>CM035799.1:39292028-39442028 GCA_020466265.1 Siphamia tubifer | reverse complement strand
GGTACTGCACGAAAACCGAGACAAGAAAACCAAAATCATCAACCTGAGGGACATCTATTCCACAGTTATCGACCTGCACAGCATCCGCTCAAAGGAGTACTCGCCTCTCAATGGCATGGTGAACTACACTCAGTCTAGGAGCGCTGAGGGACCATCTGGCACATACCCTGCGGGTGGGGGGCTTACCCGCAGCTCCTGGCCCTCCACTGGACTTAGTTTTCAGAGCGAGTTAGGTGCCGATGATGTGTTTCGACGTCCATCTCTGGCCAGCAGACCTCGAAGCTGGTCCAGAGATGTTCAGACCTTCACGGACACGGTCTACAGCATCTACAAAGACTACAGCAATAGTACAGAGGAGACCCCACAGCCCAAACAGTGGGAGACCACCTCAATTGTCACCTCCTCTGTCAATGCCTTCACTCTCCCTGTCATCAAACTCAACAACTGTGAAGTAGAGGAGTCTGAGAAGGCGGAGGCAGAAGCAGAAGCACACTCAGAGGAAGTTATCATTGAGACTCCTGCTGAAAATCCCAGGGAAGAAGGAGAAGCCATCAGTAACCAGACTACAGAGGTGGGTCATAAATACACTAATGATGTACAAACATTTCATTAATGAAGTACAAATATATCATCATTCTACCTATTTAGATTTTCTTTTTTTTTTTTTTTTTTTAATCAAAAAATATTTGTTATTAAGTTTTAACATTGATATAATTACATGTTGAACACAGACTTTTATATAAGACAGTACAACAAAAATATTTAGATAAAAAAATAATCAAAATTTACACCAAATTAATGTAACCCTCTATGGGACTACGTACGTCGTTTATAAATGACGCTTCAAAAACAGCTTTAAAAAATAACACAAGCATCAAACCAATCATATTGTATCATAAATTTGTCACCTAGAATCCTGTATAACCAATAAAATCAAATAATATTTAAAATCTTGATGTTATGTGCTGTAACAAGGAAGGGCAGGAGACAAGATCACATGTTGGGTCATGGTAAGTCCATTTTTAAACTTTAAAACACACATAAATCACCATTAAAATATTACTAAATAGCCTAAACTTTTTCTCTTTTTTTTTTACTATTTTATTCATTTCATATGAAAAAATCTACAAATAATTCTTTAAAACTGTTAAAAAGTAAAAAAAATAAAAATAAATAAATCTACTTCAATAATGAAACTGTCACCTCTTGAACTACATTTCATTTCAACCTGATGTTCATCAACTTTTCAGAATCCATAACTAACATGAATATTTTTTGGGTATTTTTTTTTTATATTAGAATCATTCTGAAATATAATGTTTTTCAATCAAATCTGTTTATGGACAATGAAGCAATTTGTCTTTTATCAATTGCTTTTTTACATTAAGAATTCATGAGAAAATATAAAAATATATACCCGAATGGGACAAAGACATTTATAAATGATGGTACCCCCCCCAAAAAAGGTCAAAGGTCAATTTTGTAAAGTGAGCATAGGACATTTATTTTAGGTCTTAATACACTTAAAATCAAAGGTCATTCTTTTTTTTTTATGAATTTCCTTAATAAGTCCCATAAATAATAATAATAATAATAATAATATAACAGGAAGAACAAAACCAAAAATAAAAAATAAAAAGGATACAAATTGGTACCATATCTCCTTAAATTTTCTGCATTTACCTTCCACTATACATGTTATTTTCTCCATGGCCATATTAGTCGTCATATCTTTCAACCAGTCATTTACATTTGGTGTTTGAATTTTTTTCCAGGATAAAGCAATTACACGCTTCGCTTGCAACAAACACATATCGAGGAAAATATATTCCTTTCTTCTCAATGACTTTTCAAGTGGGTATAAGTGCAGAACAAATGTTTTTGCTGATAATGTTAGATTGATACTTGTCATTTTATTGATTATATCCCTATATACCTTCCAAAGGTTAGGGTTAGTATTCAACCTTTTTAATTTAACTCTCGATATTTTGATTTGATTTGAATGATTTATTTCAAACATGTGCAAAGTGCAACAATAATCAATACAACAATAATAATAATAATAATAATAATAATAATAATAATAATAATAATAATAATAATAATAATAATAATAATAATAATAATAATAATAATAATAATAATAATAATAATAATAATAATAATAATAATACAGAATGACATGTCCGAAAAGGAGTAGGATGAAACATACGCTTATTTAATCCTACCCCTTCTTCATTTCCCCAATAACCTGAATTCATCTTATAGCAATATAGTGCATAGTACAAAAATGATGATAATAATAAAATAATAACAATAACAATAATAACAATACCAATAATAAATAACTGAAGTACTAAACATATACATATATATAAAAAGCAAAACAGAACACACACAAAAAAAATGAGCAGATAGGAAAGTAAGTAACAAATAGAGTTTTTGTTTGTTTGTTTGTTTGTTTGTTTTCTTTTTTTCTTCCCTTCCTTCTTCTTATTTTCCCTTTCTTTTTTCTTCCTTTTTTTTCCTTTTTCTAATTTGTCTGCATTTTGTTCTTTTTAAAATTATTTTATTTATTATATTTTTCTATTCATTCGCTTATTTTATTCATTCATTTATTTATTTATTTTTTATCTTTTAACCCCACAGAGGGAGAGTCAACATTGCTTGAGATCAATGCATATTCCAGTCTTGCAGCCATATACTATACTATTTAGTGCATGTGTGTGACCATCTTCGGTCCTCCCCGAAAGCTGAGCAGACATCCCCCATTAGGACTGTCCCTTACAAGCCAGTGAGGGCAGTGCTGCACCTCAGTGATGTGCAGAGGAAACAAAGACTGGACAGGACGGACAGGACAAACGGGGACAGAAACCAACAGGCGGTGCTATTGAAATTAAAGACTGCAAGGTGATGTGTTATTCCCAACACCTGTAGCTGTCCTGTCCACTCCTGATTCTCTCATAACAGGCTCATTTCTTGGGTTTTAATTAATTTGGGGGAGATTTGTTGTTTGCATTTCCTTCCCAACATCTTCAATGATTTCAACTGTGTGACGAAGCGCTCGTCACTGCTGAATGGTGGCACATGGTATAGGTATGAGACAAAAATGTCAAACCTTAATTGATTCAGATGAAACTACAACAATAAGAAAGATCTTTCAAATACGAATCCAGTGATATAAGTATCATTCTCTTGTCATAAATATTAAGAAAGTTATGAATTTTTGAATACGGCTAAAATCACCCATTAACGGTCAATTTGTTAAAACTGAAACAATAGGAGAGGAGATTTAAGTTGTGACCGGTCTCGTATCAAAGCTTTAAAATTCCGTAACTTTCTTAATATTCATCCTATCAACAAAAAGTGAGTCTCATTATAAAGGTAATTTAATACAGAAAAAGTAATTTAAATTAATTTAATTATCTTAAAATAATTAATTAGTCAGTACTACAGAGTAAATATGCACCCAAATAATTAATTCATATTATGAAGACTCGGTACAACTTAAATTAGAAGCATCTAGAAGTGAGACATTGCATAATATTAGCAAGCGAAGTGACAGAAAATTTCCGAAAACATCGCCAGCGGGAGTCATACCACAAGGTATTTTTCCATCGGTGGATCCAAAATATTAATCTGCGGATTAATAGATTTCCTTAAAAATTTAAAAATGTAGAACTTACTTACCTTCGATGTTTTTGAGGGGCTTTAGTCTACTGAAAAACACAGAAATTGTCGGACTCGATTTGTAACGCTTGCAGATATGCGATTGAAAATTTTCACAGATGAGGTGAATCTTGGGAATGTGTTCTACGTCATCAGTATTAGTGTATTACAGTAGAGAAAATAACGCGATCGCAGCAAGTCTCAGAATCCAGGGTTTCGCCCGCTATTCAGTTTACTCAATCAACCGTACAACGCTCGCGGGTAGCCACTGCCGAGCGTCAGCCAGCGGCCAATGCACACATACCTACATGGTCGACTTCACTCATATTCTCTTAGACATCTCTGAATAATATTGCATCTAATTCCCCACTGGTTCTATGGTGAGTGCACGCACCACATTGGTATATTTATCACCATACACATCCCCTACAGAAAACATTAAACAGTCAAACCAATACACATACTAATAGTTCTGCTCATTCATTACCTACCTGTGCTGCTGTCAGCTTGGCCCCTCCTCCTCTGAGCTTGGGGGTTGAACCAGAGCAGGTGACGCAGCTGCCTTTTATGGTAAGGATACATCTCAGCCATACCATGTGTACTCTGGGTGAGGGGGGGGGGGGGGTTCAATTGTGTGGATTAATTAAGGTAAAAATGAAGTTTAAAATAAATGATTCAGCATTGTTGATGATTTATGTATGTCACTGTGGGAATGGGTTTAATGTGGAACCTACACTGTAGATTTTGCAGTGTTAATTTGGAGAAAATGGGACCAAATACACTCTAGAAGAAGTTAAATAAACTCTCTAACTGTTGATTTAACACTGCAAAATTTACTGTGTATGGTGTAACTTGGAAAGGTCAAAAATGTATTTTGTTTAGTTAATTGAATAATGGTCGGGCCAGGGGAGGGGCTTAGCCTTTATAATACTCTGGCCAACAGGGCCAAGGGATGAGTCTTTTTTTTTTTTTTTGGATGACATGCAGTGTAACTATGCTTGAACACAGTGTTGGGAAAGTTCACCTTAATTAGGAACTAGTTCAAAGTTCAGTTCAAGTTACTCAATATGAATTAGTTCAGTTCATCGTTCATTCTTCCAAATTATGAACTAGAAGTTCATGGATCCCAAAATGAACTTTTTCGTTCCTTTTTTCGTTCTTTTTTGTGTTATTATTGTAAATGTATTATTAACCGTTCCTGACGTTATCCTGACCGCAGTCAGGAAATCAGGAGGAAATGTCAAAGTAAGTACCTTACCCCGGGGTTAACTTCCCTCTGCAGGTTCTTAGAACACAAGGAGCAGTTTCAGTGAGCTTCGTTTTCAATGTTTATTTCCAAAAACGGGACAACACCTGCTCCAGTCACCGGTCACACTCTGTACATTTAACTCTTTTTCTCTGTTCCCAAAAACTCTCTGCACCTCTCTCTCTCTCTCTCTCTCTCTCTCTCTCTCTCTCTCTCTCTCTCTCTCTCTTTCTTTCTCTCTCTCTCTCTCTGCCCCGCCCAAAATGTTCAGAATAATACAAAAATGACATCTATGATAATGCTGTGTTTGGATCCCATTTTATTCCTTATAGGACTCAATAATTACAACGTGATAAGAACGAAATGTTGAACTACATAAGAGCACAGTTCAATAAATGCCAGAATAACCATGTTCACAACTTCCCGTTCATTTGGCAAAAGTGAACGAGTCATTCACGTTCGTCAAAAATATGATATAGTTCGTGAACGATCGTTCAATGAACTCATTCAGGTACAACATTGAATATTGCATATAAATAAAATTGCATTGAATTGCATAGATATTATTGATTGCATAACAGTTTTACCAGTAGCTGACAGTTTTTAATGCCAACACACATAATTTTGTCTCACCCCCTGAAGGTGAGGCAAGAGGTACTGTTTTTGGTTCAGTTTGTTTTGTTGTTAACACTTTAGCTGCAAAACTATTGGTTGAATTCATCCCACACTGGGTTTCTAGATCAACAATGACCCAGAATAGTGAAACGGTAAATTAGTTCAAAGTTAAATTTTCATTAGTAATATTTTAAACCTTTTTTTCCCTATTTACTTATAATGGCCAAAATGTATCTATGCTGGTAATAATAATAAGGCAGTCAGAGACAGTAGACGTCCGCCAAGGCTTGATATGGTGTCATATGACGTCAAAACGTGACATGATCGAGCCATATTTGACCCATCTGATGTCTGAAGGTGAGACGATGTGAATATAAAAAAAACCTGAGATATTACCACTGATGTGTTTTAGCTGTTGACCTTTAGTGTGACCTTGACCTTTGACCTTCATTGATCAAAATCTAATGGGTTCTTCCTTGAGCCATTATCGATCAGTCCTGAAAGTTTGATCAGAACTTTTTGTGCAATCCTGCTGACAGACAGACGGACAGACAGACAGACAGACGGACAGACAGACAGACAAATGGACCCAAATTTAACACCTACTTGGCGGAGGTAATGATGGATTAGATTTCTGTAGTACTTTTCAAGGCACCCAAAGCTTTCATTATTCATTCACTCTCACATTCTCACTCTGGTGGTGGTAAACTACATTTGTATCCACAGTTGTCCTGGGGCAGACTGACAGAAGACTTGCTGACATTTTGCACCTATAGTCCCTCTGACCACCACTGAACACTTCTACATCAGTGTGAGTAACACTGGAGGCAAGGAGGGTGAAGTGCCTTGCCCGAGGACACAACGGACTGACTAGGACAGAGCTAGATTCAAACCTCCAACCCTTTGGTTAATGAACCATTGGTTGTTGACTCTACAAACTGAGCCACGGCTACCCCTGCTAACATCAGCACATGCAAACATGTTAGCATCAGTTGGATTGATGCCAAACTAAACTACCATATTTGCAAGGGGCGGGGTTTGTTGTGCCAGGCATCACTTGTTTGATTTGTATGTTTACGTTGCAGTCGTCATATTTTGGCATGCTGATGACCACCAGAGAGCTGCCTTTTTCTTTTTTTTTTTCTTTTTTTTATCAGAAACTGTAAGTAAGACTCACAGCTTTTAATTATGTAATAGCATGAATGAGAATTCTGAAACAGAAATGAAGTAACTGACCTGTAATCAGTTCACACAGTATCAAATTAACACTGACCACCACCATTCATCTCATTTGTTTATTGGCTGTTGACAGTAAAAAAAAAAAAAAAAAAAAAAAAAAAAAAGGGTGAATAAGCCAACAGACAGGTAAATCTCTAATTTGACCCTGAATAAATGGGACAGTCACACATAGAAAAGATCATGGTGGTGTGAAAATATACTGGACATGATTAATGATGATCAAACCTTAGAGAAAAGACACCATAAGGAATTCTGTTTTTACTTATTGGAATGAAATTAGGTCTGAACTCACCGTGGCTTCTTTCACTTGCCCTGCTCTCACCCCACTGACTGCAGGGACCACCAGGTACTATTAGGTACCATTTCAGATACCACATGTGCTGAGGTTCAAAGTGGGCCAAGGTGGTACACTGAATCTGACATACAGTATACTCATGCAGATCCCAGATCAGTCAGTCCATATCATTGCTCTGTCTTTAGTATTTAACACATCATCATTGGCTTCGAAAGTACTGTTAAAGAACCACAATGAAATAGTAACATCTATCTATCTATCTATCTATCTATCTATCTATCTATCTATCTATCTATCTATCTATCTATCTATCTATCTATCTATCTATCTATCTATCTATCTATCTATCTATCTATCTATCTATCTATCTATCTATCTATCTATCTATCTATCTATCTATCTATCTATCTATCTATCTATCTATCTATCTATTTGTCTGTCTGTCTGTCATGAAAGAGTCTTAATACTGTAATACATTTCTAATTATTATAATTACATTTAAACATTTAGCCCCCTCCATGGTGGTGGGGGGGGGGTGTCATGTTATTCTAGAAGTAAAACCTTTTTCCTCATTTCCTCATGTGCTACCCCCCCCAAAAAAACTTGTTTTTGACCAGGGCTGTGATATATGTCCCTCTGTCCCTCTGTTATACATCAGAGGGGGTACCACCCTGTTGTAAATCACTGTAATAGTTCAACTGCTTGCATTTTGACATGGGGGGGGGTGTTCTGCTGTAGCTCCTTTGTACTAATAGCCAGAGAGTCTGTGATTTGTCTTTGTCATAATTTTTCCCCCTCCTCTCCTGTGTTCGGCCCTGGGGGACTATCTATACTCCTCCAATGGGACAAACCCTCACATTGTAAATTACATTCCAATAAAAAAAATTAACTATGAATAAATAAAAATACGTTTTAAATGTATTTGAAAAAAACTGTTACATTATGCAGTTTCCTACCGAGATAATTGTTTAATGTCACTTTCTCCTGCATGAGGATATATATATATATATATATATATATATATATATATATATATATATATATACATATGTGTGTGTGTGTGTGTGTATATAGTGGAACATAGGCCTCATCATATATTAGTAGGTAATATATTAGTATATATTTATTATATACTAGTAGGTAAAGCCAACAAATTAAATCCCTTATATGAATAACTAACTGAGTCATTAATTCAGTTAACTTCTGAGTCAACCACTGAAGTGAAGGAATAAGAACACAAATCAAAGTTCACTAAAAAGCAGGTTAATAAATGTAAATATTTCCTGTTTTCTTCACTCTCTTTATTCTCATTTAGCTCCACATTACCTTGTTTCTATGTTTAATTGCTTAATCAAGAAAATCCTACCAACAGCAGAAACAGAGTTAATAGTATTGATTTCTTTTTGACATTAAAATGCTTTAATAGCCGTCACATTATTAAAATAACACATGCGTTTCAGTCAGTGTTTTTTGCAGATATTCTTTTAACTTTTACGCTCTGAGCCTCTTTTTCCCCCACTACTATATTTATATCTGCTGAATGACTAATGAATATATTTACTTTTTCCACCTGTGGCAGATTGAGGAGATGGACTCCAAGGAAAAGGACCCCTCACCAACGGACTACCCCCCCTCACTTCAGCAGAGCCATGAGAACATATCCACTGACCCATGTGACCAGCAGGGGACACTGCAGGCACAGACTCATCCCCAGCCCCAGTGGACCCAGCTGTTTCCTCCATCACCTGTTGCCAGGGCGATGGGGTCACGGCTGTCGCTCAACTCTCTCACGGATCAGCCCAGGCCTGCACGCCGCTGCAGCCTGTCTGTGACTGCTTGTCGTCAAGGCGACAGAGCCAGGCGCTTCAGCTGCCCTCGTCTGGAGCGCTCTAACAGTAAGGGCTACATCAAACTAACGGACCTGGGGGGCGAGTCTTTCGAAGCCCCCGATGCGGACACTTCTTTAGTGGGTGCTGAACAGGAAGTAGCAGTGGACGCGGTGGAAAAAGATGCTCAGGGAGATGATGAAGACTTGGTGACACCCAGCACGTCTGCAGAATCCTAGACTGGACTTTTACTGCTGAGCTTCTGGAAACTGGTTGATGTCTTGTTCTTTGCATCGTACTTTCTTCTCTGCTTGCTGATGTGATGCTTCTGAAGAAAAAGGAATGAATAAAAGTAAGCAGCTAAAGACTATTGAAACACAGCCATGAACACTCAAGGGCAAGGCTCTTTAGACATACCACATTCACAGCTCAATATTCAGATGTGATTTTTTCTATTTTTTCAATGTAGCAAGAGCAATATTAAAGACTTGTAAGAAGATTTAGTAAAAATTTGTAAAAAAAAAAAAAAATAAAAAAAATAAAAAAATAATAAGAAAGAAATAAAAAGAAAGCGGTAACACTTTATAATACCTACACACAATTGACTGTGTATTAACCATTTATTACCCATTTATAAATGTGTTGTTCATGATGTATTAACCATCTATTACCTATTTGTTAATGTCTTGTAAAGGTTCATACTATTGTAAATGTAATTTTTGATTATTTTTAACCAACAGGTGCAGTGTTTACAACTGTTTCTTTGTTTACCTGTAAAGCACATATACAAACACTGCACCTGTTGGTTAAAAATAATCAAATTTTACATTTATCTTTGGAAGACACTAGTATAAACCTTTACAAAACATTAACAAATAGGTAACAAATGGTTAATACATAATGAACAACACATTTATAAATGGGTAATAAATGGTTAATAAATAGTCAATTGTGTGTAGGTATTATAAAGTGTTACCAAGAAAGCAAGAAATATCCTAGGCCGTCATTCCTAGGTAATGATTTGAAAAGTGTTTTTTTTGTATACTGTAAGAATAGGGCAACAATTGTAGCTTGTAGAATTGCCAAAACTGTCACTGAGAACTGTTGTCACTATGTCGTACTGTAGCATTTACATATGCCACAGAAAAAAATGAAATAGTTTAGATTTGTTCCTCTGCATTGTTATGTGAATACCATGTGGATATAGGTGAGTTGAACTGAATCTCAGGTAGATGTCATGGTTTAGGATCAGGGACCTCCTCAACAAGGTCTTTCTTATGTGCACACTCGTTTGTATGAACATTCCTGAGTGAATCATTTTGACTGTAACACGTGCGTCAGGTTTGTTAGGACATCTTGTGTGAGCAGTGACTGCTAAATAGCTTGTTTGCCACAAATTTGACTTGCATTAAGAAAAATTAAAAAGATTTAAAAAAAAACAACTGGAAAATGTTGAACTGTGAGTGATTGAAGAACAAATCCAACAGTTTTAAGTGTTATTGCTTCTTTTCAGCAGAGTTATGTATTTCCAGGAAAGTTATTGATGTTGAGTTCACTGACCTGAAAAAAGAAATCTATAAGTGACCTACACCTACTGCATTAGCTGCTTTGTTTGTTTCTTCCTTTCTTTCTTCCTTTCTTTCTTTCTTTCTTTCTTTCTTTCTTTCTTTCTTTCTTTCTTTCTTTCTTTCTTTCTTTCTTTCTTTCTTTCTTAATTTCTTCCTTTCTTTCTTTCTTCTTTCTTTCTTTCTTTCTTTCTTTCTTCTTTCTTTCTTTCTTAATTTCTTCCTTTCTTTCTTTCTTTCTTTCTTTCTTTCTGCCCTAACAGCTATCACATTTAATATATATGTATATATATATATATATATATATATATATATATATATATATATATATATATATATATATATATATATATGTATATATATGTGTGTATATATATATATATATATATATATAAGTGTGCATATTTATACAATGGAACATAAACCTCATCCGAAATCCTTGGGAACATTATGCATTTTGGGACCCCCCCCCCTCATCAGATATTTATTTATTTATTTATTTAGTAGTAGGGTAAGACAAAAAATGTAATCTCTAATATAAGCAACTGCAACAATGAGTTGATTAACTGAGTAATTAATTCACTTCACTTCTGAGTCAACCATTGAAGTGATGGAATAAAAAGAAAAATCAAAGTTCACTAAAAACATAATGATTTAACATGGTTCCATCATGTTCTTCCAGAACCTTTAAACTCTATAGAACATGTATATTTATGTCATGATGTGTTTGTTAAAGCTTTGTTTGGTCACATCAAACTAAAACAACTTTCAGTATTTTCATTTGTTCAGATCAGTTTATCTTTGCACATCTTAGTATCTGCATACATTACAAGTGTGTCTTTCACTTTCTTTCCTTTTTTTTACATTCAAGCTATAACATCAAAATGCTTCTTGCCTATTTATTATTCATCTGTAACTAATCCAGAAATATCATATACTGTACAGCCAAACACTGACATTATTCTACACCTTTTTGTGCGTCCATACTAAAATTAGATACAGACAGACAGACACACAGACAGACAGAGTGACATTATTCGTTAGTGTTTTACTATTATACATGACATTTGTGGATTCACTTTAATGCATCTCTTGCGTTTATTGCCGTTGATGTTTAAGGTTGAGCTCATTTGAACTACTTTATATAATGATGGCAGCTTCATCCACAGCAATGCATCATCTTGTTAGCGTCATAGCATAATTCATACAGTTCTACTCATACATATTTGGGACATGTTGAATTTTCTAACAGGGGTCTGGGATACAAAATAATATCGACACATTTCATAAAATAATATTTATATTGTGGAAAAAATCCTACTGATTAACAATATTAATGTTTATATGAAACTAGCATGAACAAGATAGCGAGAATTCAGACCTTTTTTTTTTTTTTTTTTTTTTTTTTTTTTTTTACTGTAGCTAAGAAATTACATTTGTTTAGTCAGATGTTTAAAGTCATCTACCAAACCTTCACTGCTACTCTCCTGTACATTTGTTTGGACGTGCCCTTAAACTTCTTTTTTATTCTTTATTCATCATTTTATGTGCAAATATAAGTAACATTGAACATTTTAGTTCTGAAGTAAAGAAGCAAAAAGACCTGCCTCATTATATCCACCCTCTCATCCTCCCATCTAACATATATAATAGCAATAATAATGATAATAATAGACTTCATGTTTAGAGAGAGAGAGAGAGAGAGAGAGAGAGAGAGAGAGAAAGAGATAGATAGATAGATAGATAGATAGATAGATAGATAGATAGATAGATAGATAGATAGATAGATAGATAGATAGATAGATAGATATTGAAGAACATAATTCAACCAAAAATGAAAAAAAAAAACCCTAATGTTTTCATGAAGAGAGGATGGTTGATCAGGTCTGTATGTAGATCTGGCTGATCATTTTCAGCCCCCCCCCCCCCCCCCCCCCCCCCCCCCTTCACCCCCCCACCCCAGCAGACTCAGCAGCAGTAGTAGTGTAGCCTAACATGGCCATCTAGTGGTCATGTGATGGACTGTTATCAGAAACCTTCATCTTCAACCTGCCACCAGGAGGCAGTGGGTTAAAGTGTGGGTGGTGGCAGTGGGCGGAGCCTGTTAGGAGTATCCTACTATGGGGGCCGTTTTCCTTGAGGCAGGAGGGGCGGGGTTATCTGTGTCCGTCTCTGGGTAGGTTTCCCTGTAGCTGACGCTTACAGGTGTCTTAGTCTTTTTAACACCGGGACGAAGAGCCCCACGCTGGGAGTCCTCCTGGTCCACAGTAGTGTCACGGAGTTAATCTTCTGTCAGGTAAAACTGCTGCTTTTTTATTATTAGTATTATTAGTATTAATGTTGTACTGTTCTGCATGTAAAGAACACGCTTTTGCTGGTATAAAGTCAGTCGTATTATGTTTGTGGAGAAAAAGTTTCCTGTTTGAGGTTGTTGACATGTGAAAGGAAAGTATCCAGACACGATCAGTAATGTTTTGTTTCATTTTCATGTGTCAAACTCCGGACTTTCCAACTAACTGCGACCTGCTGGTTGGTGACCTGTAATCTGAAACGGTGAGTATCAAGTCTTCATTCACAAATATATGACACACAAATACAGTTAGTTCAGATACAACAGTAAAGGCCATGTGTAGTCAGGAGATTTGTCAAGGTTCCTAAGTTTAATAATAATAATAATAATAATAATAATAATAATAATAATAATAATAATAATAATAATAATAATAATAATAATAATAATACATATACTGTGTTGGTTTTTCAGGTGTCAAATAGTTATAGTTTATTGTTCAGTTACAAAATTATAACACCTTAATTTCATTCTGTGCTTTCAGTTAACAAATGTATATTATACATTCTTACATGAATTAAGAAACAAACACTTTCTGTTTATCTATTTACCTATATACACATACACATATATACACACAGATATATACACATGCACATTCACATACAAATACATACATACATACACGTAGACATACGTATACTGTATATACATGTACACACGTAGTACATATACATACATACATACATACATACATACATGTATACATGTACTGTATATACATGTACACACATAGTACATATACATGCATACATACATACATACATACATACATACATGTATAAATATACTGTATATAAATATACACATAATACATATACACATACATACATACATACATACATACATGTAGACATACGTATACTGTATATACATGTACACACATAGTACATATACATACATACATACATACATACATACATACATACATACATACATACATACATACATACATACATACATACATACATACATACACATATACATGTGTGTGTATATACATATAGTACATTTACATATATCCAACTTCTGCGTGACTGAAGTCTTATCAAATGCAGATTGTGTGTAAAGTTCTGTCATGGTGACATGTCTACAGTGTCTACTTCAGCATTTTTCTCAGACAATTTCTTAACAGAGAACTGCTGCCATTCTAACTAACTGCTGAGCAGGCAGAACGTGTTTTCCTTGACTCTTATACACACACACACACACACACACACACCTGATCAAAAGTTGACTGGGCACTGGCTGTCACTTCGGAAATGGGAAGTTCTCACAGCATGTGTTTCCTCTTGTGTTCTTCTCAAAATAGAAATGAAATGAAATCACAAATGAAAGAGCATTTTGTTGTTAGATTCTATCACAGTCAGTCTGTAGGTGTGTGAGCTGCTTATCAATGCTGGACTGTTTTTTTTTATGTCTGTAACTAAACGATGTCCACATGGTTGCTAACACTTATATTTAGTGTTTAAAAACACCTATATTTTTAGGATAGGGCATTACATTTGATTGTGCCACATGGTCATTTTTCCAGCTCAGTGATTTGAAAAGGTTTATGAGGTTGAAATGATGAAGGTGAATGTACAGGACCACAGAGATAAGACTGTGCAAAGTCCGTGAGACTGCTGCTGGTTGTTGGCTGCACGTTTTTCCTGACATGTTACGTGAATATTGATTAAGAAAAACCTCAGTTCCTGGAGTTTTATGACCAGAGGCAGGAAGTAACTGAGTAGAAGTACTTTGTTATTGTACTTAAGTACATTTTTTAGATATCTGTAGTTTACTTGAGTATTTATTTTCTGCCAATGTTTTACTTTCACGACCTACATTTGGTCAGAAATATCTGTACTTTATACTCCTTACATTTATATAAATATCTGTACTTTATACTCCTTACATTTATATAAATATATGTACTTTATACTCCTTACATTTATATAAATATTTGTACTTTATATTCCTTACATTCTCAGAATAGACTCATTACTATCTTAATTGTGCCATTTTATTTCATAATTTTTGACTTTTTCTCATATTTGTGCATTTTTATCTCATGTATATATTTTTATCTCATAACTACTGTATACATTTTTAAATCTCATGTTTATTTATTTATTTTTTTAAATCTCATAATGATGACAATTGTGATTTAAAGAAAAATTCTGTCCATACCCACTAAACTGAGTAACTGTGACCTGATCAAACACATTATCTACACTGTAACTCACTTTTAAAGGCTTTATTTTTGGATAGTTTTGAAACTTGTAAAATTTTTCCTGGTTAAATAATTATTATTTCATCTGTGGCAAAAAAAAAAAAAGATTCTTTTACTTTTTACTTTTGAGAAGACTTGAGAAGTTGTACTTTTCTACTTTGACTTCAGTAAAGGAGTTGAATCAGTACTTCTACTTCAACCAGAGTATTTTTTTTTAGTAGTAGCTGTACTTCTACTTAAGTACAAGATGTGAGTACTTTTACTACCTCTGTTTATGGCTTTCATGCTTTTGTGTCTGACAGCAGTTGAATGTATCAGACCTGGGAGATAATTGTCTTCGACTGCATACTTTCTGATAGTGAAAGTTTAAAGACCACAATGAGGATCTAACGCAGCAGAAACACACATTACAAAGTCAGGAATGGTGACGTTTCTCCAACAAACATTTTGTAATAAACGTCCAAAATTTAATACAGTAATTTTTTTATTTTGTAATAAAGCCACATTTTGAAATTAATTTGACGCATTATGTAATAATAATAATAATAATAATAAAAAAAATAATAATAATAAGTTATTACATTTTGCAGCAGAAAAACATATGTTCTGTGTCAACCACTAATCTGTTTGACTGTTTGTGTCAGCACCACACAGCTGGGTATTTTTTTCATATCGCAATATGCCTTATTGCGATATGAAATATATATTGCATTGCATTGATATATTGCAGGGTTAAAAAAATTCGCAATGTCAGTTTTTTTCTAATATCATGAGCTGCATTTTATAATAACAGTGTATTTTGTAATAAACATCCAAAATTTAATAACTTTTTCATTTGATTTTGTAATAAACTGCCCCAATGCATTTTCTTATATATGTTTCAGCATTATGTAATAATTTATTCTATTTTGCAGCAGCATGGTCTTTGGTGGTGTGGTATTAAAACTCAAGGAACTGTTTGGGAAATTTTCCAAATGGTTTATGGTTTAGTTGGTAATTAGACATATTAGACATTAGAACAATTTTAAATTACAGATATATTTTTGGAAATAGAAATGTTGTTGTTTGTTTAGCCTTTTGAGGCAATTTCATATTTGTATTTGTTTAAAATTCATCTTTAATCTTTAAAATTAATCTTAGTGATGATAATGATAGGCCTAGCTTTTACAAATACTTTAAAGTAAAATAAAATACAATTAACAAACAAATAAAATAAAAAGTTGCAGGTGGATTTTGTCATAATCTTCTCAAAATGTAATAACTTATTACATAACATTTATTACAAAATGCATTGGGGCAGTTTATTACAAAATGCGAATTTATTACAAAATTAAAAGAAAAAGTTATTACATTTTGGACATTTATTACAAAATGCAGCTTAACAGACCCCTGTTTTTTTTTTATCCACAATTTATCCACTAACATTCATTTTAAACTAATATGAAATTGTCCATGTCTAATATTTCTAATTACCAGCCAAGACATAAACTACTTGAAATATTTCCCAAACAGTTCCTTGAGTTTTAATACCACACCACCAAAGCACCCTGCTGCTGCAAAATGGAATAAATTATTACATAATGCATAAGTTATTATACATAAGTTATTACATTTTGGTTCTTTATTACACAATGCACCGTTATTACAAAATGCATCTCAACAGACCCCTTAAGTAGGAATTTTATGATGGAAAACTGGAGCATTATTTCCAAACAGGAGGTTTCCAAAATACTGTTGTCACACTTGACATACGTTGGCTGCACACACTGGAAAAACATGTAGATGGTTCTGAATCTGCAACAACATTCACATCATACAGTATATTTTTTGGAAAGTTGATGTTTTTAAAATAGAAAGCTGCACTTACACTTGACTGAAGTGAATAATCTGTTTGGTATTGTCGGACATACTATGAGTTACATGATAATAACTGTAACATGTAAGAGCTGACTGTGTTTCTGCTCTGCACTTACACTTGACTGAAGTGAATAATCTGTTTGGTATTGTCGGACATACTATGAGTTACATGATAATAACTGTAACATGTAAGAGCTGACTGTGTTTCTGCTCTGGTTTTTCCAAGTTAGGCCACTGGAACACAGGAAGGTTGTAATTATGGGCAAGCAGCGGGGAATTTCCAAATTCTGGCTTTGACCAAAATGTGACATATGTGCCAACACTGTATATTTGATCAAGTATAATAATGTACAGCAGGAACATGTTGTATTGGTGTAATTATTGACAAGTCAGTTTAGAGCAGGGGTGTTAATCTCATTTTAGTTCAGACAAATTTAATCTGTACCAGTAAAATAATAATATAATATATAAATAATGTCAACTCTAAACTTTTCTTTTTACTTTATTTAAGTTTAGGAGCCACATTAAGCTACATTTGATCTTTAGTGGGTTGGACTAGTGACATAATAACATAATATACAGGGTTTCCCCCAGAAATCTGTCTGAGCCTGGTGGGACGGCCGCTAGTGAAGCCCACCAGGTTTTTGTAAAAACATAAAATAAATAAGTTAAAAGTTGACAAGAAATATGAAATTAGATCTATTATGTGTTATTGTACAACATTTATTAACAATAATTACACCAACCGCTAACACAAATGCAAACTCTGAAATACACCTTTTACTCAACTTTGATAAATAAATAATGGACATGGGCTGGACTGAACTCTTTGGGAGACCAAATGTGGTCTCTGGACTAGAGCAATGTATGTGTGTGCAATAGTCACATCACAGTTCCTGCAATTATTAAATTTTTTTTATAATTATTTATATTTTTTATTTTTTTGCATATATTCCTATGTATTTTGTTTATGAATGTATGTATATTTTCAAAATATGTTTATTTATTTAGTATTTTATTTTATTTTATTATTACTTTTTAATGTTGTTTAATTGTTATGTATTTATTTATTTTAATTATTAATTTTATTTCATTATTTCGGCTAGAAGAAGGATGATACTAATGCGTACTGTATGTTCTGTGTCGACCACTAATCTAAACTAATGTCAGTTTTTTCTAATATGGTACAGCTCCACATGCTTAACGTCCCTGGTTTAAAGGAAATCCTGTGACCTGTTTGAAGATTTCTCATGTGTCTTTGGGGTATCTCTACAAACTGGAGGACATAACAGGATTAAATCTGTAGGCTGAACAGAGACAGTCATTCACACTGTTCTGCCACCAGAACAGTTTGATGCTTTTAAGAAGCTCTGCAGGAGTGATTTCCTACTGTTGGTTTGATGGAACGATGCTTGTGATAAAAGACTATCTCTGTCTATTCATCTGAGGAATTTCAATCAATACTCCTGACACTTCTGTGCAGGATCAATAGTACTGGAATTGTAGTGTGCACAACAGTCACATTGCAGGTCCTGCAATAATGTTTTTTGTTCATTTTCATTATTTGTATATATATATATTATTCATTTATTTATTCAATTATATTAATTCTTAATCAATTAATTTTTTTATGTATTTTTTATTATTATTTGTCTTTTTTATTTATTTATTTATTAATTATTTCTAGTGCGGTCAATCAAATTAAAATATTTAATCGCAATTAATCACATAAATGCAATAGTTAACTCTCAATTAATTGCTGTTTAATTGCACATTTGTCTGTCATTTAAATTCATTGTAATACGTTTATCAATGTAGAAAAATGAATAAGCTTGGTTTTTACAAATGTTTGGTTTTTAATTAAAAACAAACAAGTATTATTACAGACATTAACATCTGCCATAATAAAATATGACAAACGGGGGGGGGGGCAGAAATAAAAATAATAATGAAGGCTCAAAAGCAGCTGCTGAAAATAGGCTGATACAAAATGTTTTGTTTTTTTTTTGGCTTCTTTAACATAAAGTGATACTGTGGTGTAAAATAATATGTATTTGTAAAATGACAAAATGTTTGTTAACTCTAATCATAATTTTTAAAAAAAATATCACAATTAAAAGATAAATAGTTATTTAATATTAGCTTGATTAATCATGACAACCCTATTTATTTTATTTTATTTTTTATTTTATTCTTTCTTTCTTTCTTTTCAATTTTTTATTTTATTACAAATTTTTTGGTTACAAGAAGGATGATACTGAAACATTTGTTCTGTGTCGACCACTAATCTATTTGACCGTTTGCGTCAGCACCACACAGCTGCTTTTATCATATCGTAATATATATATATATATATATATATATATATATATATATATATATATATATATATATATATCACAGGGTTAAAAAAAATCCCAAGGTCATTTTTTTTCTAATATCGTGCAGCTCTACACTGGTCTGCATGTGACAAAATGATGAATATGTGGGTGTGAGTCAGAAGCAGAGGTGAAAGGTTAAGAGAAATAGTCTGCAAAATCTGAGCCATTATCACAATTTAGTGATAAGAGATACAAAGGTTGGAGGAAAGTAGTGCCTGTTGTTGTGGTGTCACACCCACACCCACAGAGTGCATGTACAGCTTGACCACAATTATTAAAATGCAGTTTAACAGAAAAGAATGTTTTGATTTCCATAACATTTTTTAAAAATTTTGATTTGGATTTCCAGACACATGACAAAACAAAACAGAAACAAACACCCCTACATATGACAAAAAAGAATAAAATAAATAAGAAAAATAAACATACTGTACAAAAATGGATATTATGATATTACTTGACTTAAAATTAGTTCAAAATAGATGCTGTTTTCACATTTGCTGATTGATGATCAGTCAACCCCCCACCCCACGCCCTAGTCCTACTACAGTACCATGGGCGTCACACCTGTGGGGGATGGGGGTGTTGCGACACCCCCCACTTCTCCATCCAAATTATTTCATACCTCCCACATTTTCCTGAGTTTATATATTGTATCGTTACTGGATCCAGGAAACGGACGCAGAGTTAGACCAACTCTCCTACTTTTTATTTCAGGATAAACAGTTACTGTCGTCACAATCACACCAAACAAACAGTAATAACATTTCAGGCTATGGTTTAAACTGTTTACCCGGCACAACAGCATATATAAATGAAGCGCAACTCAGTTTGCCGGTAATGTAAACAGTTCTTCTTCGCGGTGTTAACAAACAGTCATTAACCAGTAAGTAATGAGAAATGTTCCTGTTGTTAAAGTTAAATAAACTATGTCTTGTTCTGTGACATTTACCCTAAGACAGTGGTTCTAGAACTTTTTTCACTGATGTTCCCCCTGAGGAACATATTTTTAGTCGTCTCCCCTGACATGGACAAAACATTTTTGGAAGAAAAAAGAGGAACAGTGTCTGATTTTATTATCCTTTTTATCTCATAATTTTTTACTTTTTATCTCATAATTTTTAATTGAATTGAGGAAAAACACATTTTTGTAATTTTCGGCCATATATTACCTTTTTAATATAAAAAATTCATTAATCAATGGATCAATGGATCATTAATGGATAATGTTTAGTAATTTTCCAATGATAGATTCAGAAAATTTTGCTCATGTGCCACAACCTAGAACACCCCCACATTTTAAATGGCTGTGACACCTTTGTACAGTACCATTAATTAAATCCAATACCTTCAAGGGATAGTTCACTATTTTCACATGAATTTGTATGGGTTCACCATCTTTACTCTGGTGCACCCACAGTGACTTACCCCCGACGGTGTCCTGTGAGTCCAGTCCTGGTCCGGTTTTGGTCAAAGCGAAAGTAGTCCCGGCAGGTTTCCTATGTTTTAAATGAGTGATTTATTTGCATAATGGAACAAAAACTCACACCTCGTAATTGCTTGGAACTACTTTCTCTCAATAGCGATCAATGTGCGTGGTCACTGCTAACAGCTGTGCACCTGCACGTAGCAGCCACAAACACTGCCGAACAACTGATGAAAGTAGTTTGCTATTTCAGGGTAGGTTGGTAATGGGGAGATCTGGAAATGATTAGATTTTGGTGGTGATCTGGGGGTGGAGGGGGGTCAAGATGACAAAAAAAACGTATGGACGGATTTTGATTAAATTTTCAGGATGTGTTGGGAGCGTCACAAGGAACAAATGACTAAGATGCTGGATTCTGGATCACTTTGAAATGTATTCTCCATTTACCGAAATGTAAAATTTCAAAGTGATCCAGAATCCAGGATCTCTTCTGGATCACCACCAAAATGTTATCATTCCCAGATCTCACCATTACCAACCTACCCTGTAAATGTAATCAAAATCCATCCATAACTTTTGGAGTTGTCTTGCTAGTTAACAGACAGACAGACAGACAGACAGACAAACTGGCAAAAACATAACCTCCCTGGTGGACCTGTCTTTATTCGAAGGGAGGAGGTCTGCCTTGGCGGAGGTTTCTAGTTTTATTCATAATATAAACAAACAACAATTATTGCATGTCATCAAAATGAACAATAGAACAGCATTCAATTTACTTTATGAAGAAATATAAGTGAAATTGAGTGGAAGTTTAAAGGGTTAATTTCTTCTTCTAAAGACTTTTTCATTCTTAAACGATTGCTGCATGAAATTACATTATGTCACATTATTGTAGAATTGTTTTGATTTTAAACACGATGGGAGGTTAGTACCAGACACTCTGTTATGAATATGTAAATACACAGCCTGCGTCAAGACAATATCTCCTGTAAAATTGAATTGGAATGCTCCCGAGGAGGATGCTATGCCACATTTAACTGCGACAGTAAACTGCATTAGTGTGTAAAAACAACACATGCAAATGAAGCCATCAGTGCGGCTTCCATACCCTCAGGTGTGCTGTCAGTAGAAATGCACTAAAGTCGACACATTAGCGCAGCGCTGCTTACCATCTCCAAAGCCTCCAGGGGCTGCAGGAGATAAAACATACACTGACTCAATCTTGTTGAGTAGAGAGATAAGCTTGTTGGGCCTGCCGTTATCTCCCAGTGTTGCCTGATCACTTGAGTGGAGGATGGAGCTGCCTTTGCCTTATAAAGCTGTAGCTCCTGGGGTGGCACAGTGACAGTCACATGGTATTTATAGTGCACATGTCACAGCCTTCTCTTTGAAGTCCTTCTTAAATCAGTCACTGTACAGGAGCTTTTATTTCACCACAAAAACCATGCTACACGAAATGATTTTCTTTGTTGGATGTGAAATATGATTAAAGTGTTTGTGTCAGTAATTAGAACTAATCAGCACATAGTTACGTTTGGTGTTAAATGGTTTAATGGCGAAGTATTTCAGAAATGAACAGGTAGAACATCTGTCCATCTGTCCATCCTTCTATTCATCTGTCCGTCCATCTATCCATCCATCTGTCCATCCAACCAGCCACCCACCCACCCGTCCATCTGTCTGTCCGTCCATCCATCCATCCATCCATCCATCCATCCATCCATCTGTCTATCCTTCTATCCATCCACCCTTCTGTCTGTCCATCCGTCCGTTTTCCCGTCCATCCATCCATCCATCCATCATCCATCATCCATCCATCCATCCATCCATTTTTCAATTGTAGATGACAACATGAATAACATTAATCCTAAATATCCAAATGATTATGATGCTTATGTCATATTATGACTTTTGTTATGAGGGTTTTGTTTCAAAGTGATCCAGAATCCAGGATCTCTTCTGGATCATCACCAAAATCTAATCATTGGTTCCTTGTGACACCCCCAACAAGTCATGACATTTTCATCAAGATCTGTCCATAGCTTTTTGAGTTATCGCGGTAAATGTAGAATACATTGTGATCCAGATTATTAAATGTTTTAATTAATTAATTTTTATTAATTAATTTATTTATTGTGTATATTGATTTTATGTATTTATTGTATTTAATATATTTTAGCTGCAAGAAGGATGACACTGAAACGTATGTTCTGTGTCGACCATTAATCTGTTTGACCGTTTGCGTCTGCACCACACAGCTATTATTTAGTCCTGAGTATTTTTTCATATCACAGGGTTAAAAAAAAATCGCAATGTCAATTTTTTTCTAATATCGTGAAGCCCTAGTACATATGTATAATACATCAAATGTTAATCTACTGTCATGGTATTTCATACATAATATAAAGTTTAATGCATGCATACATGTATATTCTCCAATTAAACAATAACATGTTAAATGTTATAAAAGTATAAGTAAAGGTTTAATGCATTAGTTTGTAATGTTGATTTCAAGTTTTTGTTTTTTGATTTAGTTTTACTGTATTTTTAAACTCATTTGTCCCTCAGGCTGTGTGTGGGAGGTGTGTTTTTAGGATATGGAATCTTTTATAAATTACTTTTCACCATATTTAATTTTGCTTCTTTAAATTCTTTAATATTTTTTTAAATGTTTTTTTTTAATCTTAGAGCTATTTACATCCAGTATTTATTTATTTATTTATTTATTTAAGTACTGGTGTAATATGATTGTATTTTTGTTGTGTGGAGCATTTCTCCATGGGCATTAATAAAGTACATCTTATCTTATCTTAAGTATGAAAACACACATTTTCTATCGACATCTTTGAGAACTATATATTTGTAGTAAATAGTATAATATGGCCTTTGTTACTTTAGATAAGAAACAACAAAAACAAGTCTTGATTGCACATTTTGGTGGATTTGGTTCAGAATATGTGTGTGTTTAGTTGAAATAATCAATACTTTATGTGCATCCACTACTGCACAGCACTGCTATTGAAATAGTGATCTGATCCTGGAATAGGACGCTCTGAATGGAGGAGTGATTTGTGCTTCCGTTGTGTGCTACACATGTTCTGGCCCTCCCTTGTTCTTTAGTGCTTCCTCTGCAATCACTTGAGGAGCAGTCATTATTAGCCTGCTTTCCAAAGGTTAGAAAAACTCATTGCATTTATGATTCTTCAAGATAAGATGTGCGCCCATATATGAAAAAGAACAAGATAGGAGGGAGTGTTCTTCACCTTTTTTGTCATAATTGCTTCTTGCACATGTTTATATATGTCTGTGGCACTGAGCACCTGTTTGAGCCAAAAGCTGTCATGTGATGCTCGAGGTAGGGGGTGGATTTGGGGGCTTTTCGAGTGTCAAAATCAGACTGTAATTAGGTGTTACTGCTCGGTGACCTGTGGCCCTTTGGTAGTCAAGCTGTTGAGATGGACAGCGGGGGGGGGGGGGGGGGGTGGCTTTGAGCAGTTAGAGGTGAAAGCTGCAGTGAATTCACCTTGGGGTCATTGAGTTCACACTGTAACCTGTAGCTATAATTAAAACCGACAAACCGTAAAGGTTTATCAATGGTATGTTCACTGGACACACGTTGGTGAGGATAATATATTCAGATAGAGACTCTTCACTTTGGACACAACAACACAACAGTTTACCACAGTTTTGGTGACTCTGACCTTTGACCTACATTCACCAAAATTGAATGGGATCTATTCTGGACCACCTTGTACCTTTTCTGAAAATGTCACGGAAGTTGATCTGATAGTTTTTGTGTAAAGCTGCTAATAAAAAAAAACCAACCACAATAACCCTCTCCCAGTTTTATTTTTTTGGGGGGGGGGCTTTTTATAAATGCAGAATTTATAGTGCTTGGCAAAAAAAAAGATAATAAAAGATTGTATTTTGTTAATTCCCTTGAAATACAGAGGCTATAATTATTGTTATTGGTTCAGTTTGTCTGTTGGTCAACAACTACTGGAACCAATTTCCATGAAATTTTCGGGAAAGGTGCGCGGTGGTACATAATAGATGCCATCAAATCAACGGCCTGTAACCCTGGTCCTACAGAGTTTCCATCCTGCATGTTTTTGATCTATCCTTCTTCCAACACACCTGGAAAAATATTTAAACATTTAAATGAAGAGAATCTGTCTTCAAATACATGCAAAAAATATTATTATTATTAAAATTCATAATAATAATAATGTCACAGCAATTCCTTCACAAACCACCTGACCCAAGAGAGATAATAATAATAATAATAATAATAATAATAATAATAATAATAATAATAAGCTTTATTTGTATAGCACCTTTCATACAAACACTGTAGCCCAAAGTGCTTCACATTGATAAAAAATTAAAATACAATTTTAAGACAGAGTGAAATAAAAAATACGTTAAAATTTGATTGCACAAAAATTATACAATTACAAAAGTACAAGATAAAGGGATTATACATGCATTATACAATTTCAATAAATATGAATAAAATTACAATAGTGCAGATAAACTGATTGTACATACATTATACAATTTTAATAGAATAAATTAGAAATACATTAAGATTTGTTTACGCACCAACTATAAGGAATATAAAGAGTATAAAGAATGTAAAGAATGGAGTCACAGAATTATGACTCCATTTTTTATCTCCCTTCAAAGGCTGATGAAAATAAAAATGTTTTTAAGTTTTAAATATTAGTTTTTAGTTTTAAATATACTCATTGAAATGTCTTCCCTGATGTCTTTTAGAATTGTATTCCATAACTTACGTTGCATATTTAACAAAGGCTGCGTCCCCAGTTTCCTTTGTCATATATCTGGGAGTCACTATAAGCCTGCGTTGGATGACCTTAGTGTTCTGGGTCCTGTTCCATTTAAGGCTTTATAAGTGAGGAGTAGTATTTTAAAATCTATTCTGTGGGTTAGCGGTAACCAGTGCAGGGAAACCAACACTAGAGTAATGTGCTCTGTCTTCTTGGTTCTGGTTAGTAACCTAACTGCAGAGTTCTGGATCAGCTGAAGTCTGTCTGAGGTGCTTTTTGGGAGGAATGTGAAGAGGGCATTACAGTAGTCCAGTCTGCTGGAGATAAAAGTTTTTCAGCATTCTTTTGATTTATAATTGATATAACTTTGACTATGTTCCTAAGGTGGAAGAATGACGTTTTAGTGACTTTCTTTATGTGGGACTTAAAGTTTAAGTCTGAGTCTAGAGTGACTCCCATACTTGTCACTTCTGGTTTGATTATAAGTATTTATATTATTATTTAGTATATACACAACTAATACATAATTCAGTAATTGAATTATGCTTATACTGTCTTCTATCTTTGGACGTTTGCATCACATAGTGATTAGGGGATCTGGAAAATTCAGTGACTATTGTGTCACAGTGTGATGAAATGAAAATAGGTTTCTGTTTTTTATAGGAGGTTCTTTTTGTTCAGCTATTACTTTCCACCAGACCCTAAGGACAGTAAGGAATGCTGGGCTGGACTTGTGTTTTTTAATTGGATCACAAGGGGGATTTGCCATGTATTGTAAGAGACATGCTTTGGTATAATTATGTATTGATGAAGTGCCAGCATGCTTGTTCTGACCACAGTTCTGAAAATTGGATTGAAGTAATGAGGTTTGTAAGGTCACTGATTTTAGTGTTTATACATGCATACACACTGAGGTCTGCTGAGAAACTGAGATACACTAGCATAACCAATCTAACTAATCATCCTCTATTGGATGTGTCTCTATGATAATTTTAACTCAATAACTTTTGATTGTCTTAAATGTGACTGGTTTGTAGGTGGTAGGTGGTTCTCCTCCAGTTTAACACAAGCCATAGCAGTATTACCAGTCTGTAGAACACATACAGTAAGTCAGTGGTTTTCAAAGTGTGGGATAAAGAACCTTCCCTAAAATAAGTCAAAAGCAGCCCCCCCCCCAACCCCCCCCCCCCAATACATTATAGAAACATCATAATTTTAATTTATTATTTCTTAAACACATTTTTAAAAACATCTTAAAGGTGTCATTACACTGATAACCACTTTTCCACGCTCCTTTTGATATCTAATAGGTCACCCCGAGTTACCAACACATGCTGTGTTTGCTGCGTGGTGTGCCCCCCACCCCCCCACCCACCCCCCGGCTGTGTTTCCCCATTCATAGAAAACAACACAGAAACGAGCGACTCAGAAAAGGTCTTTCCACAACATGTCACGGTGAATCTGAAGTAGCATTAGCATTAGCATCTACAAGAGAAGACGGCGCCACAGCACATTTTCAAAATATGAAATATATAAATATAAATAGAACCAACACACAATGCATTCAATAACAATGGAGAACACACACAGAAGACACTTACGTTGTTTAACCTCTTAAGCCCCAAGGGGGTTTTTCTGGCAAATTCCACCTAAAATACATGCCCAAATTATAGTCAAATACAATTAACCAAACAAATAAACTATGCTTTAGAATTGTTATTATGTAATGCACCATGTTATTAGATTTTCTAGAGAATAAAAAAGTTGCAAGTGCATTTTGTAATAATCTTCTCAAAATGTAATAACTTATTACATAATGCGACAAAATGTATTATAAAATGCGTTGGGGCAGTTTATAACAAAATGTGGGTTTATTACAAAATTAAATGAAAAAGTTATTACATTTTGGACCTTTATTACAAAATGCGGCTCAACAAGCCTTATTAGCTAACCACATTTTTACACTTTTTTTTTTTATTATTCAGGTTTATTTTTTTTCATGCCCGCACCTCCCCTGAAGTCCTCTAGTGCCCCCCAGGGGAGGACCGCCTCACTATTTGAAAACCATTGCACGAAATCAGAGTCCTGCACGGGTTCGGGTACCCGTGGGTGAACCGCAGATTTTCACGAAATGGGTAAAAAATGTTGTGCTGTGTCGGATACGGGTTCGGTTCGGGTCAGACGTGGGTGATCGCGGGTCTAATTTGCGGTTCATAGGCTAAAAACTGTTCTTTAGTTTGGACTTGTATAGCTGTCTCCTGTCGGCTTCCTTCTTGATGCGTTTTTCAATCATGTGTGTGTGTGTGTGTGTGTGTGCGTGAGCTCACGGATAAAAATATTTTTTGAGTTTATTATTTGTCTGCTACTGTTTAACAACATTTTTATTTGGCTCTGCCTTGGCTATGTCACTGTTCAGTATATTCGTGGCAATAAATATTTGTATTTAAGTTTGACATTTTCTTCCGGGTTCGGGTCGGATATTGGGTTCATTTATAGCGGGTCGGTTCGGGTGCGGATTTTTAATTTTTTTTCGTCGGAAAACGGGTCGGATACGAGTTTAAACATGACGGGTACGGGCGGTTGTGGTATGTCAAAGTCAGAACCGTGCAGGACTCTGCACTAAATAACTATTAAGATTATGGAACAAGACATTGTATTCAAGGTTACCCAAGTTCAAGGTTAAGCTTCACATATAAATCAGAGTAGATGAGCTGTACAGGAACTAACTGTGTGTGCACAGCAGAAAAAAAAACTGAAGACTTAAGCAGCCACATAAGCTAAGCACAGTCCAGAGATCACATGTTGTCTGACTTGTGTGGTATTAATCATTGTGCTGACCAAGGAGTCTGTGAAGAGTCATAGATGTGCACTTATCTGCATGTCACTATCCACATGGGGAATCACAGATAAGACAAACTCAAAGTAGGAGGTATTTTCAATCTTTTAGTGTTGTTTCCTTAAAACATTAATAATGCCCTGCACGACCTTTTTATCTCTGTAATCAGGTCATGACTTTGGTGTATTTCTGTGATGTTGTTTTTGTGTTTCCAAAGAGCACTCAGAATATAACAAACAGCCACAGAGTAAAACCTAATTTGTGTAGCAAATGGTTTACAGGGGAATGAATAATGCAATAAAAACAATAAAAGTGCTGTAACGCCGGGATGATTAAAAAGAATAAAAATAGTTAAAGGGTCGATGCAAATGGGGAAAGCAGAATATGAGATTGTTGCTAAACTTTTGCCATAACATGTTTAATGTCACTAGCAGAGCACTCTTATGGTTTTCAGGTTCAATGGAAAAAGCTGCAGCAGTAAATGCTCTAAAGTGATCTACAGCAAGACCACTTAACCACGACAATATAAGCCCACCAGTTATTTAAATCTCAAGCATTTAGAAGAAGATTAAAGGTTGATGTTCGCTGCTGTGCACCATTTGTCCTCGTATTTTCCTTCTTTTTGACTTGGTTTGTTTGTTTTTGTCTATTTTTGATTAATCTACGTATTCTTGTGAAATTATCGCATTTTTCTAGGTTGATATATTTGTTTTTTTATTGTCTATTGTAGTATTTACACTCTTTGTATATGACTTAATTACTCCGCTAAGGAATGGCAACCATTCTTGGACCGACTTGAAGAATTTGATGGAGACCTTGAAACAATGTGATAGGCTACTTACCTTTTATTTTTCTGTATCAATACACTAGTGAAGATAGGTCACTGCAATAGATTGTATGTTTGTTTTGTCGTTGTGTGCATTTTAATCTTGTTGGAATTCTTTTTTACTAAGCATAATGTGTGTGTGTGTATATGTTTTTTTATGTTACTTGTCTATTTGTACATACCATTCTTAAAAAAAAATCGAATAAACATATTGATAAAAAAGGAAAAGCGCAGTTATGCTTTTACCAGTATTTGTTTTTTAGCAAGATAACACCAAAAGTTATGGATACATTTGGCAGAAAGTTTTGGGAAATGTTGACACTGACACAAGAGACAAGTGCTTTTTTAGTTAATTTGGTGCTAGCCTAGTCGCACTATCCTTATTCATTACATGTATAGGTCTAGTGGTGCTTCATAGTCAGAGGAGGCGGGGCTAAAAGGTTGTCCTTTAAATCATGTGCATGCAATAGGACGGTACTACAACCAATCGGCGTAATCTTTGGGATGAGATGGTTAGACATAGAAAGTTACAAATGACTAAACAAAATTGGGGATTATGGAATTCAACAACTGTTGTCGCTTCTGGAAAAAGAATTTAAAGATTGCACCCGAAAAAATCTGAAGTTTCTGTAACTTTGTAGACAATCTGTTCAGAGGCACTGACTGTAGTAACTTTCACCACTTTTATAATTTTTCATCTACTTGATGTGAGATAATGGTAAGGACATATCCATTTTAATGATGGTGACATATACTGTGTTTAATCAGATGTAACTCACTGTGGTTTTTGGTGCAAAAGCAGATGTTACTTTTACTAACTTTACCACAAATGTGATACATTTTGGTAGAGCTGCACAATATATTGCATTGACATCACAACGTACATAAATGTTCTGCACTTATACACTTTTTTTCCACCTTCATGGTGCTCAAAGCGCTTTACATTAGCCTCACATTCACCCATTCACACACACTCATACACCAGTAGGTTTGTCAGGTTCTGTCAGTCCTACTGGGAGACTAAGTTAGGGTTTAGTGTCTTGTAGAGCTTCCACAATTAACTATATTTTCATCCACAATTGCTTCTCGAAATCTATCTGTTCACTATCCATTTGCATGATTTTCCCCCAATTTTCAGAACCGATCCCACCCACCATCCGCCAATAGTTTTTTGGTCTAATGAAGATGCCTCAGCTATTAAGACTATGTCTATAGTCTTTTTCATACAGTGTAGGCCTTTGCTGAACCCCCCCTCTAATTCACAGTGATTCCAAAATTATCTCCACCCACTGCACAACTTGAACATGAGTGGGTAAAACCTTATCTTTTAAAATGTTTTTAATTTTATGGATGCTGGCCCCGAGATAATGGTTGAAAAATAGGTTATTTCATGCTAATACTGACACATTCACAGAAATGTTCATTAATGTGTTACTGTTTTTTAACCTTGTACTCTTAACTGTTTTACTCACACATCTGTTTTTATTATTGTTTTTATCGACCGTGTTCTTTGCTTTTAATTGCACTGCAGTTTATTTTTTAATTATTGTGTTTTGTTTTTTTTTATTTATTCTTGTATTTTAATGGTCAGGCAGCATGTTTGCTCTGGTCTGCCAAATGCGTAGATATCAGAACAGCACAGGTCCACACATGCATCAGTTAACTTACATTTTTTTATTTTTTGTAACACTTTCTTCGGGTCATGATGGAAGAAACTTGCTGGTGATGCTTTCGGTTTAGTCCAGCTGTGATGAACCATGTTAGACATGCCCGTCTTATGACTTTTAAATACATAAACGGCTTCACACGTTTTGCAGATAACACATCCTGCACTTGTGTTGTCTAAATTTACCACCTCCACAAACCGTTCCCAGACTGTACTTTCCCTCCTTCTTTCACCTTAGTTTTAAATTCGCCTGCTTTTAATTTCTCACGCACTGACTTCGCAGCCGCTGCCATCTGTGTTCAGTCTTGTCTAAACTAAGCAGCCAGCGAATAACAAGATCAACAGACAACAATCATTTTATATATTGAAGTAAAGACATTAGTAAAGGTCTCAGTGACACATTTTATTTTGAAATAACTTTTTTCAGTCGATCCAGACTAAAAAATGTGGAGATTTAGAAGGTTCTTATTTAAAAAAGAAACATAAATTATATTTTTCATTATATATTTTTGGTTTTGTTTTGTTTTTTTTACGTTTATCAAAACCTACAGGGCCAATTTCCATGACATTTTCAAGACATGTCTAAGGTGGTTCAGAATATATCCCATAAAATTTTAGTGAATGTAGGTCAAAGTTCAATATTACTAAAAATATGTTTTCACAATGATCAGAGATACACTCAGTTTTACATATAGTTTCTTTTTGCTCTCACTGTTGATGTCCATTGACATCAGAACCTTGAAGGACACGTTTGAAGACTCTAGGTCAAAGGTCACAATAATAATCAAAATTGAATTGCGGGTATTACTTTTGAACTCTTCATCTTACAGACTTCCAATCAGCACCAAAACGCTGGTCTTTCAATTCCGTATCTTGTCTGCATAGATTTTGACCTATTATTGACCCAAGAGGTCAGGGGTCACAAGGTCAATACTTAAAAAAATTTAAATAGAATATAACACAAAAACCAGTGGAGACAGAGACTTAGTTACTATTATTGACAGATAGAAAACCTGGCACGGGCTTCAAAATGACACCATGACCTTTGACCTAGAGTGATCTTGAAAGGTAAAAATCAAGGTCACATGATTTTAAATGGTGGTAACTCCAAACAGAGTGGTGATACATACTCAGTTACTATTATTGACAGATAGGGAACTATATATAGGCTCCGAAATGGCATCATGACCTTTGACCTTGAGCGACCATGAAACTTGTAGTCTCATGTTTTGAGAGGAAAATTTCCATTGAAAGCTGAAATGTTTATTGTGCCTGGTAACACTTTAAGTATTTTCTGCCTAACAGAACAGAGGTGCTAAACAGATCTTCATGTTTTTGTAACAATGACAATAAAATGTATTCTATTCTATTCTATTATGTTCATTAAATCACGTTGATGACCAAAGGTGTTAATTAGCCACAAACACTGAACTTGATCTACTTTCTTTGTGAAGAAAACTGAATCTGCCAGATTCACATTGTTGTTCTATAGCTATTATTAACTTTATGTTTGTAAAGGTCAGAAAATACATCATCAGAAACAGAAATAACAGACAGTTCGAGCTACTTTTTAGTTTCAGCTGTTTTTAACAATGCCAGTGTGTGAGGAAGTTTATTTCCTTTGGAGACAAATTGCAGTCTTTCATCATACCCCTCATTTCCAATTTAAGATGCAGTGTTACTTACAGACACAGTCACCGCCCGCTGGCCAGACAGGCCCTGATGAGCAATGTCTGAGTCCGTCATGACATACAGACTCCACCTGCTCTAAATGTAGATAACTATTGTTTGGCTGAAGCAAGAACATATTTATGCTCACATATTTAGTTGTTACTTCCTGTTGCTTTTCTTATTGACTGTCTCAGTCATTCGAGGGCTCATTGTAGTGTATATCCTGGTATGATTTGAGCCACAGGCAGTATAGTACTTTTGTAGTATAGTACATAAATAGATATAGTATATAGTACATAAATAGATAATAATAAATGTAGTAGTACATAAATAATAAATAAACTATAAATTATACCAGAACAGTTTGTTAGTGGTCATATAGCTCCAAGTGCAGTCTTTCATATTTGTGCAGACTTTCTTCATATTCATAGCACAACACATCTCAATGGTAGCATCACTGTAGCAGCGCTTAGCATGCTAACGTTAGCAAAATCACCAACAAAATTGTTTGTAACTCTGAACAGTCATTTTAGTTCCTAACACCCAGCCAGATACTAGATATAGTAATATACAGTTATTAAGGCTGGCACAGTGTGTTAAATTTAAGGCAGTGTTAGCGATGAGCACAATTGTTTTATTGTCATCATAAACTGCTGTTGGCTTGTTAGCTCGCTTTTCAGACACCTTTAAATTCAATTGTAGAGTCCTGAATCGAAATATGTTGCCCTCACATACCATTATAACCAATAGTATACTACATAAAATATATATTTTATATTTGGAGCTTATTTAAACAAAATGCTTTTGCTAACACAGCTTCTAGGAAGGCTGTAGTGCTAGCTGCTTCTTAGAGGCAGCCGGCGGGCATTTGAAACTTTGAATTACTGCCATCTACAGGATGGACGGTAGAACGGTATGGCAAAAATCTATACCGTGGACAAAAAAAATACCTCATGACGTATGATAGTTTGCATAGCTCCCATTTTTAGCTCATTGCAAGGGTTGTTGTTACAATAATTCCTGCTTTACAGCAGAGACGTCAAAGGGTATTGAAAGAACTCATTTTAAGAGACATGGAAAATGACAGTATGCGAATGTAGTATTTAACATTTCCCTCAAACCAGTCACTTGTATCATAATGACGTTCACAATGGCTCTGACATTATGTGTGCAGATGTCTTATGGTTGATTTTAGGTGTTGCTTTATGCACAGGATGACACTGCAACAAGTTATTGTTGCATCTGAGATCATTTCTCCTTAGCTATTATGTCTCCTCACAGCGCTGAGGGTAACAGGAATATTTTATTACATCTATTGTGTATCCACTGTGGCTCAGAATCACACCCACTGTGCTGCCGATTTCTTGTAAAGTTCTTGGCTGGTTTTATCAGACTAAACTTGCACATGTAATAAGCACTGACTGCAATGTGTAAAAAAAAACAAAAAAAAAAACAAACTAAGTCCTAAATGTGAAACATATCCATTGTTGTTGTCATTCTGCTTGTTTTATGGGCAAAGCTACAATGAGCTAGAGGCTGAATAAGAAGCCAGCTGTGTGTTGTTCATAAGACCCACACTGTGTTTGTGTTTTATGTGTGTGTGTGTGTATGTGTGTTATAACATTTACCCTTCACTATCAGCAAACTATTCCCTATGCACCAGTACTCTGCACAATTTAGGGAATTCACTTACGACAGCAGCAAAAACCTCCTCTGAAGCTCTAATGTGCATGACTGTGTATTTAATTTGTATAGTGTAACATACAGAATGTGTTGGCACGCAGCATACTCTTGAGCTTGAAAGCAATTAGATGAAATAAAAGTCAAATGGGTGACTGAGTTGGGTCAAGTTCCCACTGGGAGGCGGGAGGAAAAAGCCACAAATCCCTAGAGGGAACAACCAGACACTAATTAAAAACTTGCTTTTATGTCTGTATGTGTGCACCCATGACCATATGTGCATATGTGTGTGTGTGTGTGTGTGTGTGTGTGTGTACCGTATGTGTGTGTACAGTGATATTCATGCTCTCTTATTACTGGCTTATTCTAGTATGCTTTTCATTGAGGAGAGTATTATGAAGTGCTCTAGACAGGGTGCACATGGTCGCTAAGTCTTTGAAGAGCTTTGTTTGAAATTCAGTAAAATAATGTTTTGTGCATTAGACTGTATTCAGTACAATGGTTCAAACAGTATTAAGGCCAAGGCAAGGCAAATGTATTTGTATAGAACATTTCATGTACAGGACAATTCAAGGTGCTTTACATAAAACATATAAGAAAATTAAAATGATTAAAATGCATTAAAAGACAATTCAAATAAGAGACATGAAAACATTTAAAAAAACAATTGAGAATTTCAGTAAAAGCTCCAGTAAATAGTAAAGAACTCAGGTATTCAGGTAGTTTGTTCCACAAGTGAGGAGCAGAACAACTTAACGATGCTTCGCTTTGTTTGGTTCTGATTTTGGGAACACACAATAAACCTGTTCCTGATGACCTACGACCTCAGGGCTCTGACCAGCAGGTCTAAGATGTATTTGGATCCAAGGTCGTTAAGTGCTTTATAAACCAGGAGTAAGATTTTTAATTCTATCCTTTGACCCACAAGAAGACTATGTAAGGATTTGAGGACCGGTGTGATGTGGTCCAGTTTCCTGGTACTGGTCAGGCCTCTGGCAGCAGTGTTTTGGATCAGCTGTAGCTGCCTGGTTGATTTTATGTTTAGAACAGTGAAGACACCATTAAAATAATCTAATTTACTGAAAATGAATGAATGAGTTTTTCTGTGTCTGATTTGGACAGAAAACCCTTAATTCTAGTGATGGTGGTAATAGGCAGATTTGGTAATAACTTTTAAATGGTTGTTCAATTTCAGATCTGAGTCAATAATTACACCCAGATTTCTGGCTTGGTTTGTAGGGTTCAGTGACATGGACTCAAGGTGAGCACTGACCTTTGACTTATTGAGATACAGTACTACTAGCTTGATGTAAGGTTGCTACCAGGGCCAGACTGGATCAGGATTTCAGGCCGGGAATATCCTTCAGCATCTGGGCCAATTCCAGCACCAGGGAGGCAAAAAACAAAAAGAAAAGAAAAAAGAAAAACTTTTTTTTGGGAGGGGGCTTTTGTTGTTTCCTTATAGCAATTAAAGTAATACTATTCTGCCGGCTGTTACACAACACCACACTATTAAACAAATACATGACAACAGCTCAGTACAGTACAGAACTGTCCTATCATCCTCAACATGAGAGAAAAGTACTAACATATTTCCTTTTGTCTCAGGTTACTTACATGATATGTGTTATTAAGAACAGGGTTGGGTTATTTTTGGTTGTTCAGATTCATTTCCGGTTTAATCAATTTGCTTCAGGTCAAATTTGGATAAAACAGAAAACTGCAGTTATCCATTTTTTTCTATTATTCATTTAAACCCCAAAAAGAAAAGTGATAAAACGCACTGTTATCAATTTTTTCATCTTGGTTTTAGAAACAAATAATGAAGAAATGACTTGTTGTTTCGTTGTCTTATTTTTGGTTTTATTTTGAAAAATGAATGAATGAATGATACATGGATTGATCTCCATCACATTGCTTTAATAATAAATAATAATAAAAACACTTCAAAATGCACAATACTATATATATATATATATATATATATATATATATATATATATATATATATATATATATATATATATATATATATATATATATATATATATATATATATATATATATATATATATAAACTTGTTTTGATCCCCAAGGGACACATAATTGATATTTTAGAACATTTTACCATATATTTTATCCATCTGCATATTACCCACTAAAATCTTTAGAGAAATTTTGTGCAGCAAAATGTAAAATATTTTTTCAAGCATAATTGTATATAGTAAATAATCTGTTTTAAATAGTCTGCTTGTAAATTGTGCTTTAAGTATTCTAAAGTATGAACTATATATATATATATATATATATATATATAGTTTTGGGACCTGACTTGATAGACTCTATGTAATTGAAAACAATTAATTTATCTTTTAAAACATATATTTTGTATAGTCTTACAGTTGAATAATCAATAATTTTCCAGTTAAATCTTAAAGTACAAGATTCAAATAGTGAAACAGAACCATGTGTTCAACTAAACTGTGGTCAAATGTAACTACATACTTTTACTATGACACAGTATTTCCATGTCTGACAACTTTAGTTTATTTTCAAATTTCACTTCCTCGTCCCCTTTGTGTTTAGTAAAGACCACATATTCCCAAATGTTTTGAATGTTTGAGATAAACTCAAGGATGGAGCGTTTAGGATTCTCCTTAAGCTAAATAAAGTCTTTTAAAAACTGGATTAGCAGAAAAGACATGACTGGCCCATTTTCCTGAGCTTATGAGGAAAGAGCTGACATTTTAGATGTATGTGGTTCTCATGGGGTGACACTATAAACATGTGATGATGTTCTACAATATATTTCACTGCTGTAGATTCAATATAATGTTGTTAAATTAAGCACAGATTTAGACATGTACAGTTGTAAAATGGAACATGCATGTGAATGTATGTAAAAAATAACATCATATATATGAGTAAAACATTAATGGGAACAATTTTACTGCACAACTACCATATTTTCTGGACTATAAACAGCTACTTTTCATCTGTTTTGAACCATGAGGCTTATACAAAGGTGCGGCTATTCTGTGGATTTTTCTTCCACCACTAGGGGCGCTCTAACAGGAATTAGAATCAAAACTACTAAGAACAATCAATGCAAAGAAGAATACGCTAGTTTTTCTTTAGTAGATAGAACACGGACGACGACAAATTAGCAACTGTTAATTATTTTTCAAATCCTCACCCCTTCACCATGGAGACAGAGGTAACGAAGCGCTTCTTAGTTTACTTTACTTTACTTTACTTTACTTTACTTTACTTTACTTTACTTTACTTTACTTTCGTCATTTTTTTTCAAATATGTCAAACACACTTTCAAAAGCCAATAATTGATCAAATAACAAGACAAAGACAATATAGCATAAAAAAACATAAGAAGGCAAGTAACATATTCGAAAGGGAGTGGGAAGAAGTAAAAAATATATATATTATCTCCCACCCCTATTGTACCAAACAATAATACAAATGCCCCCCCAAAAAATAAATAAATGAAAAATTATATATATATATATATATATATATATATATATATATATATATATATATATATATATATATATATATATATATATATATATATATATATATATACATATATATGTGTGTGTGTGTGTGTGTGTGTGTGTGTGTGTGTATACACATGCATATACACACATATACACATAAAGACATACACACACATGTTTTTTTTTAAGTTAACTCATTTCTATATACACATACACCCACATATACACACACAGGTTGTTCAGGTTGATGTTGTTGAGGTTGTTCAACTCTGACACAGAAGAAGATGACTTCATGGGTTTCAGCCAAGATAATTAAAGTGATTTAAAACATGGGAGAAGTTAAGATAAATATAGTAAATACTGGTTATTTTTCTCTTGGTTCTGTTCAGCTTCTTATTCTGTATATACTGTTAATTACTGTTTATAAACCTGTACATAAGATCACTATACTCAACCATTGCATATAACCACATTGGCATTCTAGTATGTTAGTATGTATGTTTCTAGTATTTTATTTTATGCTGTTATTTATGGTATGTTATTTATATTATGTAAATTATGTCTTGTTATGTCTAGTCTGTTTCTCTTCTTATTGGCACCACTTGTAAACGGAAGAAAATTCCTGTATGTGTACACATACATGGCAATAAAACCGATTCTGATTCTAATTTTAATTAGCTAAGTTGTTAAAAGTCACTGTTAGGAGAAAAAATATGTTCAGGTACAAACATGTAACTACATTTACTGTTCAAAATTGTTCTGTACATGCAGTAAATATTTAATTTTTCAACATAGATATCTGCAGTTTATAAGCCAGTGTGGCTTGTATATTCTTTATTAAATACAGTAGTTGCGGTTTATATACAGGTGTGGCTTATAGTCCAAAAAATACGGTATATTACTGGAACTTGAAGTATTTATCCTAAAAGACCAAAACACCCAGCAGTCACCAAAAGCCCCCCTGATGTAAACTGTTTATCAACTCCTAAAATCACTCACCATATTAAATGTTAAATAGTCTTAAATCACTAATGCCATTAAATTAGGGTAAAATGCAGTTTGTCATTTTTTCATCATATAACCCATTGGGACGTGCAAAGGCTGCATAGTGAGTAAAGTCTTCTGCAACAATGATTTTCCAATAAAACCCTGTAGTTTGACAAATGAAAGTGATTTTATGTTCAGTTAATGATGTATTTTGTAGGAATAATTACTTTTTTAATTAACTTTTGTTTGGATTTGTTATAATAGCCTTAAAATTGTAGATCATTAATGAACATCTACATGGAAACAAAACTTTAAAAAATACTTGATTTTTACTGAACATGTAAAAAAAATATAAATGGTGATTGCTTTGAAAACATTCTTGGTCTTCGAGGGTTAATAATTGTACTTACTGTACATATTCATAGTGTGAATAGTTTCAGTAGTAGTATTTTTAGTAGACTTCTACTTACACTGCAAATTGTGTCTAACCTTGGTTCAGTTTTATTTAATTGTGGGACTAAAACATCATAACTAACTAATGAATGAATGAATAAATAAAATGCATGAATAAATAGATCCAGTGGAGAAGTTTGAGTATTTTTAGTGCACTTCTTCTGTGTTCACTCTGTATTGTCTAACCTTTCTTTCTTTCTTTCTTTCTTTCTTTCTTTCTTTCTTTCTTTCTTTCTTTCTTTCTTTCTTTCTTTTAATTTGATGTGATCAGTTTATCTCTGCAGATTTCAGTATATGTGTACATTAGAAGTGTGTCTTCACTTTTTTTTCCCAGCCCTTCCTTTTCTTTTCTTTTTATTCACTAGCTATAACATCAAAATGCAGCTGCCTTATTTATTATTCATCTATAACTAATCCAGAAGCACTGACATTATCCATTCTACTCCTTTTTGTGCATACATACCAGACAGACAGTAGATAGATAGATAGATAGATAGATAGATAGATAGATAGATAGATAGATAGATAGATAGATAGATAGATAGATAGATAGATAGATAGATAGATAGATAGATAGATAGATAGATAGATAGATAGATAGATAGATAGATAGATAGATAGATAGATAGATAGATAGATAGATAGATAGATAGATAGATAGATGGATGCAGAGAAGTTTTAGTATTTTCAGTAGGAGTATTTTTAGTGTTCTTGTACTGTATTCACTCTGCAAATTGTGTCTAATCTTGGTTCAGTTTCATTTAATTGCATTTGTGTAAAGAGGTGATTTGTACTGTTTTTCTCCAACAACAAACCTCGTGTCATTCATTGCACCGCTGTGTATGTGTGTATACGCGTGTGTGTGTGTGCGTGCGTGCGTGTGTGTGTGTGTGTGTGTGTGTGTGTGTTGGGGAGGGGGTGCTCTGCTAAATAATGGTCCGGCTGTCCTGCTATCCCATAATTCTACTGGTAGCTGCATAAGGCAGTGTGATAGGCTGGTGTAGAGGGGAACTGCAGCAGAGTAGCACCGCTGTCAGGAAACACAAGCCCACTACGAATGCAAGTAGCCGAGTAGCGAGGACGGTCCACCGGGTAAAACAGCTTTCTTCTTCTCCTTCTTCTTCATGTCTTTCATTGACTTCCTCTCTACTTTAGTCCTAATGCTGCTGTTTGTGTGACTTGCTAGCATGTTTGTTGCTAGTACCATCACAACAGCTGCTCTCAGTGACATTTCATTAACATTAGAATACACTTCTACTGGATTCACTCAGGCGGAAAAACTCCAGTGGACGTGGCTAACCGTGTCGGAAATATTAGGTATTAGCTGTTTGGTTTTTTTTCTGTGTGTGTGTGTGTGAGTGTGTGGTTTGTGTAGGAGCTAACCTTCCGGTGCGTAACCCTTTAGCGGTATGTTTTTTTTGTTTGTTTGTTTGTGTTTAGGTGTTGAATGAGCTGCCAGTGGTGGTTGTTATTTTCCAGCTAATTCAAAGAAACAAACCGGTTAAGGTAGGCTAACTGGGTCCGGTTTCCACAGGGGGAAAAGATGAAAACAAGTCGATACAGATGCTTTTCCAGCATTAAATCCCCTCCGCATTGTAACATCCGCGAAGGGCAACGCTGAGTCACTGACAAACAGCAATGTTTTGTGGACCGTTAATGGATGAAAATGGGTAGATAGTCGGAGGTTAAGGCGACATTCTTGGATGTTTTTTGATCTGCAGTGCGGAAGGCGTGGTTAGGGACTGGATGACATGGTCTGGATCTTCTTTTAGCATCCTCACATCCTTGTAATGGCTGGAGTCTGACTTGACATTTAATTAAGATGCACAGTAAGCTGTTGTTGCAGCAGCAGCAGCCTGATGGGCCTTGGATGTAGAGGTTTACATCAGGGATAAATGACCAAGTATATATGTCTTAAGTCACTTTGGGAATAGTCAGGAATGAGTACATCAGAGGAACAACAAGTTAGATATTTTGAAGAAAAAGAAGTCAGAGAGGACAGACTGAGATGGTTTGGACATGTACAGTGGAGGGACAGTAAGTGTGTTTACACATACTTAGAAAATTTGAATCATTGCTTTAGTCTATTTAAGCACTTAACTGGAGTTTCCCAGAAATCAGCATTTACATGCCAGCAAGATAAATTCAAAATATTGTTCCACTCCTAGACACTAGGTGGCGCTACACGTCCTTTAACGTTAGCATGCACCACAGAAGAAGATCAATAACTAAACAAAAGTGTCAAATTTGAAGCAGAAATAGTAGAAAGAGGACGACAACACCCAGAGAAGGTATGGGTAATGATGCAGCAGCTCAGTATATTTTGTACATACTGTTAAATTCTGATTTATTACACGTAACGTACATGTTGTCATGCTGTGTCTCGGGTCACTTCTGGAAGGGGGCGTGTCCAGGTCACTAATAATCAAGCTGAGGTTAGTTGGTATTTGCATGCATGGAGAAATTCAATTACAATTGCATTATCCAACTTGGTGACTCCGATTTCTTTAACTCCACTCCGATTAAGGTGTTTACATGGCTTTGGAAACTCTGACTTTAATCTGATTAAGGCAATAATTCAAATTCTTTAAGTGCATGTAAACGTACCTAATGATGATATTGATAGAAGGATGCGGAGGTTGGAACTGTCAGGCAGGAGGTCTATAGGAAGTTTCATGGATGTAGTGAAAGAGGACATGAAGGTAGTTGTGTGAGAAGTGGATGCAGAGGATAGGGTAAGTGAAGGAAGATGTTTTACTATTGCGAACCATGAAGGGAACATCCCAAAAGGAAAAGAAGGTGTTTTATTACTCTGCCAAGGAATGGTGGAGTTATGTTTTTGCTGGCGTTGATCTGTTTGTCTGTCTGTTAGCAAGATAACTCAAAATTTTATGGATAGTTTTGGCAGAAATTTTCAGAAAATGTTAATTCTGGCACAAGGAACAAATGATTACGTTTTGGTGGTGATAGATGGAGGTATGGGGGGGGGCTGCTGCTCACAGAAGTGAAAGGGGGGGGGTGGAGTCTGCACTTTATAAGTGAGCCTCTAGTTTAGTCCATTTCCCAGAACTTCAAATGTTCATCAGAGGGATTTCCACCTACACAACATGACACTCCCCATTCACATAAAGAGCATACTCTTTGTAGATGTAATGTAGGGCTGAACAATTTTAAGAAATCTGGCAGATATTGCAATGTTAATTTCTCTCAACATCGTTCTGCACTATTGTAAATAGAGGAAGATGTTTTGCTGTTGTGAGCCTTGTAGGGAACAGCCTGAAAATAAAAGGAGAAGTTTTACTTAGTCTGTGCTTCCAAGGACCTCAAATATTCCTCAGAGGGGTTTCCGCCTACATAATATGAGATGTTCTCCATAGTTCAACTCTGCATTCACATAAAGACCATACTGTTTGTGCATTTAATGTTATGGGAATTATTTTGTCGATTTACCATCGAGGCACAATGGGGCCATTTTAAATGTAAAATATAAGAGAAGGGATATATGGGAATTTTTATGATTTTATTTGTAGCGATGTACAACAGTAATTGGTTAATCAGGATGCTTATTAGTCATGGTTGTCATAGGTTTTTGTGACCATATCAGCTCGACTAAGTCTTTTTTTTTTTGGGCATCTCCATTGCATGAGAGTAAAGACCACCAGGGACTATCAGACACTATTTCCAGTACCATCTTCACTGAGGATTCCAAGTGGAACAACTAGAGTCATGATATGTAATTGTGCAGATCACAGATGCCAGAATCATCGCTGTCCTCAATATGTAAAGTGTCGTCATATCAAGATGTGGGACACTGAGCCAAGCTAATGGGGAATATATGAAAACCTCAGAGCAAATGTTCCACTTGGCTCTATGAAATTAACAGTGTATTTTAAGTGTATACAACTGTATTCTTTTGCAAAAAAAAAAAAAAACTCTTCTGGGTTATTCCAGAAATGGTTAATTCACATTGTCCTGTTCCTGCATTGTTTCTTTGTTCATAGTAGCAGCATTTCAATAGTTAATACTCTGCTACTGTAATGATCAGCAGGTTCAAGCAAGGACTCAGAATGGGTCAAACCAAGCCATGCCGAGTTGAAGTGAGTCAAGGTAATACTGCCAGTGGAATAACAATACAGAAATGGCACCTATTCTAACTGAGTGTGGCATTAAATGGTATAATTGTCGTTACTTTATTTATTTTACATTATGTTGGTTTGGGTGGAGGGTGCAGGGTTATAAAGATGTATTAACTAATTGGTGTTATTGAATTTAAAACAAATTGTCAAAAGGCCCATTCCTAGTTATTTTTCTCTAGGTTTTCATCAGTATAATACAATATTGACTTTCACAGGAGATTAGCAACTAAGTCAGTTCTACTAAACAGTATTCTTGCCAGTAGTGATTATTACTAAGTAAGCCATGTTTGATTTACTGATTACTTCTAGCTAACCTCATGCATGCGTAATCCTAACTGGTCCGTCTCACTTGCCATTTAATTAGTTTTTAGTTCTTCTTCAAGCCACAAAGGCTTAGTTCTCATCTTTAACATTAACATGATTTCTATTTTCTATGAAGAGTGATGCAACTGTATTTAGACTATAGCAGATGCATGTGAAGTGTGGTTTTTGTCAGACATACTGCTCATGTTTATGTTGGGCTTTTGTGGCCAAGTGATTGCATCCAACAAAGACTTACATAATGAAGTGTCCCGTCAAGACAAACGAGTTAAGACGATAATACATTAGTTTGTCTGTCTGTTGCGTCCCTTTAATGTGTCAGAGCAGGACACAGTCACGCTAAGAATGTAAACTCAGCTAGCTGACAGGATTTATGGCCTCCTCAGCAAAAATGCTCCTAGTTTAAACTCACCTTCATATGACCAGTTGGACGTCCACAAATTCTGCTGCCAAGATGCAGGAGACCACTGTGAATGGATGAAAAAAGCCTTTGTAATTTGGGAGCTAATACATGAGCAGAGGTGATTTAATGGTGTTTGTAGAGACCTAAAGCATCTGTGTTGACATTTTTAGGGTCACTGATTATCATTTTGGACCATCACTGCGTAGAGGACGCTGTGCCAGTGAGTTTTAATGGATTAATTTGTTGGCTACGTAAATTAAACAGTGTCAGATCTGCCTCTACATTGTGAGTTTGTGTTGAACCAGAGCAGAGGAATGTTCTGGCTAAACCTTTGTACATGTCAGGTAGAAACCAGATCTGGGATGTTTGAATTTCACGGACCGTCCACTGTGGGACTGTGCAATGTTACGAGACATTTTCCACATACTGTGCATCCTATTTACTTTCAACTTTACAGCTTATGAGAATTTTCCGAATGCCTTTAATGCAATGCAAACTTTAAACCTCAATTATTAATGTGCAGAACGGCCTCTGCTGAACACATATTTTTCCTAATTGAGAACACCCCACTTGTTTCATAACATATCAATATTTTTGTCAGTGTCGGTTGAAAATACTTTGGGGGATCTATAACGCCTCAGCAGAGGTGTCTCATTTGAGTGGCCAGACCAGCTACATGGTATCCTGTTGCAGTGGTGGGGTTTGTATGTGACAGCTGTCAGCCCTGCAGCTATGCGGAGGGGCGCATCATATATGATCGGCCCTCTTAGGACAGGCTCTGACGTGTCAAAAAACGCCAACCATCCCCTTCTATGTAACCTCCAAAAGTCCCCAGGGGAGCAATGGGCGCGTGTGGGGGGCAGGGGTGGGCCCAGCTGTGGTGAGCTCCAGCTAATGGCACTTAGCACAGATGGCAGTTCCTCATCCTCTTGTCTGTTTGTGTGTGACCCCATGTGCACAGGCTACTTTCCAACAGTGCACATTACAATCACAAATGGACCTTAACATAGAGCTAGCATACAGAGAGGGCAGCACCAATGCATTTAGTGACTGTGCCCAATTATGTAATGTAGCTACAAAGTGATAAACCTCTGCAAGCTTTTAGCACAAAGAGGAAAATCAACTGCAATGTATGAACATATAACATGCTAAAATATTCCATGTCACTACTGATAATTTTTATTGACTAGGATTTTGATAATGTTGATTTAAATTTTTACTTCATTCATCAATGGAGTCACAATTCTGTGACCCCATTCTTTACATTCTTTCCTTATAGTTTGTGCGTAATCAAACCTTAATGTATTTCTGATTTATTCTATTGAAATTGAATAATGTATGTAATCAGTTTATCTGTACTCTTGTAATTTTATTCTTATTTATTGACATTTTATAATGCATGTATAATCATTTTATCTTGTACTTTTGTAATTTTATAATTTTGTGCAATCCAATTTGAATGTTTTTTTTTTATTTCACCCTGTCTTAAAATTGTATTTTAATTTTTAATCAATGTGAAGCATTTTGGGCTACAGTGTTTGTATGAAAGGTGCTATACTAATAAAGATTATTATTATTATTATTATTATTATTATTATTATTATTATTATTATTATTATTATTATTATTATTATTATTATCAAGCATCACATGTAATTAAAATAGAGGAAATGCTAAAAGCAGGGTGACACAGTGGTGCAGTGTTTAGCACCCGTGCCTCACAACAAGAAGGTCCTGGGTTCGATTCCAACACCAGACCTTTCTGCGTGGAGTTTGCACGTTCTGCCTGTGTCTGTGTGGGTTTTCTCCCACCACTCAAAGACATGCAGTAATTTGTTCATCTAAATTGCCCATAGGTGTGAAATGTGAGTGATTGTTTGAGGTGTGTTTTATCATTAGTAGAGTGGGTCGCCCAATGACCGAGAGGTTGGCGGTTCGCGTCCCAGCTCTGGCTGTCCACGTGTCGAAGTGTCCTTGGGCAAGACACTGAACCCTGACTTAGGCCCCCAGTAGGACTGACCTTAGACCTTAGAAACCTACTGGTGTAGTGAGTGTGTGTGTGAATGGGTGAATGTGAAGCTAATGTAAAGCGCTTTGAGCACCATGAAGGTGGAAAAGAACTATATAAATGCAGACCATTTACCATTTAAGACTTAAATAAAATGATACAGTCATGTCTGCTCATACAGCTAGCTAATTTGAAGTGGCTGTAACTTATAAAAGTGAGTAATAGTGAGCCGATGGGTACCAAAGACTTTTGTTTGTCTGTGTGTGTTGCTCTCTTGGCATCCATTTCATAATCAGGCAGCGATCAGGGGTTTGAATCTTCGAGTGTTTGGAATCTGTCAAAACATTAACAGAAGATGTCCACTGCCACTGGCGAACCCTCCACTTCCATTATTGTCTCTCACAGTAACTTGTTAGTGGTGTAAAAGTGTTACCATGACTTGTCATTCTGTTAACTGAGGGATAAATCAGGATGAATAAGAATAAAATTCATTTGACTGTTGTGTATATTGTTTTTGGGAAGGAACAATGTCAGCTAAACACCCTATTGTTCACTGTTGGACTGGACAGGATCATCTTATGTCACGATTAATCTCAGTTGACGATCTACTTTGAAGAGGGCTGCTACAGATTACACTTTCCAAACTCCTTTTTAATGGAAAATGCATTTTAAATGGCCTGTTTATTGGTGTAATTGCGGTTGTTTAGAGTGCACCATATACATGTTACACCAAACTATTTTAGTCTGTTCAGAGTAGTACTTGAGCATCAGTTTGCACTAATGGGTAAGGGTTTTGTCTGCAGTTAAATTCCAAAATTTGTGAAACCGGTTTTGCTGCTGCTGATGGAAAAATGGTAAAGAATTAGTCAACGTCAGTGTCTGGATGTGAAGCAACATCTGCTTCACATCCAGAGTGTGATGTACACAGCTGCTTTAAAGTTATGTTAGAATGGGATTTTACTTCAGTGTAGCGGTGAGTTATTTGGCAAAAATATAACATGATTTAAAAAGAAAATACAATCACAATCTCCATTTGATCACAATTCTTATCTTGATCTTTGAGACTCATTTGTATATCTTTTGTTAGGTAAAAAGTCACTGTCCACATGACCTCTTTCCACCATTTGCTACACTTTCCATGAACAGTGCCTTTACTAAATGCTTACGTTAAAGTTGTTTACTTTAGTTTAATGCTACCTGTTGCCTCTGGCTATGGCGTGGCGTGGCTTCTAGCAGTTTGGCTCTCGGCATAATATCCAGGTGATTGAACAGGTTCATAGAGTTGTTCTCCAAGGTGTGAACCGTGTCTGTTCAAATTACTGTTGTTTGCACGTTGTCATTTGGGGGAATGCCAAACCCATCCCATACAATGGAAGTGGAGTTCCTTTTAAGAGGCAACTCGTCTGTTTTGCTGTCAACCATGACTGCCGCTGCACAACACGAAATCCATGTAATGTGGATGTGAACCGACCTGATGCATCTGTGTATCAGTATATAACTACATCTAGAGCCACTGAATACTGTATGGCTCTTACTACAACGTATTATCTACGATTTCACAATGTCTCTTCTTTGTTAGATCGTCGTTGCGAACTGATGTCCTCATATCGCACACCCCTACTTCATTATAAAACTCAGGTGGGGCAGATTAGACTGCCACATGTTGGTAATTAACTTGAAACGCTGCAGGAAACATCAAGCAGTGAATTCATTGAGCTACTGAGTTTTTGGTCTGGTACAGCAACACAACTTAACCGAACAGAACCAGAAAATCGAGAAAACAAACTTCACTGCTCGCCTCCCTTTTCAGGAGATAAGAACATTGTGATTCAGATAATGGGTGATGATCCTACAATAAAAAGATTGTTATATGATCCTCTGGCCTGAACGCTGAGCCTGAGTTCAGTTTTTGTAGCAGTAATCTTGGAGATATATATGTGACCTTCTGCTTTTACTTTTCTGTAGCTGCTGTTGTTTTTCACAGCTTCTACCATGAGTGTGTTTAAATACTGGCACTTAATTCCTTCCAAAGAAAGTTACTGATGAAACATTTTCATCACTTTGATCGTACTTGATGATATATCTGGCAAAATGAATCTCTTCATCTGATAATATCAACAAATGTAAATGCTTCTGTGGCATGAAAATCAGAAATGTTTGTCTGACTGTCTATATATATATATATATACATATATATATATATTTATATATATATATATATTTATATATATATATATATATATATATATATATATATATATATATATATATATATATATATATATATATATATATATATATATATATATATATATATATATATATATATATATATATATATAAAGGCTGGGACGATATGCTTTTCTGCTGATTCAATTCTTTTCCGATTTTTTTTTGGGTGCCAATTCGATTTTTCGCTTGCCTTTTTAACACCAGACCATGTGAAAAAGCAGAATAATGATGCCTACAGATCATATCAGGAGCCATATTTCCCAAAAAAAGACACATCATATGTGAGTTAGTTTAGATTTATTCAGCAGTAATATATCTGAACCAGACTTTGGGAAGTAAAGTGTGACATTTATCCGCACTCAACAAAAATAGGAACCTTTAAATTAACATGGTTCATAATAAAGTGTACTTTAAAGTGTACATGTCCTGCTCTTCCCTTCTGTTAGAAAGACCACACTCTTAATTCATATACTCCTGGATTATTTCTGTGTGTAAATGACACAAGGTCAGATTAATAACACAATACAGTTGGAATAGATATTATCATAGTGGATTGTTTATCTGTGCATAAGTTAATGCTGTTAAATGCTGGCGTGTTGTTGAAGCTAATACGATAATAAGCTAGCTCTTGTCTGTGTGCCTTCTGTGTATTCAATGACACATATTATACATCTGAGTGACTCATACAGTCGTCTATGGTCTTTACATGGGGTAGTTTTTTTTCCCACCCGACTTAAAATGAATCATTTAAATATGAGGGGGGAAAAATTTTAACAAATTTTTTGATTTTGAATAAAAAAATGTATTTAAAAATTGTAAAATCCTAATACATATGTGGATCGATTTTTTTTCTCATATATATATATATATATATATATATATATATATATATATATATATATATATATATATATATCACAGATATTTAGAGTAAAATGAGGTTGCTTTTTCTAACTGAGTTGAATCTTATCCTCAGTTTGGCAGAGCTATGCTGGCATGGGCCACTCCTGTGTTGCAGCAGTAATGCGTGCACTAAATGAGTTGTGAATACAGCTTTCTGAATGCATAATGTATGTGCCAGTGCATGGTGAAGGCCACACACAAGGCTACTGTGTGGGCTGTTGTAAGGCCCTGTGAAGAGTGCCTGTCACCAGTGACTGAACGTATTCTTCCTCTATTTCTATGGTGCTGAGATGTTCCTTTCCTCCCCTCCTACCATAGTTCCTGCTTCATGTGGGGGTTAAGAGAAGCAAAGGTTAGCCATGCAAACATCACTTGTCAGCTGATTACTGATCTGTTCCTCAATTCGGCCACACATGACACAATAAAGCAACACAGAGGTTTTGACAGCTAAATTCCTCTAAGTAGCATAATTGCTTATCTTTGCTTGAAAAACATGTTTTGTTTTAAAGCCAGTGTTGGAATTCTGATCTTGTGACTTCTTCATTTGTTCACACTGTTGCTTTCAGAAAGCCTCCATCCAGATTGGTCATCAGCGCAGGCCTTTTATAGCACCACGAAGCATATGAAATATTTGAATGTGTCTGCTCAGCGTCTTCAGTTGACCCTTGATGCTTGACATTTGTACTCAGTACTTATTCTCAAGCAAAGTTATAATACTATAACAGTTAAAGCAAAGCTTGTGTTTCATTGACTTGTGCACTTACATTAGGTCAAGTGCTTCACAAGCAAATTCAGAGAAATCTGTCATTGTGTAACAGCTGATCAGACTTCATAACTACTTTTAGACATTTAATGTTGCTAACAGCTATGTTATTACAATGAATTGACATAACATCCATATATATCACTTAGTAATCTGTAAGCATGGTTTGTGCTTGAGTTGCATCACATGATGGTTAAAGCAAGAGCTGCCGTGACTCAATGCTACTTCACAGCATCTTTTTCTACATCTATTATTATGAGTGAATAACTCTAAATGGCTTACATGGCTTACTTACATGCAGTGTATTTAAAGTGGTAATCCTAATTTACTGCTGCTTTAGATCAGCATGATTTTGATCCATTGAAATACTAACAAATCTCTGTTATGAGGTAGTTTTTTTTTTATTACTTGGCAAAGGTTTTGTGGTATTATGTTGTAATCCAGTTTAAATATTTCCATTGGTTATGAGCAATGGGCTTCAATCCCTGAGAGGAATTATCCTTTTGGCGATTGAAAAATCAATTCCCTACTGAAGAAATGTAACTGTGTGTGTGTGTGTGTGTGTGTGTGTGTGTGTACTAATGAACAGTAAAATCCTAACGAATGCGGGAGTTCTTTTGTGGAGTCAAAATGTCTGATATCATTTATGAAGTGTCTTTGGAAACGAACTAAACAACATTGACTCCAGCTGTTCGTCATACAGCTATGCACCTACAAGTAACATATGGGCTACATTTTGTTTTCTTTAACTGTATTCAAACATAGGTATCTTATTACACACTATTACATGTCTCGACCCTCACACATACATTGCCTACTGGTCATATTTAATTTTTTTCCCCCTTTTTTTTAAGCACTATACATAGTTTTGTTGATTATGCTTTTCCGTCAGTGTGCCAAAAGTTTTGTGTATCACCGTAGCTCAGTGTTGTTTTTAGATCCAGAGGCTGCTGTCCATACACGCGGCTGAAAGTCAGAGATCCTGCCCTGAATCCTCCACTCGCCCCGGAGTAAACACAGCCCTATAAATAGAGCTCAGGGAGGAGGAGGAGGCCCGCAGCAGAATGACAGGCATCCACACTACAAACCCCAGACTCTCTGTAGTAGAGGCCTGTGTCCCGTGCACACGCCCTCCAAACCCCAAGCCCACATCCCAATGTTAAAGCCCCCGGGTGCATTTAGCACAGAAGCCCCCAGTGAGTTCTGTCATCTTTGTTTGGTAAAGCAAACTATTAGATATTTCCTCTTATTACACAGTTTGAAGCCCTTTGGGATTTCGTCTGATGTTGGTATGTTGCTATTCGCAGAGGGAGAAGGTCATTCAGTGAAAGATATTTACTGGTGCAGTTCAGATGCTTTGAATTGCTGTGTAAAAGTGTAGAGCTATGAATGGAACTGGATGTAACACAGATAAACACTATGCTGAATACCAAAAAGTCTGTACATGTCCCTGGAAGAAGTGCAATAGGAGCAGCTTCTTAAATGTTTTTAATTTGGCTCACTTTAAACTGAACATCTTCAGGTTTTAATTTTCTGTTTGAATAGAACATGGAATATAATTAATAAAGTGTATTTAAAATAGAGCTGCACGATATATTGTTTGAGCATGGATATCATACGTACAATGTACGTGGGTACAATAGTCACATTGCAGATCCTGCAATTATTTTTTAAATTTTTTATTTATTTGTCTTCATGTATTTATTTATTTTTATTGTCTCGTCATCTGAACCTGCTATGTCCTCACGAGGGTCACTGGGGGCCTAATCCAGCTACAGTGGGTGAAGGCGGGGTACACCCTGTATGAGTCTCCAGTTCATCTCAGGGCTGAACATATATAGACAAACAATCACTCTCACATTCATATATATATATATATATATATATATATATATATATATATATATATATATATATATATATATATCCTGCAGCCCTAATTCCAAATATCAGGGGAAAGTGATTTATGTCTCATCCAGTCCTGCAGTATTACAATATACTAAATAAGTCATGACATGGTCGAGGACAGGCTTGGAGTACACCAAAGCATCTGACTTAAAACAACATTTTACTCTACTGTCAAACAATATCCACATCTTTGAATTTCATCAGAGGCTTAAGTTATCGTCATACAATCCTGAAAAGTGACAGTACAGTAGATCAATTCATAACAAGTCAGCTGACTCAACTACTTTTCCCTCTTTCCTCCACTTCAGCGTGATCCACCATGACAACTGAAACAGGCACAGACTCGGAGGCCAAGCAGCAGCAGCCGCCTCAAGAGAACGAGGAGAGCGAGAAGGGGAAAGCCAAAGCAACGGCCCAAACTGCTTTGCCTCAGAACCAGCCAGAGCAGCTTCCCGCCGCTGCCGGACACAGTACGCCAGCCAGGAAAGAACAGGTCAGCCTCTGCAGCAGCCACATGGTCACCATCAGCCACACTAGATGAATGAATTATCCAGCATGATTACCATCCAGCATGTGTTTCCTCCACACAGATAGGCCTGTCACAGAACTACATTAATGCTTGACTGCAGTCATTGTAGCTAATGATGATCATAATCTCCATTGAACTGTATTACACCAGTTGGATAAAAACATAGCCATGAATTTTCATCACTATTTCTATAACATATGAGATTTGACTGGCAGTCCAAATTATTCAGGGACAGGGATTTACAAGATTCACTAAATCATATGAAGGTCCGAAAGGTTTGGTTTTGGTTGTTCTACTGCTTGACACATAAAGCCCTAAAGACTATAATTGAATTGAAGCACTGAAGTACTGTCTAGTGCTGCATTCAAACTGACAGGAAAAAAAAAAAAAAAAAATCCCCTGTGGTCATTCAGTTCATGTCACCTGTGGCAGTTGAGTATGACTATTGGAAGCAACGAGGGGGCGGGGCTTCGAGTTGCAGCACAGACGGACACATCATGACAGAAGACATTCTTGTTTTCACAAGCCCAACTGTAATAATGTATCTAAACTAGATAATTCACGACTAAATGAGTGATTATAATAAATGATAACAACCACTCATAAACACAACCATGGGATCGTAACAAGTCATAAGATCGTCATATTTAATCATTATGCATTTACCTATTTGGTATGTTCGGACAAATAAGCAGGAGTTTATTTTGGAGGGAAAGAGATGTAAGCTATATATATATGTGCTGTATACATGACTCGGTTTCCCCATTCATTATGAATTGCACTGTGGGAAGCCTTCTTTGCGTTGCTTCAGCATGGTCAGTTGAGGAGATTCAGTCCTCGGTGGCCAACGTAAAAATTCAGGTGAGACAACATGCACTGAGCGAGTTTATTAACAACTCTGAAAGGACGATACAGAAGTGACGTGTTGCACCACTTTGACGTCCAGATACTCTAAAGTTGGTAGTATCCTGTAATGGAAACAGTCTAGGAGTAGTATCTGGTACATGAGTAGAGTCAGTTCCATGTAGTAGAAATGTGGCAAAAGTGCATTCAGTTACAAGTTTAAAGGAGTCATTCCATGGTTATTTCATGAATATTACTGTGTCCTCCATTGTTATTGAATAGATTGTGTGTTGGTTTTATTTAAAAAAATGTCCAGGCTGCTTTGTTTCCAGCTGTTTTTTTCATGGTAGAATAATGACCTGAGGTCGAATAACAGAGTTTACCGGTACTTCCTCATACATGTCCATGACGCGGTGATGAGGCGTCTCTGATTGGCTCAGAATGCGTGAAGAAACTCTCCCCCTCCCCTCTGGCTCTGTGTGTGTTTACCATCCCAGAGTAACATCCAGCTAGGTTTCATGCCCTCACTTGTTTTGAAAATGTGCAGGGAAAAAAAGTTGCTTTATTTCCACAGAGAGCACATGAACCAGTTTGCTCTGCCATTTTTTCAAGTTTTTGCAGCAACTGTGGCGTTGTCTTCTCTTGTAGATGCTAATGCTAATGCTACTACAGATTCGCTGCAATGGGGGACAGGTTTAACCCCACGTGGGTGATGCCAATGTTCTTGTGACATGTACTTGACAGGCTATTTCTGAGTCATTTGTTTCTCTGTTGTTTTCTATCAATGGGAAACTCAGCCAGTAGAGGGGACACACCACACAGCAAACTCGGGGTGACCCATCAGATTCCAAAAGGAGCGTGGAAAAGTGGTTTTCAGCGGAATAAGTAATAACCATAAAGCTGACATGAAATAAAAATCTTTATGTTTCGGTGATGACCATTTTTAACACAAAGTTTTCATGCAAAGAGAATTCAATTAATAAAATGCACCTAGTGTTTCTTAACATAATTTATTGGCCAAGCAAAGGCTCAGGACCCAGTTTGGAACTCACTTTTTGGTCATGACTGCTCTAACCTACCTCTGCGTTATTGACAATGGTGTTTTCATTCATCTTGTTCGATGCACCCAAAAAATACAGAGGATAAATGAGCAGAATAAAGCAGTGTAACAACTTTGCACACTCCTTCTGAAGGACAGATGAGCTGCTACCTCTGACATTGCATAACAGAGTACTCCTACTCTACATCTATGCCAGCAAAGAACTCAGGAGGATTTTAAAACAGGAAGTAACATGTTGAGCCACATTAGTATATATTAACACCAGCAGTGATCTGAAATAGTGTCATTCCATTTACATCTAAAAAAACACATGTGTTAACAGGCTTTGTATACTCAAGTAAAAAAGAATTTTGTGTTTACAAAACCTAAAAGATGTACATTCAATTGCAATAGTATACTATAATAGTATACAGCTAAGTGTAAAGATGTAACAATCTCAAAACAACAGAGGTGTAGTAGAAATACTTCCTTTACTGTACTTAAGTAGATTTTTTAGGTATCTGTACTTTACTGGAGTATTTATTTTTCTGGCAACTTTTTACTTTTACTCCTTACATTTTTATATAAATGTTTGTACTTTATATTTAATAAGTATCTGTACTTTATACTCCTTACATTTATATAAATATCTGTACTTTATACTCTTTACATTTATATAAATATCTGTACTTTATACTCCTTACATTTATATAAATATCTGTACTTTATACTCCTTACAGTTATGTAAATATCTGTACTTTATACTCCTTACATTTATATAAATATCTGTACTTTATACTCCCTAAATTTATATAAATATTTGTACTTTATACTCCTTACATTTATATAAATATATGTACTTTATACTCCTTACATTTATATAAATATATGTACTTTATACTCCTTATATTCTCAGAATAGACTCATTACTTTTTCAAACTCTAAAAACATGACAGTATGAAAAATAAGTCATAGATCAGAAATTTTAACTTACTATATCATAATTTTGTCATATCTCATAATTATGTATTTCTTATCTCATAATTATTCCTTTTTTCTGATAATCTCATAATTTAGATTTTTTTTAATCTCATAATTGTTTTTTTTTCTTTCTTTTAAAAAAAAAAAACATTCTAAATTTTTTGTCCATTCCCACTAAACTGAGTACCATGACCTATTAAAACACTTCATCTACACACTAACTCACTTTTAAAGGCTTTAATTTATTATTTTTTAAAATTATTTTCCTGTTTTTCCTGCTTAAATAAGTAGTATTTCATCCATAGCAAAAAATGCAGTTTTACTTTTTACTTTATTACAATTGAGAAGTTGTCCTTTTTTACTTTTACTTCAGTAAAGGAGTTGAATCAGTACTTCTTTTACCACAGTATTTTTTCACACAAGTAGCTGTACTTCTACTTAAGTACAGAATGGAAGTACTTTTACCAACGCTGCAAAACAAAAGGAACCATTGTCTCCATCAATATAATACATTCATATTCGTTACTCCTGGTTCAACCACTACTATCTACAAATATTTACATATTTTGTCTTGCTGCTAAAGTTTATGTCATTAATTAAAGAATTATTTTCTTTCTGTTCATTTCCCTTCAAATTAGAGCTGAATTTAAGACAAAAACAATTACACACCATTCATTCATACATTGTGCTCCAGAATGAATTACACCTTTGTGTGGAAAAATGGAAATGAACGTGGGTAAAAATTCTGACGGCATGACCTCCATGCCCTCAGTGGGCCAGCATCAGATGCATGAATAGACAACCACAACTTCATCAGTACTGATTGTTTTCATTTCTGAGGTTCAGAAACGGCCTGCGAAGCGTGGATGTTTTCATTCCTTTTCAACTTTGCATGAGCTGATTAGCACAACTTCACACAGCTGCATGAAGAAAAAGCAAACTGAGCTATTGAAGTAGTGGGCTGGAAATAAAACGAGTTCTTCATAAGGTTGAGATCTATTATGTGTAGAGCAGGGAACCAAAAATGTCAGTAAATCTAGATTGTAGAGGAAACACCTGGTTAACAACACTTCTGACAAAATGTAGGATCTCTTTAGAAATAATTTAAGATAAGATACAATCAGATATGACTTTGTTTATCCCACTATGTTGTGAACCAAGTGGTTAAGGCACAAACACGGGGTTTAAAGTTCTGGCAAAATGAATGTTTTCCCAGAAAAAATAGATTTTTATTATTTTTTTTAAACATAACTGAAATCAGGGTTGTAGGGACCTGAAGAGTGTCAACAAAATATAACTATACGAAAGATAATGTTAACAAAATTAGATAACAAACTCAACTAAACAGACCTGTCAGAATGAGACATTGGGGAAACATATTATATACTAATCTGTGTATCATTCGTTTTTCAAAATAACATTTTCAAAATAACTTGTTTCTTCATTATTTATTTCCAAAACCAAAGTGAAAAAAAAAACAATAGTGATGTGTTTTTTCTGTTTTCCTTTTTGTGTTTACATGAATAATAGAAAAAAACGTCCGTTTCCCGTTTTATCCAATTTTGACCTGAAGTAAATTGAGTAAACTGGAAATGAACCTTAACAACCAAAAAAAAACATGTCCGGGGGACTTGAAGATCATTGTGGTATGATATGACACCAATTTCTGCGTCGTCATATCTTCAGGTCTTAGGGTATTATGATAGTAGGACGTAGGTGTCCGTCTTTGTCACTGTGGGTCAAAGGTAATTTCCGGGTTATTCAACTTACTTCAGGTCAATATGGGATAAAACGGAAAACAACAGCTTTTTCCATTATTCATTTAAACACAAAAAGAAAAACTGCTTTGTTATCCATTTTTTCTTTTTGGTTTTGGAAACAAATAATGTAGAAACAAGCTGTTTTTTTTGTTTTGTTCTTGTTGGTTTTCTTTTGAAAACTAATGAACGAATGATACACAGATTTATACTAACAGATCAAATCATAGTTAAACACACGGGGAAACTCGGTACACATCAACTCAACCTAACACACAGAAACTCAAATCGCCCTCTAACGTACATGTCCTTGGTCCAGTCCATGGGAGGGGCGTCGGTATAAAACCCTGCTCCATCCTCAAGGGCTCTGCATGGTCTCATGGCAAAATGTTGGCGTTAGCTTGTCGCAGATATTTGTAATTTCTGCCCAATTTATAGTGCATGCCATATACTCCTCGTAATGGCATGCACTATATTATTCACCGCCACAACGCAAGGGGCACTCTCACAAACTCGCTAGGTTACGGAGGAAGAGAAGGCCATTCAACAACAATGGCACCTGGACTATTACGCACATTGATCGAGATGCAGCTGATAATTCTAGAAATCAAAAAACTATTGGTACTGGAGTTTCAATAATGGCACTCTAGTATATAAAACAAGATGGAAAAGTAGGGAAGTGGAAGTGCGTGTAGAGTGGATGACCAATCAGAGGCCTCTTTTCTTGTCTTCTCTGTGATGCTATCTGCCACTGTGTCTGCGGTGGGTTAAATTTTTTGGGAGGTGTGTGCAAAGTCTCTGTGAGAGGGGGCATAATCTCTGTGAAGTATCTGTGACACTTCGCAGACGACTTGGCCTCTGAGCATAAATTGGCCTTCAGGTCCATCTTTGGTCTCCAAGCAGGAAACACCAGCAAGTAGCCAGGAATTAAGAGCTAAAAAGACATTGTAAATTAAATGTGTATGCTCCATTTGCTAAAAATGTTTAAACAGAAACTATTTGTATTGTAACTAAAGACAATAGTGAACTTAATGTGTTGTAGTGTTTGTGATGGCAACCTTTTGTGTGGCTGTGGTCACGACTATCGCACACCATTACTGACACCAAAGTGAGAAAAATGACCTTAAAGTTCTGTTGTTGTTCAGCCACAATAGTTGTAGGTAGATTATTGGACATGAGGCAGTTATTGTTACTCTATATTACCTAGTTCTACAAAAGCCATAGGGTGCCTTATATATGGTAATTTCTGGTAATGCTTAGTGACTGATAATTTTGGTTCTTTATCTCATAATTTTGAATTTTTATTTCATGATTTTGGCTTCACTTAATGCGTTTATATATATATGAAAAACCTTCATAAAAAACCATTCATTAACAGTACGCCTTATAGTCCAGTGCACTTTATAGTGAGAAAAATACGGTAATTCCATAATCTGTTTCAGTCTAATACAGTGATTCACTGTAAACTATTGGAGCAGGGTCCTTAATGGACATTAGTAAGAACACAGTAATGGTCTTTACTGACTTTTTGCTTTGTTTTACTAGTACTTTTTGCAGTTACTGTACAAACACCCACCAATTTCCTCCAAAACGACAGACATTTGAGATGAGATATTTTATTACATGACAAAGAATAACTAATTTTTGCCCCCAAAAAATGCAGTTACTGCCTTTTTGCTGTGTAGGTCAGATTAGGACATTTTACAGTTAAAGGTGCTGTATGTAGGATTGTGGTCAAAACTGGTACTGCAATGGCATCCAAAATCTTGTAGAGTGTGGTGTATCCCTTCTGCCCCCCCCTGACCAGAGGTTGCCACATCCAGTATGAACATCTACTGCAAAGACCTACCATGGCAAGTGATGAGTATTTTATACTGTCTGTTATAGTTGATAATAAGAAGTTTTTTTTGGTTTAATAATGTGAGACATTTGTGGTCAGAAATGTTTCAGATGCTACTCAGTGGAAACAGGCGACTTGGATGAACTAATGCTACGTAATGGGTGGAGCATCAACCAAAACACAAAATGACAATATAAACATCATTTAGGGGCTGACACTGAGCATTTTAAATACAAATATTCTGGCTGTTTTACTACTGTCAGTGATGCCAGTATTTGAAATGAACAGGGTTCCTTAATATCTGGTGACAGTCTGGGTCATTTTATGATTAACTGGGAACAAACATACAGCAGTAATAGCAGTAAAAGTAATTCTAGATTGTAAAAGGCACGTGGAAAAACCACAAAAGATTGGAGAAAAGTAACAAACGTAGCATTTATATAAATATAGATTTATAATTGATAATTAAAAATGATGCACATTGTGGTGTACAATACACTTAATTTTCTTCTTTCCACTCTTAATGTTAAGTTTATATGTAAAATGTTCAAGTACCGTAATACAGCAGCAGGCTAGTGGATATTCTTGTGAACAGTCAGAGAGCTATCTTTTTGAATTTATTTTTAACATGACCTTATTTACAAAAAGTGATGGCTGCAGCCTGTCCATTTTATGTTTGAAATAACACGGGTAGCTGCTGATTTTATCCGGACACTAAGTGCCTGTCTGCAGATTTTGGCCCGTGCTACTCTGGGCTCCCTATCTAATCGATCTGTAGATTAAATTTCCAGCGCATCCAAAATGGAAGCGGGTGAAGTCAGACCTCTGCTCTATTCCCTAATCATTATCTAAAAGGTAATAAACGGTAAAATGAAATATACACACGTACAGATTGGGTATTCAGTCTGCGCAGCTTCCAGCAGTCACAAAAGTTCTCTAATATAATCAGTCATATTGCAAATAAATTACTTGCATTAAAAACATTCAGTTACAAACATCTTGTTACAAGCTTGAAGTCACACCAATGTACCTTCATCATGAGTAAATATATATGTGTAGTCAGTAGGATTTGTTTATTTTTCATTTATGCAGATCAGAGTATTTTGTGTTGAGGTGGTATAAAAATATTTGGCATTACAAAGCTGTTAGAGTGTGTAATAATTTAAAAGATAAAAAGAAATATAAGAATTTTGACTAACCTGTATACTGTATGTCTGCTCTGGTGATGTGCGGTGAGGTTCTTGGCTGATCAGGCACAGATCTACAAATATATGAACCCAAAACAGTATCTTATTTGCCCTTTGATTGGTACCAATTAACAGATTATGTTTCATGTCTCATGTCAGTATTATTTACACATACGTACATGACATATTTAAAGATGATAGTGGTTGAATGGAAAATTAATCCTTGTTCTGTGATGTGATATGTAGCCAAAAATAATTGGTTAGTTCTGTAATGCCTCAGAACCTTCTTCAAAGGCTGTTTCAAACCGTACGTATGGTGGGTGTAGAACACGTTTGCCCTTCTTGGTGTCATTTCTGAGCTTATTTGGCAACCTCATTATGAACTACACTCAGTGATTGGCTGTCTGCCATTGCCATCACTTCCACTTTCTTGGCTCGCTTTCACTGGTGACAACTTTCACTACTACAGTCAATTAGCAACATTCTATTGTTAGCCATGGCCCATTCGGGGATCTGGCGAGCGAGCGAGAATCAGAAATAGCTAACGGGTTAGCTCACTCCCTTTGGAGAAATACATCAGAGCAAAAGTGTCATTCTTATAGCGCAACACAACTATAAAACGATGTAAGGAAAGGTGATACTTACAGGCTGTAATGATTACTGGGGTCAGACCTGACCTTCTTTGCATTAAGTGCAAAATTGCGACAGGTTTGCAAAACAGTCTGATATGAAATGCGCTGAGCAAAGAAACAGTGGATGGTTGAATGTATTGGGGATGTGATTAAAAATGAAAACTAGCCATTGATTCTGTGTATTGACAACATTTCAAAGGGGGCGTGTGTGAAGTGGGATGGGTGATGTGTATCTGTGTGTGTGATGGGGGTTGGGGGGTACTCATTGTAATGTGATGACACACTTCAGTCAACCATGCATTGGTCAATTTTTTATTTTTTTTTTTTTTTTTTTTTTTTTTTTTTTCAATTCAAAAACGGAGAAATACTTTAAACAGAGATGATGACACTGCCTGGCACTTGGTGTGTATTCCCAACAGCAGGGAGACTCCGAACTAACACCACAAAAAAAAAAGAAAACCATTATTGTGAATCTCTTTCCCCTTTAATTTAATGTTGGAATTTTATTTTCAATCAAACTATGTTCAATATGTAATCTTCCTTTTTGAGATTTAAGGTGGGGTGGAGAAGGACAAGTAAAAGAATCACTGCACATTACATGTAGCTCACACAGTAGAAATAAACTGTGTATGAGGCAGGAGTATCAGCTGCCTCATAGACCCCTTCCATGTTTTTAAACGATGGCGTAGTGCGGTTGCATACACATTTTGTCACTAGAAGTAGAATTTTTTCCCCCATTCATTCCATTTCATTCAGACTGCACATCAACAAAAGAAGACAGAGATAAAAACTATTCCAGCACCAAAATGTCTGGCTGTTGTTTGTGGTCTATGTCTATTTTGGTGCTGGAAAAGCTTTTATCTCACCCTTCTTCTGTCGGTATGCAGTCTGAGTGAATTGGAATGAATGGGGAAACAATTGCACATGCAAGTTTTTTCATCACTTCTAGCTAAAGGGGTCTATTGAGTGACTTTTTTCATGTGCTGTGGCTCAGTTGGTAGAGTCGGTTGCCTAATGACTGTTGGTGATTCGCGTCCCAGCTCTGGCTGTTCACATGCCGAAGTGTCCTTGGGCAAGACGCTGAATCCTGACTTAGGCCCCCAGTAGGACTGACCTTAGACCTTAGAAACCTACTGATGTATGAGTGTGTGTGTGTGTGAATGGGTGAATGTGAAGCTAATGTAAAGCTCTTTGAGCACCATGAAGGTGGAAAAGCGCTATATAAGTGCAGACCTTTAATGTAGATTTATGATTTATCTGCTAGACTGAGGAAATTATATTATACATTTTATACATTATCTAGACTATTGAAAGTCAGGGAATATGATCAGAGGGTTTGAAATCATTTAATTAGCGATGTACAGAGAGGCGGTAACGCACTAATTACATCGCTTGTGAAGGATTATGTGATCAACGGTGAGGCTCACCTCACTACTGCTGCATAGCACATCACAATGATCAGAATTATATGGAAATTAAGTTCATGGTACACGTCAGTGGAGAGATGTCTATATTTGCCCCACCCACCCAAAGTGGAGGGGTATTGTTTTTGAGTTGGTTTGTTTGTTTGTGTGTGTTGGTCTGTTTGTCTGTCTGTTTGTAAGCAGCTTCTTGTCTCATCATCCACCCGCTTTATGCTCAGTAGGGTCACGGGGGTCAAATCCAGCTACAATGGGTGAAGGCGGGGTACACCCTGTATGAGTCTCCAGTTCATCTCAGGACTGAACATATATAGACAAACAATCACTCTCACATTCACACCTATGGACAATTTAGATTAACCAATTAACCTATCAGTGCATGTGTTTGGATGGTGGGAGGAAACTGAAGTACCTGGAGAAAACCCACGCAGACACGAGGAGAACATGTAAACTCCACACAGAAAGGTCTGGTGTGGGAATTGAACCAGGCACAAGCGCTAAATACCGCACCACCCTACACAAAAACTACTGGACCAATTTCTCTGAAGATTTCAAGAAAGGTGTGAGGTGATCCAGAATAGATCCCATTAAAGTTTGGTGAATGTAGGTAGGTCAAAGGTCACAGTCACCAGAAAATGTGTTTTCACAATGATAAAAGAAAGGGCAAATCAGGTAAAAGGTATGCAAGAGAGGTGGGGCTTGTTGTGCTGGGCACCACTTGATATTTGATATTATCATTAATTGTTTTTTTTTTCTTTTCATGATAATGGGTGAGGCTCTTCCTCCCCCATTGTGTGAGAATGAGGATTAGCTAAACTGTTGATTTTCTCTATAGTGATCCAGTAACTCTGTACCAGCCATAAATGCAACTTTCAATCCACCGTTACAACAAAAAGCATGTGTGTATTCTGTTCATATTTGTACCAACCAAAACTAAGGAAACAAAAAGTCAAAGCTACTGCAGTCAGATACCACAATACTGAAAACACCAAATCAGTGAGATGTTTGGCCTGCTTCTAATCTGCCACATTATAAGGCATAAAACTGCAATTAACACATGCTCAGACTCTCAAATCCACTGACCCAACACGTGGTTTTCATCCCAATGTGGAAAAATAAGTATGGAAATGACTGTTTGATGAAGAGAAGAAATAGAGTGTGCGTTTACACGCGAGTCATTATGAGCTGTAATGAGAGAGGAGCTGCAACACGGTGATGGATAGGTTCATTAACTGCCCATGCCGTTTTTTTTTTTTTATTATTCCATCCAGATTGCAAAATGTGGGGATTTAGAAGGTTCTTGTTTTTGATTTTGTTTTGGTTTTTTTTTAAGAAAAAAGTAAATAATATTTTTCAATTGCACAGTCACATACATTTTTGCATGGACAGTCATGTGTTTTACACTCGCAGACTTCGTGTAAATCAGGCCCTAAATGTTAGTGGCCGCCACATGTGACCATGGGGATACTAATTTGGTTGCAGTTTAAAATTTCACCACTAGATGTCACTAAAGATCACACATACCCCAATTATACCAAGAATATACTTTTCTCATTTATATTAGCAATATTGACCAAACATTGTTTTTTAAGGAACTGATTAATGACATAAGCTGAAATAAATGTATTTAATCTTAGCAATAGTGTGTTTTAGGAAGCACGTGATGTGGTAATGTTCCCCATTCTATAGATGTTGTATTAATGTTTTTTAACACTTTTATAAAAGCCTATTCATGTTCAGATATATTTTACATGCTCAAATGTGTGTAACTATCTTGTAATAATCTACTATACACATATATATATATATATATATATATATATATATATATATATATATATATATATAAATAATATTCCTTTACAAGTAGTTTATGTTTGGTAAAACATATTTCTGTAAGTCCCCATTAGTTGAATGTGTACCATCATCATTATAATCTATGCAGCTCCATTGCACAGGCCTTGTTTGTGTCATAATAATGATGATGAATGATGCCAGGCCATTATCAGAGCTGTGTAAAATGGCAGAAACATGGCTGAGAGAAATCACATCACTGACACAGCAGTGGCAGTTTCCCCTGCGGCAAATATTCCTGTTTGATGAATGAACTGGCCTCCTTTTCCACTTCCACTGCTGTGTTTTCCTAATTCTCTGGTACTTGTGCCATTGGTTTATTCCTTCATTTGGTTTATCTGCTGAAAGAAATTCCAGAGAAAGATGTACAATATAAAGAGGAAACATGCACATTCTCCTACTGTAGCTAATGCTATCATAAACAGCACTTCACAGTTCACTTCTTCAATCTCAGTTCTACTGTTTCTCATAAACACGGTTTCTTGAAAACGTCTATAATCTGAAATCTCCATCGTTTGCCCTTTATCACAGAATTAAAAAGAACATTATGAAAGGATGTGTTTACACCAACACTCTCTATTTCAGTGTTCTTATTAGCACTGAACTGTTAATTGAAGATGGATTTGCCATTTAGTGTCTGTCCTTAAAAGACAACATTGACTATTTCTTTAAAAATGTGAATGAATGAAATGCAATTGAGACGGTCACTCAAATTCCTGTGCTCCTTAAGTGATTTTACTTTTGTGCTTCAGCAGTGATTCTGGAAATGCCCACAAGCAGAAATGGTCTATAGTGAATGTGATGGATATAGCCCAGAGTGCAAGATCCGAAATGTTGAATATAAATATGAAAAGGGGCATTAAATCCACTCTGTGAATAAGAAGAAAAATATCTCTAAGCTAAGTCTTCTTTTTCAGCAAAAAAAAAAAAAAGTCAGTCAGGAAGAGCTTTGCTTTCAGTGAAGTGGAAAATTGGATTTTCTCTCTTTAAGACAAAATGGCGGTCTACTCAGTGCGACCTGATTACATTCAATCAGGGTTCCAGTCTCTATTTTTAGGAGTTGGACATGGGACAGAGCTGGTGGTTTTGTTAGACTGCTGCATTAGGTAACACATAAGTCAGGTAGAGGCATTAAGGTGTGGAAATGATGCCCAGAGGGGATTATTACTCTGCTAAGGAACAATGGAGTTATGTTTCTGCTGGGGTTCGTCTGTTTATCTGTTTGTTTGACTTTGTGCGACATAACTGAAAAACCTATGGATGGATTTGGCTGAAATTTTCAGGAATTGTTGATACTGGGACAAGGAATAAATAATTACATTTTGGTGATTATGGGTAGAGGTATGTGGGGGGGGCACACATGTGTGATTCATAGTAGAGCTGCGCAATATATTGTTTGAGCATCGACATCACAATGTACTCGTGTGCAATAGTCACATCACAGGTCCTGCAATTATTTTGATTACATTTTTTAGATATTTATGTATCTATTTTAATTAATTATTTATCTTACTTATTTATTCATTTATTTTTATTATTATTTTTAAATATTTATTACATTTATTTTTAATTATTAATTTTATTTAATTATTTTGGCTACAAGAAGGATGACACTGAATTGTATGTTCTTGTGTTCCATTTGCGTCAGCACCACACAGCTGTTATTTACTTTTGACAATTTTTTCATATATATATATATATATATATATATATATATATATATATATAGGTGAATGATACATCCTACGGATGCGCTGGGATGCATCATCAGTGATGTGACCTGGGTTCATTGGGTGTTTCGGGTCTCACAACATCATACACCCTCGCCCAGGCGACCCAGCCAGGGTTGATCAGACCCTGACTTGCATCCCAGCAGCGTTAGCCCACGGATCACCCCTCTTTATCCACAACCATCGGGAAGCTCTCTCGGCTGTGTCGGTTACGACCCTGATGGCTGTCCTCTTTGCTGGCCCCCTTATGCCCAGCTCCTTGTAGAGCCTTTGCAGTGAGTGTCCTGCAAAGCCTCTGCAGCCTACTTCCACTGGATGGCAGCGGGCATGCCAACCCTGTCTCCGGCATTCTTCCACGAGGTCCTGATATTTGGCGTACTTCCTTTCGAAGGCCTCCTCTATCCGGTCCTCCCAAGGCACTGTCAACTCTATCATGGCAAGCTGTTTTGAAGCCTCTGACAGGATGACAATGTCTGGTCGCAAAGATGTTACTGTGATGTGTGTCGGGAACTTGAGTTGCTTGCCCAGATCGACCATTAGCTGCCAGTCCTGTGCAGTCTGTAGTAGGCCAGCAGAAGCTCTGGGTTGTGGCTTGGGCTGCTCTCCTGCCTTGACGAATGCCAGCCGCCTACTGGGGGGGCGGTGGTGCCTGCTAGCTGTTATGGCTAAGGAGACACTCTCGGCAACTGCCTTCAGTACCTGGTCATGTCGCCAACGGTAGCGACCATCTCCAAGGGCCTTCGGACAGCTGCTCAGAATGTGCTCGAGTGTTCCTCTTCCTGAGCAGCGAGGGCAAGAAGGTGTGTCAGCCTTGCCCCAGAGCTGGAGGTTTGTCGGACTGGGGAGGGTGTCATACACGGATGCGATGAGGAATTTGATACGCTGGGGCTCTGCCCGCCAGATGTCATTCCATGTGAGCTTCCGCCCCACTGCGCTCTCCCATCTCATCCATGCCCCCTGCTGTCTCATGCCGGCCATCCTGCTTGTTCTTGTTTCCTCCACCGTAGCCCTCACCTCCTCCTGGACAAGAAGCCGCCTCTCCTTGCCCTGGGCCTTGTTGTACCTTGGAGTTGGGAAACTCCCCAAGCCTGCCCTTCCCCTCGCCACTGTCCCCACCACTGCCTTGTGCCTCAGCCTGGCCTCTGCTGACTCCAGCTCCCGAGCAGCGCTCCATTTCCGACCTGTGCGGATCTCGATACCGGCAGCTGAGACTTTAGGGTCTTTGGAGTCTCGGTATTGCAGCGCCTCTCTGGTCCGGGAGACCTTGAACTCCTCCACAACGCTGTTGAAGGGGAGCTGCAGGATGTTATTCCTCCCATACAGAGCTGCACTACTTAGGCTGCGTGGTAAGCCAAGCCACCTCCGGAGGTATGAACTGATCTTCCGCTCCATTGATTCCACTGCTGAAATGGGGACTTCATAAACCAGCAGGGGCCAGAGAATGCGAGGCAGAATGCCATGCTGGTAAATCCAGGACTTGAACTTCCCCGGCAGTCCTGACTTGTCCACTCTGCTGAGCCAGTTCTTTAGCTCCTTGATGGATGTCCGGATGGCAGCACCATCTCTGAGGCTTTGGTCAAAGAGTTTTCCCAAACTCTTGACTGGTTTCTCGTTGATCGATGGTATTGTGGTGCCATCCAGGGCAAAGTGGAACTTGTCAGAAACTCTGCCTTTCTTTAGAACAAGCGACCTAGATTTAGTTGGCTTGAAGCTCATCCTCGCCCACTTGATAAGCCTCTCCAGTCCTTGGAGTATCCATCTGCTGCCTGGTACAGAGGATGTTGTGACTGTGAGGTCGTCCATGTAGGCTCTGATGGGGGGCAGTCGCACACCTGACTTGGTTAATGGGCCTCTACACTCCACCTCTGCAGCTTTAACTACCATGTTCATGGCGAGGGCAAAAAGGGTGACTGATATAGTACACCCGGTGATGATGCCCTTCTCTAAACGGTGCCAACCTGATGTTACTGGCCCAGACGTGACTCTCAATCTGAAGTTGTTATAATAGTCCAAGATGAGGTCCTTGATCTTACTGGGAACATGGTGTCGGTTTAGTGTAGACTCTACCAGCTTGTGTGGTATTGACCCATATGCGTTAGCCAAGTCCAGCCACAGCACAACCAGATCTCCTTTCCCCTCACGAGCCTCTCTGATCAGCTGGGTGACTGCCCCCGTGTGCTCCAGGCATCCCGGTATCCCTGGAACCCCACCTTTCTGCACTGAGGTATCAATGTAGTTGTTCTTTAACAAGAAGTCTGTCAGACGTCTGGATACAACGCTGAAGAAAATCTTGCCTTCGACACTCAGCAGGGAGATGGATCTAAACTGCTCAAGGTTTGTGGAATTCTCTTCCTTGGGAATCCAGACCCCTTCAGCGTATCTCCATTGCTTAGCAACAACTCCCCTGCGCCAGATTGGTTTTAGGAGTTTCCAGAGGAGTTGGAGCAGCTCTGGGCAGCGCTTATAGACCTTATAAGGAACGCCGCTTGGTCCAGGGGCTGAGCTGGCTCTGGCTGCCTTCACCACCTCTTGGATCTCTTTCAGGCTCGGCTCCCTCATGTCAAACTCGACTTTTGGGGCCGTTTGGTCCAGAAGGGCTCTCTGATGTTCCAGCTCCTTATCTCTCATCGGATCCTGCAGTGTGGCATGGAGAAAACGGTCTACCTCCTCCTTGGAGCAAGTAAGGCGTCCACTGCGCTTGCTGCCAAGCAGCTCCCTTGTGAAAAGGAAGGGGTTAGCTAAAAACGCAGCACGCTTCCTTATTCTCTCCCTGCCCCGTCTCCTATGCCACTCTGCTATATATATATATATATATATATATATATATATATATATATTGCAGGGTAAAAAAAAAAGTTGCAATGTCATTTTTTTTCTAATATCATGCAGCCCTAATTCATAGCAAGATAACTTCAAAAGTTATTGATGGATGTGGCTGTAATTTTCAGGAAATGTTCATACTGACACAAAGATCAGGTGATAAAAGTTTGGTGGTGATCAGTGGAGGGGGGCGGGGCAGACCAGCACTTACAGAAGTCATTTGGGTGGAGCTGGGGCTGTGGGGGGGTTAGCAGAATGTGTGCTCTCTGAGTGCTTTTGTAGTTCATTATCTTTTTCTCCTCACACTTTGAAATTTAAAATGTATGCTCAACCAGAAGCCATACATTATTGTTATAGTAACGGAGTGGCAACCTTTTACTCTGTTTTTCAACAGTGTCAGGAATCGCAGGAAGAGGACCAGGTATCCCACAGGTCGTCCACCAGTCGTCTGTCCCGGTCTCCGTTGAGAGGAGTGAAGAAGGTTAAGATCATGCAGTGTAAGGTCACCCTGCTGGACGGCTCAGACTACACACTCAGTGTAGAGGTAAGACATGAATGTCGTTATGACTTTTTCTTTTTGTAAATGTTAAAGTCGCTCATTAAATAGCTCTAGCCAATGGGCTTGTGGCATTAACGTCACCACCATGTCATTAATGAAGGCTCTACCACTGACTGTGGTTCAGTTGGTAGAGTGGGTCTTCCAATAACTGCAGGGTTGGCAGTTTGAATACTGCCAACTCTGAACTCTGTTCTAGTCATGTGCTAGTGTGTCCTTGGGTAAGACACTTCACCCTCCTTGCCTCCAGTGCTCACAATGGTGTATGGATGTTTGGTGGTGGTCAGAGGGGTCGTAGGCGCAAAATGTCAGCTGCACGTCTGTCAGTCAGCTCCAGGAGAACTGTGGATACATATGTAGTTTACCACCACCAGAGGGAGCATGTGAGAGTGAATGAATAATGGATTTACTGTGCCAAGGGTGCTCAATTCTGTTTTCTGTTTTTAATGTGATATTGCTTTATGTTCCTTTAGCTTGACTACATTTTATCATATTTTACTGTGTTTTACATATAATATTTCCTTTATTTATTTTCAAGTGTCTGGTTGTATTACTTGAAACATCTAGTACATTTATTTCCTTCAAATTTTATCTGGATTTATGGATAAATAAATGTTTGGCAAAATGTGCTATGTTTGACTTTGTCGATATGTAGAAGCCAACTGCATCATCCCACCACTGGTTTAAGTATTGACATGGATCTGTTATATTATAAATGCCTGTTGTATTAACATAAAATAAGACTGAGTTATTTTGAATTGGGGATTTCATGGATTTCCCCACACATTTGAATATGCATTGTGTCAAAAGCCTCTGTAGGATTTGTTTTTCTATCCAAAGCTTTTCTGTGAAGTCCTGAGATGGGAGGGTCTTCATATTACGCCTATTAAGCATTTAGTTCTTACTTCAAAGCTGCTTTCCAGAAATAAATCCGACGAAGAAAGGAGAACTGACAATCAGAGGAAAAACATGTCTCTGTGTAGTTAATGTGGACGTCGCAGCCCTACTAACCCAACAGTGTGGCTTTTGTGAAAATGTGCAGAAATTAAATGTGAAAATGGAACAGTTTGTAGTGGGAAGAAATGGAGCATGAGCTGCTTGTTCATCATCATCTGAGACAATGTGATGAGAGAGAGGTGTTGGCTAGATCCATTTTCTGATGGGGGGTGGTGGGTACAGTTCTTATTAAATAGAACATCACACTCTTATTAGGGGTGCACAATTTATCACAAAACCATGAATGTGATAATGCAGGTAAATGGACTGCACTTATATAGTGCTTTTCCACCTTCATGGTGCTCAAAGTGCTTTACATTAGCCTCACATTTACCCATTCACACCAGTAGGTCAGGGTTCAGTGTCTTGCCCAAGGACACTTTGACATGTGGACAGCCAAAGCTGGCACGCGAACCGACAACCTTTCGGTCATTGAAAGGTCCTCTGCTATAGCTGTCCTTAATAATACAAAAACATCCGTAAACTGAACCTTTTGATGTTTCTTAATGCGTGGGTGAATGTTGAATGTTTGTTTTTATTTCAATTAAGCGGTGACAAAAGGACAATTTCTTTTTTTTAACTGAAACAGACAAAGTTATCTATCTATTGGACAAACTGCTCTACCAACTGAGCCACAGCCGCCTCAGGTTGCAATATTCATATCGCAAAGATATTTAATCATTTATTTTCTTTTTCTTTTTTTTGGTAGCGGGGTAAATAAACAGGTAAAAAAAACCTTTTTATTCAGTTTTTAGTTTTTATTCAGTTTTCTGGTTTTTAAATAACCCTCAACTTTAATACAAGCTTTTATCGACATCTACACGATCAATAAATCAAATAGGAAAATACCAGATATTCACTTAAACATGCAAGATAGAGCATAAGGGACTAAATGGTGATGAATCACCTTAAGGTTAAAACACATACAGAACTGACACAAATGTAGCCCTGGGTCTTTATGGGTTAAGGAACATTTTACTTAGAAGATGAAGTTGGCATTTCTGTACGTGAACGACAAATATCGCAATATTATCATATTCATATTACTGTACACCCTTATCACATATTGCAAGTTTTGCTAATATCATGCAGCGCTAACTCTTATACCGTACAGTGTCAGCCAGGAGGATGATGTAATGTTTTGAGAAATCATGCCATGATTATTTCACTAGCACATTTTATTATTCATTTTATTCCCGTGGAGCGCTATTAGCATAAACTGTCAGCATCTGTTGCTTTAAATACCCAGTCAAGAACCTTCTGCTGCAATTAGAGCCTAAAATCTGTTTAAAGATGGCTTTGTATTCAGATGTGAGAAGAGTCAGCAGTTTTGTCAGCACAACATAAAAGCTCCCTCCTGCCTTCAAATAGTCCTTTATCTTAAGAGACGTATTTTTTTCACGAACACATCAAAATCCCGGCATTATTTGACATTTCACCCAAAACAAATTGTCAGTCTTTGAACTTATTCCTGTCCCCGATCCCCATACAGTGTGCATGCTGTGCAGGAGGTGACAGACCCTCCTTGCCAAATCTCTTCTGAGCAGATTCCTCCCTTCCAGGGGTTTGAAGAAAAGGATTAAAAGGACTGTGGTGGTGGTGGTGGTGAGGGAGTTTTTTTTAATGGAGGGAATTAGTGTCATGGACTCTGTGTGTTGGCAATGGCATGATTACTGTATGTCCCACAGTGTCTCTAGAAGAGGCTTATGAGGACAATCATTTGTAAATGGGGGTCAGTCTGGACATCTTACCCTTGAGACAGATTTGGAGTAAGTCATCTGCTACAGTAGAGTATTTTAATACTGAAAAAACTGCAATAATATCATCTTGAGAATATTATGCAATTTTTTTCCATAAAATTCTGTATCTGATATTGCTCCAAATTAAATAAAGATGCCTCCATTAAGAGCTGCTACAGTTACTGTTGTGTACTACTGTAACTGAAAGTGCCTTTTATAGGCTCCTATATGTCAAATGCATATTGGAATAAAAAAAAAGTCAAATTGTACATGTCACTATGAGTTTGTTATTAAGCCAATTCTGATTAATTTTGACGTGACATTTTATTAGAAGGAATTATGGTTCAGTCGTTCATGTAGCTGTAAAACATTCTGTAGGTGAATTTGTCTTGTCATCTGAACCCACTTTATCCTCACTAGGGTCACTGGGGGCCTAATCCAGATACAATGGGTGAAGGCGGGGTACACACTGTATGAGTCTCCAGTTCATCTCACGGCTGAACATATATAGACAAAAAATCACTCTCACTCTACGGGCAATTTAGATTAACTAATTAACTTACAGTATCAGTGCATGTGTTTGGATGGTGGGAGGAAACTGGTCTCAGTGGGGACATTTGTCTTCACTGACTGAACATAAAACATTAAACTATTAAAATGAACCACACATGTGGGTCATTTCCATACCATTGTGGTTGTTTTGTCACTTTCACCTTCAACAATGTTTGTTGAAAGATGTTTGGTAAAATATCGATCCAAAGACGATTGCCTTTGATGACTTTTCATAATGTTCCTAAAATGCGCAAGGCATACGTCTATCACCTATTGGGTGATAGCACGGCTCGTGAAAATTTTTTCTGGGTGCTTTTTCTTTTTTTCCCACAAATTCAGAAAGTCGATGAAATTTGTCCAGCATGTCTTTAATTCATGTTAATGGAATGATGGCTGCCCCCTCCTTTTTTTTTTTATCATCTCCTGTTTCACTTCTATTGATAACGCAGCCCACTTCTTTGTTTTATTTGTACTGGGAATCACTTTCTTTGGGCTCATGATGACTAACGAATACGTAGTGTAATAAAGTTCCAATGAGCACACTGGGAAAAACAGCAGTCCTTTACACATGTTAGAACTCTGTGATGAATGAGGGTCAAAGACTCACAAAGAGCATCGTGGGTAGCTCCCTCACAACCAATGGGATGCTACGTACAGTACGTATTTCCATACATTACGTACAGTACTGTATTTACGTCTCGGGGATTTCAGTTTCGTTTTGTGAATTGCATTTTCTTTCGTATTCAGAGATGAAAAATTGACAGAAGTTTTTCCTTACTTGGATTATTCGTCAGCTGGGTCTTTCATAAATTGATGCGCCAATGTATATAGGTGTGTGTGTGTGTAATTGTAAATAGAAAACCTTTGAGCTTTAAACTGCTGAGATATTTTCAGTCAAAGACAAGAAATTAAAGTAAATCATCAGTGAACCTCCTGGTTGCAGGTTTACTGAAACACTGATCACAGAGCATCTCTGTTGTGCTTCATGTTCTCCTGATTGAATCTGTCAGCCTTTAAAGAGCATCAGGCTGTGCTCATTACTGCACTGCTGATGTCTTAGCAATGAGTCACATCTGTGTACTTTGTGGACACAGCATCCATGTTAACATCAACTGTACCGAGACTGGTGATATTCAAACATCCTCATTGAACCATTTTAATTACAATTTTAAAAGCAAAAAAACCAGAATATCATTGTTATTTTTCTGCGTGACCCATCAGACAACACACAGTAAACACAACAGACAGAAGTGAAACAGACCTCAAGTGTTTCACACATAGATACAATTCAGGTCAGGGGATCTTCACAGAATCACCAAGGAGTTCTCTGTCTTCTTCCAGTCCCATTTGAAAGCAGTCCAAAATGTCCACATTTGACATTTTTATCCCCCTGACACTGTGGTTTTCCAGCTCATCTCAGTTTCCTACTGTGGGAAAAATGTCCTCACTAATGGTTTCCTATAATTCTCTGTGACACAGAGCTGCAGGACTCCTTCCCTTCCTTTGCCTTCAGAGGGCGTTGGGTCTCTGGGGATGCTTTCATCTCATGTTTCATCAAATATTTAGCTTATTTTCAACATTTGGATGCACAATGCATCTTCCCACCAAGGTGTATTTTAATTTATTTCATCTTCTGCTGTGCATTTTTTCATATGAACTTCCAAACATAGAGTAGCAGCTTGTTTAGTTTAGTTTAGTTTTTTTTTTGTTTTTTTTTCGGGGGGGGGGGGGGGTAGTTTAATCTAGTGATGATGTAAATGATGTAGACTGATGGGTTGTCTAATTTGATATCAGTTTTCCTGGTAATTTCCTGTTGTTCTCATTCTTTCCAAATAACCCCAGGGAAGGCTGAGCATAAGCCAGATCTGTCGGCTCTGTTCTGTTCCTGCCTGTGTGACACAAATATGCTCAGGTCACATGCTTTTTCCACTGTGCGTATCGGGGCTCTGACAGTAAAGCCTAATACACACACATCCCGACAGTAAAACATTGCACTGACATCTCGGTGTCCCAGTGAAGCAGGGCACATCTGATGTGATTCTGCTTATTCCTTTTGAGATGGCCTGGTAGGATTAACTGTGACTTGAGCAGTTAATCCTCGGGGGCGGCTGTGGCTCAGTTGGTAGAGCGGGTCGTCCGATGATCGAGGGGTTTGCGGTTCTGGCTGACCACATGTCGAAGTGTCCTTGGGCATGACACTGAACCCTAAATTGCTCCCAGTAGGGTCAGGCAGTACCAGTGTATCCTGAATGGGAGGAATTGTAATGCACCTTTGGCACCCACTGGTATATAAATGTGCTTCATAAGTAGAGTCCATTTACCATTTGAGCAGCTTTATGGCTCAGTAACGTCCACAAACCTAAACTCACACACTAGCCTGTACTGCAGGTGTGTTAATAGACCTCCATGGTGAATTACAAGTTGTATACTGCTACCACCAGTTGTGTTTTATTTAGTTATACGTCGTCCTCTTCCTGCACGTGTCTGCTAAATAGACAAATGACTAGAGCAGAGTTCTGCTGCACTGTTAATTTCTGGCAGTGGTTTTGGCTTCGTACATGCAAATCTGGCCTTAAATTGTCCCATGTGAGCAAGTCCAGCCTGTGGATGGGGATAATAAAACTTGAGCTGTCTCACCCTTTTTTCCCTCTTGATACTGATAGATATGAATAGACCAATAACCCATATCTGAAATGATATACAGTTGCAGTAAACATGATGAAAACACGGAGTCAAGCACACAAGTTTGTAGATGTGTCTTTTAATCAAAAGGCAGCGTGATGTTAAAGGGAACGGTGTAGGGAGGTTCCAGCAGCACTCGTTACAAAAGCTAATTGACGTTTTAACTGCTCCCTGAGGGTATATGAAGATTTATAAGGTGAAAGTAGCTCATTACACTACACAGTTGCTTTACTCCTCTGTGATCCAGTACCTTAATGTTCCGCAACAACGACAATATGGTCAAATGTAATCATTTTTTGTCTGTTGTGAAGATATTTACTTTTTTCTTTTTTTTTGTCTATATGAAGTTGAAATAGAATTATCTTATGATTATACTTTATATATGCATGTCATCTAAATGAGGTCAGTGATGTAATGGACACTACTGTGCAAAAGCCCTAATCAATCATCTGTGTTCAGAGTGTGAAGTGTGAAGTATGTAAAAAAACTATTTCAGGGGGAAAACAACTGCTTCTATAAGTCAAAGTGGTCGTATTTAGTGTGACATTCTGTTAACCCTTCTGTTCAGACGATACGAGATGTATGGCATTCATTTTCTGATGTTTTTTACCAAGTTTCATTCAACAAATGCTACCAGCCATTTGTACCACTTATTTTCATGTGGTCAGAGATCACACTGAAGAGAATGAGAAATGCATATGTAATCATTTCAACCCTGTAAAATGCAAAGTTGAAGACTGTCTAAGATTTTTGCACAATACTGTATTATTAATAGATGTATTAACCCCAAAAGAATCATAAACTAAGCACCAACAACCAAGACAAATAAACATCGACTAAGAAAATAATAAAGCATCACTTGCAAGTGTGTAAATGTGCGTCATTAATTGAAAAAAACTACAATTTTAATTAAATAAGTGGAGAAAGGTACTCAGTTAATATATTACAATAATATACAACAGCCAGCTTTTGTCTACAAACAACAAATGCTCAAGTTACAAATTACCCAGTCCTAGTTCTGCATCATGGTGCTGCTCAAAATTGGAAGACATTAATTTTATGTTTAACAAAATGAGCTTCAAGTCAATTTTCATGTCATCTGTTAGAGGGGAGTGTAATCTATTGGCATCAAGTTTGACTGCCTGAGGTTTCTACGTTTTATATTGGCACGCGTCTTGTTTTATTTTTCTTGAGGGATTAATTAGTTCAGACAGAGCATTTGTTTTGATTAAGTGACATTAACTTCAACTGATCAAATTATACATTACAGTATATCTGTCAAATAACTTATATTGCATTTTCTTGTTTCTTTTCCACCATCACAGAAACGAGCCAAGGGCCACGTGCTCTTTGATAAAGTTTGTGATCACCTCAACCTGCTGGAGAAGGACTACTTTGGCATCACGTACAGAGATATAGAAAATCAGAAGGTAATCAGAGACATTTTATATGTGAAGAATTAGGCACAAAGTAAAGTAAATGTTTGGCAAAGATTTAACAGATTTTACGAGTTAGCTGTTTAGCAAAATTTTGTGACCATGTCTGATTTGTAATTTTCTTTTTTTGTGATACAGAATTGGCTAGACCCTTCCAAGGAGCTGAAGAAGCAGATCAGGAGTAAGTGTTATGATGCACTGAGGCCTATTAACTACTTTGTCATTATTTAAAAAGGTAACTATAGTAAATTGCCTTATCAAAAGACAAATTGTTCCATCTGGAATCTTACATTATAACCCATTATCAAGTAAGTATGGGTCACTGTTCTGTTAGACATGATCAGTGCCATGTTGCCTCCTCCATGGGTTGTTGCAGCACCGGTAGTGATGCAGTCATGCTGTATCGTCTGACTTCCTGGGTTGCAATGGACTGGTCAGTGAGCCTGTGCAGCAGACAGTCGTTTCCGCTGCATGGTATCAGCCCCACTCTATTCTACTTGGATACCAATAAGTATTTCTTGAGACAGTTTCCGTACAGATACCATCGTACCTGGACATCATCGCGAGGTGCAATTAAGCTTTTTTTTTGTCAGCCAACAAAGACAGAAATGTCCCAACCTCCATGACGATCACCGTCATGGAGGTTTTGCAAAGTGAATTTAACCGACTGTAACTCTGAATCAATTTTTTTTGTTTAAAACGGTGGGTCTCACATTGATAACATAATGACGCAGAAACAACTCCACCATTCAGTGTACACGTCACGTTATAGTATCACTTGGAACCTCAGCGGAGTAGATACCAAAACTCTAGAACCAGGTACCATGGGACCGGGTTCTTTTCCATAGTGGAAACACCCCAAAGCAGAGTAGAATCGGGTAGAAGCCATGCTAATGGAAACGAAGCTTAAGATGACACTTAATCAGCCAGTGCTGGGTCGTGTTTGCATTTAGCAATGGCCGAGTGCAAAGGTTATGGCTACAGAAACAGTAATGATGATCCACTCAGTCTTTCTCACCGACTGCTGCTTGTTTACTTGCGTCGGTCACCCAGGATCCACGAATGGTACATCAGTTCTGGTGGCACTGGCTGCTCTCCAAAGGTTCTGCCCCCAAATGTAATTCACGTATGAGGTCCAGTGAGATGCATTTATGGCTTTTTATTCTTTTTATTTTACATAATTTGCATCTCTTATTTATAATATGAAAATCACAATTAATTTCTAAAGCTTGACCAGGACAGGTACACTTTAAAATAGACTAATTGTATATATATATATAAAATTTAAATTCTAATTCTGATTTAATTTTTTTTTCCTTTCTCAGCTGGTCCCTGGAACTTTTCTTTCAATGTAAAGTTTTACCCTCCAGATCCCTCTCAGCTCACCGAGGACATCACAAGGTTAGCATCATCAGCTTCTAATATTTTATATTGTTACAATCTATCACCAAGTGTCATATCCTTCATGCAGATATACTTTTCTTTTTAAACTGTAAAAATGACCAATGTTGCCAATAAATTAATATATATACAAATACACAAAAATAAATATAATAAAAATAAATAAATATACAAATTAAGGAAAGACATCTAAAAGGATGTAAGTGTTTCATATTGTCTGCTCTTTTTCCAGGTATTACCTGTGTCTGCAGCTCAGAGATGATGTGGTTTCCGGCCGCCTGCCTTGCTCCTTCGCCACCCACACGGTGTTGGGATCCTACACGGTGCAGTCTGAACTTGGAGACTATGACCCGGAGGAGCTGGGCAGTGACTACATCAGTGAACTGCGCTTTGCACCAAACCAGACCAAAGAGCTTGAGGAAAAGGTTATGGAGCTCCACAAGACCTACAAGTGAGTCCTAAATCCTAAGGCTACATGTGACCTTTTTTAACCAGCATCTTAAAAACAAAAACTGTCAGACGAAAATGTCTCAAACCCTATTTGTAAATTCACACCTCTTCGCATTTTTAATTGTATTTTAAGTGTATTTTTTGCAAATACATAAAAGACAAATATGAAGTTGGGTTGAAACATTACTGTTTCACATCAGGAAGCAGAGCATTATTTTTCTTAATTTAAGAAGGGGTTGGACTTGATAAGTTTTACTTCCTCCCTCTCCCTTTCAGATGCGTTATAGAACTGTATGACAAATCTGACTGCTGTGCAATTTATCATTTATTGTGTCTGGTTTCTCTTCAAGGAAGTTTCTCCTTCTTGGTTCTTTTTAATGTGACACATTCAAAGTTTGTTCCCACAAGCTTTCTTTTCTGTGGTAGATTTTCTTCCTGATGATAAACCTCATCATTATCTTAACATCAATCCACAGTAGTTATTTGAATGTCTTATGGTTAATGTCGTTATGCAATTTTCAGACAGTTTCAGAAACACTTGTAGTTTGTTTATTTTAGACCTGGATATTAACTCATTCACTGCCAGCTATTTTCTGAACAGCCAGCCTCACAGTGCCAGCAGTTTTGGAGAATCTTGAGTGATTTTTTTAGAACCAAAGAATATTGAGTTTTATGACTTTATGAACACAGAAAGTGTAGACTTCTATGAAACAACAAAAACAACACATAAAACAAGGTGTTTGATAGAAAAACAGTCATTTATTCATAAACATGCCCTAGTCAGTGTACTATTTCTCTGTGTGTGATATGCTGTAAAACAATGTCCTGCATGTAACGCCACACGGCAGGAAACACACCACATCCTGGTCTCACTGCGGCGGCCGCTGCGCGCACAGACACGACACCTCCGTGTTGGCCTGGTCTTGTTGGGGGTGGGCATCAGCTTTTCCAGCCTGTGCCTCGCCATGTTGCCATCCAGCCTACTTTCAGGGTCCATGTTGTACGGTGCTCTGGGATTGTGTGCTTCGTCTGCCTGGGCCGTCTCCGCCTCCAGCACCCCATGCTGCTTCCCTGACCACATCCTCACGACCCTGCGTGTGAACTCCAAAAGTGACTTACATTGTTGTGGATTTCTGGCCCTATAAAGAACATATGCGTTAAACATGGCAATTTGGAACATGTAAGCCACAAACTTCTTTGACCAGTTTAGGGACCTCCTTATGAAGGGGTAGTAGGCCACATTCTGGTCCAGTTTATCCACGCCATTCATGTTGGAGTTGTAGGCGATCACACACACTGGTTTAAACTGGGTCACTTTATGTCTCTGCCCCCTCTGCCACACATCAACCCCTTCCATTCTGTCTTGGTGGCAGGTTGTCACCATCTTCACGATGCGTTTGTCCTGCCAAGCTACCACCATCATGCGCCCATTGTGCCGCACAATTCGTTCCCCTGCCCCCAGGTCAGACTTTTTGATATCCCGGATGATCAATGGCTCTCCCCTGTTTTTCCTGAGGGTTCCACAGACGTTTGTCTGTGCTCTCAGTAAGCGTTCGCACAGGGACACAGAATTATAGAAATTGTCCATGTAGACAGTATAACCATGACCCTGGAGACGATCAAGCAGAGAGAACACTATCTCTGGCAGAGTACTACCTTCACCCACATAAGGCCGCAAGTTGAAGCAGTACCCTGTCGCAGAGTCACACAGAATGTACGATTTTATACCATACTTCACCGGCTTTTGTGGGTTATACACTCGGAACGATAGGCGCCCCCGCCACTGCATCATGCCCTCATCAATGCAAATGTTTTCTCCTGGCTGGTACAGTTCTTTGCATTTCCCAACAAGATAATCTAACACTGGGCGGACTTTGTACATTTTATCAGCAGTATTTTGTGTGGCATTGTTATTGAAATGGAGGAACCGCCATATAATTTGAAATCTGTTCCTGGACATTGTCTGGCTGAAATATGGTGTTGCATCTATTTCCTCTACACTCCAGTATAAGTCAAGGCTTGGCTTTTTGATGTAGCCAGTGAGGAAACTCAGTGCAAAGAATGTTTTCAGTTCTGGGACTGACACTGGCTTCCAGGCATTACCTCTGCTGTGTGGTAGCGCCTCAGGGTTGGCTTCAAAGTACTGACGAGCATACAAGTTGGTCTGAGCGCGAATATGCTGCAGCAGCTCATCTGTCACAAACAGGTCTAGGTAATCGGCCGGCTCATTGGAGTCTAAGTCCGCCGCAGCGTTCTGAGGGCCCGGTGTTGCAGTAAACGCCAACCCCAGGGGTTCCCAGCCGGCTTGACACCAGCCCTGGTCCTGGTCGTGGTCCCAGCCCCTAGCTGATACACCTTTCTTTCTTTGTCCTCCACCACGAGGAGGGATGGGGGCCCTGCTGGACCCACCACCTGTAACACATAATTACCATAATGATTAGCAACAGGTGCCCATAATACAACTGAAGGAAAATGGTGTTCATGTAACAAGGACTGAATGGGGGTTAATTCTTACCTCTGTCACGTCCATTATCGGAGCGATCTGGCTCCCGCTCCGGCGATGAGGCTGTGTCGGTGTCAGACGAACGAGACGGCAGCCATTCGTCTGACGTATCCGGGTCTGGTTCACTGGGACCCTCTGAACCGGATTCACCTGGGCCATGCTGGTGCCCTCGGTCCTTCGAAGGCACATGGTGCGCACCACACCCGCTCCCTCTGCCCTTCTTCTTTGCTGGGTATCTCCGACCTACTCTCCCTTCTCTTTCCCCCTCACCTGCCGCAGTATCTCCTGACATACTCCTAAACCTGCTTTCTTCCACCGCCAGCTGCCTCAGTTCGCTACATCTCCGCTTTTTCGCCATCTTCACTCAACCTCGTCCTTCTTCCTCTGCCAACACCAGTTGTACCCCACCCACAAACCGATTCCCATGGTCCCCGCCTACAGGATTCAAAATTCAATGAGTACACGCCTCATTTTCAGTGACAGGCGACAGGACCTCCAGGAACCAGGGGTCTAATGGCCAGGATGTAACCCGCCCAGAAGGCCCGGTTCTGGGGGTAAAAAGGCAGGGCATCTGGACCCCTGGAACCACATAGAACCAGGGGTCAAAAGGCCGGGCGTTAGACCCACCAATAAGGCTCTGGTGGGACTTAGAAAAATTTCAGATTCACTCTGGTAGTACCATGCCTCTGGTGGGACTTAGAAAAATGTAAGCTTCACTCCTGGTAGTACCATGCCTCTGGTGGGACTTAGAAAAATTTCAGATTCACTCTGGTAGTACCATGCCTCTGGCGGGACTTAGAAAAATTTCAGATTCACTCCTGGTAGTACCATGCCTCTGGTGGGACTTAGAAAAATTTCAGATTCACTCCTGGTAGTACCATGCCTCTGGTGGGACTTAGAAATATTTCAGATTCACTCCTGGTAGTACCATGCCTCTGGTGGGACTTAGAAAAATTTCAGATTCACTCCTGGTAGTACCATGCCTCTGGTGGGACATAGAATAATTTCAGATTCACTCCTGGTAGTACCATGCCTCTGGTGGGACTTAGAAAAATTTCAGCTTCACTCTGGTAGTACCATGCCTCCAGTTCAGAAAAATGACAAAGTCCAACTTTCAGACGTAGCGAGTTTTGCCTCTTGGTAGTTGCTGGGGCCTCCCCATTCAAAGTCAATGGAGACACCTTCTGCATAGTGCATTTAGCACTTTCTTGGGAGGTATTTTTTCACGTGCTTCCCCCATTTCAGAAACCACGATTTTAAGTGGTGTTCCTCCAGGCGCAGGCAGGCAGGATTCGCAGGGTACCTTCCCCGGACCAAAATGAAGGGACATCTGTTCCCTTTTGTTGCTTTTTCCCCTGCCATCCTCCGGAAGCTAACAGCAAGCCTCCAATGGGACTTGCTTCACCCCGGTAGTACCATGCCTCCAGTTTAGAAAAATGACAAAGTCCCACTTTCACACGTAGCGAGTTTTGCCTCTTGGTGGTTGCTGGGGACCTGGAGCCCCATAGAACCAGGGGTAATAAGGCTGGGCCTTGACCCAGCCTGAAGGCCCCATTCTGGGGCACAGTAGCCGGGCACGTGGACCCCTGGAGCCCCATAGAACCAGGGGTAAAAAGGCCGGGCCTTGACCCAGCCTGAAGACCCCATTCTGGGGCACAGTAGCCGGGCACGTGGACCCCTGGAGCCCCATAGAACCAGGGGTAAAAAGGCCAGGCTTTAGACCCAGCCTTAAGGCCCCATTCTGGGGCACAGTAGCCGGGCACGTGGACCCCTGGAGCCCCGTAGAACCAGGGGTAAAAAGACCAGGCCTTGACCCAGCCTGAAGACCCCATTCTGGGGCACAGTAGCCGGGCACGTGGACCCCTGGAGCCCCATAGAACCAGGGGTAAAAAGGCCAGGCTTTAGACCCAGCCTTAAGGCCCCATTCTGGGGCACAGTAGCCGGGCACGTGGACCCCTGGAGCCCCGTAGAACCAGGGGTAATAGGGCTGGGCCTTGACCCAGCCTGAAGGCCCCATTCTGGGGAAGAGGAGAAGGGCACGTGGACCCCTGGAGCCCCATAGAACCAGGGGTAAAAAGGCCAGGCTTTAGACCCAGCCTTAAGGCCCCATTCTGGGGCACAGTAGCCGGGCACGTGGACCCCTGGAGCCCCGTAGAACCAGGGGTAAAAAGGCCAGGCTTTAGACCCAGCCTTAAGGCCCCATTCTGGGGCACAGTAGCCGGGCACGTGGACCCCTGGAGCCCCGTAGAACCAGGGGTAAAAAGACCAGGCCTTGACCCAGCCTGAAGACCCCATTCTGGGGCACAGTAGCCGGGCACGTGGACCCCTGGAGCCCCATAGAACCAGGGGTAAAAAGGCCAGGCTTTAGACCCAGCCTTAAGGCCCCATTCTGGGGCACAGTAGCCGGGCACGTGGACCCCTGGAGCCCCGTAGAACCAGGGGTAATAGGGCTGGGCCTTGACCCAGCCTGAAGGCCCCATTCTGGGGAAGAGGAGAAGGGCACGTGGACCCCTGGAGCCCCATAGAACCAGGGGTAAAAAGGCCAGGCTTTAGACCCAGCCTTAAGGCCCCATTCTGGGGCACAGTAGCCGGGCACGTGGACCCCTGGAGCCCCGTAGAACCAGGGGTAATAGGGCTGGGCCTTGACCCAGCCTGAAGGCCCCATTCTGGGGAAGAGGAGAAGGGCACGTGGACCCCTGGAGCCCCATAGAACCAGGGGTAAAAAGGCCAGGCTTTAGACCCAGCCTTAAGGCCCCATTCTGGGGCACAGTAGCCGGGCACGTGGACCCCTGGAGCCCCGTAGAACCAGGGGTAATAGGGCTGGGCCTTGACCCAGCCTGAAGGCCCCATTCTGGGGAAGAGGAGAAGGGCACGTGGACCCCTGGAGCCCCATAGAACCAGGGGTAAAAAGGCCAGGCTTTAGACCCAGCCTTAAGGCCCCATTCTGGGGCACAGTAGCCGGGCACGTGGACCCCTGGAGCCCCGTAGAACCAGGGGTAAAAAGACCAGGCCTTGACCCAGCCTGAAGGCCCCATTCTGGGGCACAGTAGCCGGGCACGTGGACCCCTGGATCCCCGTAGAACCAGGGGTCTAACCCTGGGACCTATACCCGAAAAAAGGCTCCCTATCCCCGGCCACAATCTAGACACACCCGGCCCCTACAGGACCTCCAGGGACCGACCGCCCCAGTCGGTCCCTGGTACCCCCAAACTTAAGCCCCCTCCTCGGGCTAAACCCCTTCAACCGGCGCCGTAAGACAACCAGAGCCTTGGTACTACAAAACGAAAAAATATCAGAAATTTTTCTAAGTCCAAACAATACTTTGAAAAATTTCCTCTATCTTTATCTTTGTAGTACCAAGGGTTTTTTTTTTTATTTTTTGGAATTTTTCTAAGTCCAATGTGGACTTAGAAATATTTTTACATAGCCTTGGTACTACAAAACCATAGGTAGACATTTTTCTAAGTCCACACATTACAAAGTCCCACTCTCATACGTAGCGTGTTTTGCCTAGCGGGAGTTCCTGGGCACGTGGAACCACATAGAACCAGGGGTAAAATGGCCAGCCTTTATACCCAGCCTCAAGGCCCCATTCTGGGGTACAGTAGCCGGGCACGTGGACCCCTGGAGCCCCGTAGAACCAGGGGTAAAAAGACCAGGCCTTGACCCAGCCTGAAGGCCCCATTCTGGGGCACAGTAGCTGGGCACGTGGACCCCTGGAGCCCCGTAGAACCAGGGGTAAAAAGACCAGGCCTTGACGCAGCCTGAAGGCCCCATTCTGGGGCAGAGGAGAAGGGCACGTGGACCCCTGGAGCCCCATAGAACCAGGGGTAAAAAGACCAGGCCTTAACCCAGCCTGAAGGCCCCATTCTGGGGCAGAGGAGCCAGGTACGTGGACCCCTGGAGCCCCATAGAACCAGGGGTAAAAAGACCAGGCCTTAACCCAGCCTGAAGGCCCCATTCTGGGGCAGAGGAGCCGGGTACGTGGACCCCTGGAGCCCCGTAGAACCAGGGGTAAAAAGACCAGGCCTTGACCCAGCCTGAAGGCCCCATTCTGGGGCACAGTAGCTGGGCACGTGGACCCCTGGAGCCCCGTAGAACCAGGGGTAAAAAGACCAGGCCTTGACCCAGCCTGAAGGCCCCATTCTGGGGCACAGTAGCCGGGCACGTGGACCCCTGGAGCCCCGTAGAACCAGGGGTAAAAAGACCAGGCCTTGACCCAGCCTGAAGGCCCCATTCTGGGGCACAGTAGCTGGGCACGTGGACCCCTGGAGCCCCGTAGAACCAGGGGTAAAAAGACCAGGCCTTGACGCAGCCTGAAGGCCCCATTCTGGGGCAGAGGAGAAGGGCACGTGGACCCCTGGAGCCCCATAGAACCAGGGGTAAAAAGACCAGGCCTTAACCCAGCCTGAAGGCCCCATTCTGGGGCAGAGGAGCCAGGTACGTGGACCCCTGGAGCCCCATAGAACCAGGGGTAAAAAGACCAGGCCTTAACCCAGCCTGAAGGCCCCATTCTGGGGCAGAGGAGCCGGGTACGTGGACCCCTGGAGCCCCGTAGAACCAGGGGTAAAAAGACCAGGCCTTGACCCAGCCTGAAGGCCCCATTCTGGGGCACAGTAGCTGGGCACGTGGACCCCTGGAGCCCCGTAGAACCAGGGGTAAAAAGACCAGGCCTTGACCCAGCCTGAAGGCCCCATTCTGGGGCACAGTAGCTGGGCACGTGGACCCCTGGAGCCCCGTAGAACCAGGGGTAAAAAGACCAGGCCTTGACCCAGCCTGAAGGCCCCATTCTGGGGCAGAGGAGAAGGGCACGTGGACCCCTGGAGCCCCATAGAACCAGGGGTAAAAAGACCAGGCCTTAACCCAGCCTGAAGGCCCCATTCTGGGGCAGAGGAGCCGGGCACGTGGACCCCTGGAGCCCCGTAGAACCAGGGGTAAAAAGACCAGGCCTTGACCCAGCCTGAAGACCCCATTCTGGGGCACAGTAGCCGGGCACGTGGACCCCTGGAGCCCCATAGAACCAGGGGTAAAAAGGCCAGGCTTTAGACCCAGCCTTAAGGCCCCATTCTGGGGCACAGTAGCCGGGCACGTGGACCCCTGGATCCCCGTAGAACCAGGGGTCTAACCCTGGGACCTATACCCGAAAAAAGGCTCCCTATCCCCGGCCACAATCTAGACACACCCGGCCCTTACAGGACCTCCAGGGACCGACCGCCCCAGTCGGTCCCTGGTACCCCAAACTTAAGCCCCCTCCTCGGGCTAAACCCCTTCAACCGGCGCCGTAAGACAACCAGAGCCTTGGTACTACAAAACGAAAAAATATCAGAAATTTTTCTAAGTCCACACAATACTTTGAAAAATTTCCACAAGGAAATTTTTTTTCAGAGTCCCATGTGGACTTAGAAAATTTTCTATCTTTCCATTTGTAGTACCAAGGGTTTTTTTTTTACTTTTTGGAATTTTTCTAAGTCCCATGTGGACTTAGAAATATTTTTACATAGCCTTGGTACTACAAAACCATAGGTAGAAATTTTTCTAAGTCCACACAGTACAAAGTCCCACTCTCATATGTAGTTCCTGGGCACGTGGAACCACATAGAACCAGGGGTAAAATGGCCAGCCTTTATACCCAGCCTGAAGGCCTCATTCTGGGGCACAATAGCCGGGCACGTGGACGCCTGGAGCCCCATAGAACCAGGGGTAAAAAGGCTGGGCCTTGACCCAGCCTGAAGGCCCCATTCCGGGGCAGTGTAGCCGGGCACGTGGACCCCTGGAGCCCCATAGAACCAGGGGTAAAAAGGCCCGGCTTTAGACCCAGCCTCGAGGCCCCATTCTGGGGCAGAGTAGAGCAACATATGGACCCCTGTGAAAAATGACAAAGTCCAACAAAATTTCAGCTTCACTCTGGTAGTACCATGCCTCTGGTGGGACTTAGAATAATTTCAGCTTCACTCTGGTAGTACCATGCCTCCAGTTCAGAAAAATGACAAAGTCCAACTTTCAGACGTAGCGAGTTTTGCCTCTTGGTAGTTGCTGGGGACCTGTCTATTTTGCCACACGTGATTGAGTTTTGCTTCTTGGTAGTTGCTGGGGCCTCCCCATTCAAGGTCAATGGAGACACCTTCTGCATAGTGCATTTAACACTTTTTTGGGAGGTATTTTTTCACGTGCTTCCCCCATTTCAGAAACCACGATTTTAAGTGGTGTTCCTCCAGGCGCAGGCAGGCAGGATTCGCAGGGTACCTTCCCCGGACCAAAATGAAGGGACATCTGTTCCCTTTTGTTGCTTTTTCCCCTGCCATCCTCCGGAAGCTAACAGCAAACCTCCATTGGGACTTGCTTCACCCCGGTAGTACCATGCCTCCAGTTTAGAAAAATGACAAAGTCCCACTTTCACACGTAGCGAGTTTTGCCTCTTGGTGGTTGCTGGGGACCTGGAGCCCCATAGAACCAGGGGTAAAAAGGCCGGGCCTTGACCCAGCCTGAAGGCCCCATTCTGGGGCACAGTAGCCGGGCACATGGACCCCTGGAGCCCCATAGAACCAGGGGTAATAGGGCTGGGCCTTGACCCAGCCTGAAGGCCCCATTCTGGGGCACAGTAGCCGGGCACGTGGACCCCTGGGAGCCCCGTAGAACCAGGGGTAATAGGGCTGGGCCTTGACCCAGCCTGAAGGCCCCATTCTGGGGCAGAGGAGCAGGGCACGTGGACCCCTGGAGCCCCATAGAACCAGGGCTCAGGAGGCCAGGCTTTATATCCAGCCTCAAGGCCCCGTTCTGGGGCAGAGTAGCCGGGCACGTGGACCCCTGGAGCCCCATAGAACCAGGGGTAATAGGGCTGGGCCTTGACCCAGCCTGAAGGCCCCATTCTGGGGCACAGTAGCCGGGCACGTGGACCCCTGGAGCCCCGTAGAACCAGGGGTAATAGGGCTGGGCCTTGACCCAGCCTGAAGGCCCCATTCTGGGGCAGAGGAGCAGGGCACGTGGACCCCTGGAGCCCCATAGAACCAGGGCTCAGGAGGCCAGGCTTTATATCCAGCCTCAAGGCCCCGTTCTGGGGCAGAGTAGCCGGGCACGTGGACCCCTGGAGCCCCATAGAACCAGGGGTAAAAAGGCCAGGCTTTATACCCAGCCTCAAGGCCCCATTCTGGGGCAGAGGAGCAGGGCACGTGGACCCCTGGAGCCCCATAGAACCAGGGCTCAGGAGGCCAGGCTTTATACCCAGCCTCAAGGCCCCGTTCTGGGGCAGAATAGCCGGGCACGTGGACCCCTGGAGCCCCATAGAACCAGGGGTAAAAAGGCCAGGCTTTATACCCAGCCTCAAGGCCCCGTTCTGGGGCAGAGTAGCCGGGCACGTGGACCCCTGGAGCCCCATAGAACCAGGGCTCAGGAGGCCAGGCTTTATACCCAGCCTCAAGGCCCCGTTCTGGGGCAGAGTAGCCGGGCACGTGGACCCCTGGAGCCCCATAGAACCAGGGCTCAGGAGGCCAGGCTTTATACCCAGCCTCAAGGCCCCGTTCTGGGGCAGAGTAGCCGGGCACGTGGACCCCTGGAGCCCCATAGAACCAGGGCTCAGGAGGCCAGGCTTTATACCCAGCCTCAAGGCCCCGTTCTGGGGCAGAGTAGCCGGTCACGTGGACCCCTGGAGCCCCATAGAACCAGGGCTCAGGAGGCCAGGCTTTATACCCAGCCTCAAGGCCCCGTTCTGGGGCAGAATAGCCGGCCACGTGGACCCCTGGAGCCCCATAGAACCAGGGCTCAGGAGGCCAGGCTTTATACCCAGCCTCAAGGCCCCATTCTGGGGCAGAGTAGACGGGCACGTGGACCCCTGGAGCCCCATAGAACCAGGGCTCAGGAGGCCAGGCTTTATACCCAGCCTCAAGGCCCCGTTCTGGGGCAGAGTAGCCGGGCACGTGGACCCCTGGAGCCCCATAGAACCAGGGCTCAGGAGGCCAGGCTTTATACCCAGCCTCAAGGCCCCGTTCTGGGGCAGAGTAGCCGGGCACGTGGACCCCTGGAGCCCCATAGAACCAGGGCTCAGGAGGCCAGGCTTTATACCCAGCCTCAAGGCCCCATTCTGGGGCAGAGTAGCCGGCCACGTGGACCCCTGGAGCCCCATAGAACCAGGGCTCAGGAGGCCAGGCTTTATACCCAGCCTCAAGGCCCCATTCTGGGGCAGAGTAGACGGGCATGTGGACCCCTGGAGCCCCATAGAACCAGGGCTCAGGAGGCCAGGCTTTATACCCAGCCTCAAGGCCCCATTCTGGGGCAGAGTAGCCGGGCACGTGGACCCCTGGAGCCCCATAGAACCAGGGGTCTAACCCTGGGACCTATACCCGAAAAAAGGCTCCCTATCCCCGGCCACAATCTAGACACACCCGGCCCTTACAGGACCTCCAGGGACCGACCGCCCCAGTCGGTCCCTGGTACCCCAAACTTAAGCCCCCTCCTCGGGCTAAACCCCTTCAACCGGCGCCGTAAGACAACCAGAGCCTTGGTACTACAAAACGAAAAAATATCAGAAATTTTTCTAAGTCCACACAATACTTTGAAAAATTTCCACAAGGAAATTTTTTTTCAGAGTCCCATGTGGACTTAGAAAATTTTCTATCTTTCCATTTGTAGTACCAAGGGTTTTTTTTTTACTTTTTGGAATTTTTCTAAGTCCCATGTGGACTTAGAAATATTTTTACATAGCCTTGGTACTACAAAACCATAGGTAGAAATTTTTCTAAGTCCACACAGTACAAAGTCCCACTCTCATATGTAGTTCCTGGGCACGTGGAACCACATAGAACCAGGGGTAAAATGGCCAGCCTTTATACCCAGCCTGAAGGCCTCATTCTGGGGCACAATAGCCGGGCACGTGGACGCCTGGAGCCCCATAGAACCAGGGGTAAAAAGGCTGGGCCTTGACCCAGCCTGAAGGCCCCATTCCGGGGCAGTGTAGCCGGGCACGTGGACCCCTGGAGCCCCATAGAACCAGGGGTAAAAAGGCCCGGCTTTAGACCCAGCCTCGAGGCCCCATTCTGGGGCAGAGTAGAGCAACATATGGACCCCTGTGAAAAATGACAAAGTCCAACAAAATTTCAGCTTCACTCTGGTAGTACCATGCCTCTGGTGGGACTTAGAATAATTTCAGCTTCACTCTGGTAGTACCATGCCTCCAGTTCAGAAAAATGACAAAGTCCAACTTTCAGACGTAGCGAGTTTTGCCTCTTGGTAGTTGCTGGGGACCTGTCTATTTTGCCACACGTGATTGAGTTTTGCTTCTTGGTAGTTGCTGGGGCCTCCCCATTCAAGGTCAATGGAGACACCTTCTGCATAGTGCATTTAACACTTTTTTGGGAGGTATTTTTTCACGTGCTTCCCCCATTTCAGAAACCACGATTTTAAGTGGTGTTCCTCCAGGCGCAGGCAGGCAGGATTCGCAGGGTACCTTCCCCGGACCAAAATGAAGGGACATCTGTTCCCTTTTGTTGCTTTTTCCCCTGCCATCCTCCGGAAGCTAACAGCAAACCTCCATTGGGACTTGCTTCACCCCGGTAGTACCATGCCTCCAGTTTAGAAAAATGACAAAGTCCCACTTTCACACGTAGCGAGTTTTGCCTCTTGGTGGTTGCTGGGGACCTGGAGCCCCATAGAACCAGGGGTAAAAAGGCCGGGCCTTGACCCAGCCTGAAGGCCCCATTCTGGGGCACAGTAGCCGGGCACATGGACCCCTGGAGCCCCATAGAACCAGGGGTAATAGGGCTGGGCCTTGACCCAGCCTGAAGGCCCCATTCTGGGGCACAGTAGCCGGGCACGTGGACCCCTGGGAGCCCCGTAGAACCAGGGGTAATAGGGCTGGGCCTTGACCCAGCCTGAAGGCCCCATTCTGGGGCAGAGGAGCAGGGCACGTGGACCCCTGGAGCCCCATAGAACCAGGGCTCAGGAGGCCAGGCTTTATATCCAGCCTCAAGGCCCCGTTCTGGGGCAGAGTAGCCGGGCACGTGGACCCCTGGAGCCCCATAGAACCAGGGGTAATAGGGCTGGGCCTTGACCCAGCCTGAAGGCCCCATTCTGGGGCACAGTAGCCGGGCACGTGGACCCCTGGAGCCCCGTAGAACCAGGGGTAATAGGGCTGGGCCTTGACCCAGCCTGAAGGCCCCATTCTGGGGCAGAGGAGCAGGGCACGTGGACCCCTGGAGCCCCATAGAACCAGGGCTCAGGAGGCCAGGCTTTATATCCAGCCTCAAGGCCCCGTTCTGGGGCAGAGTAGCCGGGCACGTGGACCCCTGGAGCCCCATAGAACCAGGGGTAAAAAGGCCAGGCTTTATACCCAGCCTCAAGGCCCCATTCTGGGGCAGAGGAGCAGGGCACGTGGACCCCTGGAGCCCCATAGAACCAGGGCTCAGGAGGCCAGGCTTTATACCCAGCCTCAAGGCCCCGTTCTGGGGCAGAATAGCCGGGCACGTGGACCCCTGGAGCCCCATAGAACCAGGGGTAAAAAGGCCAGGCTTTATACCCAGCCTCAAGGCCCCGTTCTGGGGCAGAGTAGCCGGGCACGTGGACCCCTGGAGCCCCATAGAACCAGGGCTCAGGAGGCCAGGCTTTATACCCAGCCTCAAGGCCCCGTTCTGGGGCAGAGTAGCCGGGCACGTGGACCCCTGGAGCCCCATAGAACCAGGGCTCAGGAGGCCAGGCTTTATACCCAGCCTCAAGGCCCCGTTCTGGGGCAGAGTAGCCGGGCACGTGGACCCCTGGAGCCCCATAGAACCAGGGCTCAGGAGGCCAGGCTTTATACCCAGCCTCAAGGCCCCGTTCTGGGGCAGAGTAGCCGGTCACGTGGACCCCTGGAGCCCCATAGAACCAGGGCTCAGGAGGCCAGGCTTTATACCCAGCCTCAAGGCCCCGTTCTGGGGCAGAATAGCCGGCCACGTGGACCCCTGGAGCCCCATAGAACCAGGGCTCAGGAGGCCAGGCTTTATACCCAGCCTCAAGGCCCCATTCTGGGGCAGAGTAGACGGGCACGTGGACCCCTGGAGCCCCATAGAACCAGGGCTCAGGAGGCCAGGCTTTATACCCAGCCTCAAGGCCCCGTTCTGGGGCAGAGTAGCCGGGCACGTGGACCCCTGGAGCCCCATAGAACCAGGGCTCAGGAGGCCAGGCTTTATACCCAGCCTCAAGGCCCCGTTCTGGGGCAGAGTAGCCGGGCACGTGGACCCCTGGAGCCCCATAGAACCAGGGCTCAGGAGGCCAGGCTTTATACCCAGCCTCAAGGCCCCATTCTGGGGCAGAGTAGCCGGCCACGTGGACCCCTGGAGCCCCATAGAACCAGGGCTCAGGAGGCCAGGCTTTATACCCAGCCTCAAGGCCCCATTCTGGGGCAGAGTAGACGGGCATGTGGACCCCTGGAGCCCCATAGAACCAGGGCTCAGGAGGCCAGGCTTTATACCCAGCCTCAAGGCCCCATTCTGGGGCAGAGTAGCCGGGCACGTGGACCCCTGGAGCCCCATAGAACCAGGGGTCTAACCCTGGGACCTATACCCGAAAAAAGGCTCCCTATCCCCGGCCACAATCTAGACACACCCGGCCCTTACAGGACCTCCAGGGACCGACCGCCCCAGTCGGTCCCTGGTACCCCAAACTTAAGCCCCCTCCTCGGGCTAAACCCCTCCAACCGGCGCCGTAAGTCAACCAGAGCCTTGGTACTACAAAACGAAAAAATATCAGAAATTTTTCTAAGTCCAACGTGGACTTAGAAAATTTTCTATCTTTTTGGAATTTTTCTAAGTCCAAAGTGGACTTAGAAAATTTTCTATCTTTCCATTTGTAGTACCAAGGGTTTTTTTTATTTTTTGGAATTTTTCTAAGTCCAACGTGGACTTAGAAAATTTTCTATCTTTCCATTTGTAGTACCAAGGGTTTTTTTTATTTTTTGGAATTTTTCTAAGTCCAACGTGGACTTAGAAAATTTTCTATCTTTCCATTTGTAGTACCAAGGGTTTTTTTTATTTTTTGGAATTTTTCTAAGTCCAACGTGGACTTAGAAAATTTTCTATCTTTCCATTTGTAGTACCAAGGGTTTTTTTTTATTTTTTGGAATTTTTCTAAGTCCAACGTGGACTTAGAAAATTTTCTATCTTTCCATTTGTAGTACCAAGGGTTTTTTTTATTTTTTGGAATTTTTCTAAGTCCAACGTGGACTTAGAAAATTTTCTATCTTTCCATTTGTAGTACCAAGGGTTTTTTTTATTTTTTGGAATTTTTCTAAGTCCAACGTGGACTTAGAAAATTTTCTATCTTTCCATTTGTAGTACCAAGGGTTTTTTTTATTTTTTGGAATTTTTCTAAGTCCAACGTGGACTTAGAAAATTTTCTATCTTTCCATTTGTAGTACCAAGGGTTTTTTTTTATTTTTTAAAATTTTTCTAAGTCCAACGTGGACTTAGAAAATTTTCTATCTTTCCATTTGTAGTACCAAGGGTTTTTTTTATTTTTTGGAATTTTTCTAAGTCCAACGTGGACTTAGAAAATTTTCTATCTTTCCATTTGTAGTACCAAGGGTTTTTTTTTATTTTTTAAAATTTTTCTAAGTCCAACGTGGACTTAGAAAATTTTCTATCTTTCCATTTGTAGTACCAAGGGTTTTTTTTATTTTTTGGAATTTTTCTAAGTCCAAAGTGGACTTAGAAATATTCCAAAAAAGGTTAAAAAAAACCCTTGGTACTACAAATGGAAAGATAAAATTTTCTAAGTCCACACTGGACTTAGAAATATTCCAAAAAGGTTAAAAAAAACCCTCTTGGGATTAGGAGGAGGCCGTTTACCCTGCTCACGTTCCCTCTTACTTTATGTGAGTGTCTTTTCTCCCTGAGCCTCTCACGATGGTCTGAGACCCCAAGCTCACGTTCCCTTCTGCTCTACGGGAGTGCCTGTTCTCCCTGAGCCTCTCACGATGGTCTGAGACCCCAGCTCACGTTCCCTTCTGCTCTACGGGAGTGCCTGTTCTCCCTGAGCCGCTCACGTTCCCTTCTGCTCCACGGGAGTGTCTGTTCTCCCTGAGTCTCTCACGATGGTCTGAGACCCCAGCTCACGTTCCCTTCTGCTCTACGGGAGTGTCTGTTCTCCCTGAGCCTCTCACGATGGTCTGAGACCCCAGCTCACGTTCCCTTCTGCTCTACGGGAGTGTCTCTTCTCCCTGAGCCTCTCACGATGGTCTGAGACCCCAGCTCACGTTCCCTTCGTACCGCCCCAGTCAAACTCCCCACCTGCCAATGTGGGGTCAGAACCGGCAGAGCCGGACGCATGAAGAGAGAGCCCCGCCTGCTCGGGACTCACCTCACCGACCAAAGGAACCATAACTGATTTAATGAGCCATTCGTAGTTTCACTGTACCGACCTTCCAGCGGTTTAATATGTGGGACAAGCATATGCTGCTATACTGGAGGATCAACTAGGATAGCCCCGAAGGTGGAGCCCACCCGCGGCAGTGCGGTGATCCGAGGGGGCGGAGGAGGCGATCCAAGGCCCCCAGGAGAGTCGCCGGTCCCGAGGAGGGCATCCCCAACCCCCCCCCTGTGAGCCCTTTAGTAGGGCGGGACGGGAAAGGGGCCTCCTCGGTTAGGGCGACAGACCTGGGCGGGGGCCAGGGAAAAGGAACACACCGCCCCCTCAGAGCGCACCGCGCGAGCAGCGCGCACCCCGGGGTTATACACAGCCGCTGGGGCCAGCGCTCCGCCGCCGGAGCTGTAACCGCGCCCACTGCCGTGTGTGAACAAGGATAAGAGAAACATAGTTATTTATAACGGACCCGCGTCAGCTCTGGCCGCCGTGACCGGGACCGCAACCCGCCGCCGGGTTAGACGGACCCCAGGCACCGCCTGGCACTCGCGGATACCGTTGGAGAGCCACTGAGGGAGACAGCGCATCTCTGTCCCGCATCCTCTCCTGGAGGCCGGAGCCCTGTCCTCCCCTCCCGAATACCTAACGTGTACCAGCCCGCAATGTTGAAGGAACCTACCGCTGAACCGACAAACGGAGAGCATAGGCCCTTCAGAGGCGGGGCTTCATAAATGCCTTTCGATCTGGAGGTTCGGAGGGCATAAATCCAATAAAGGGATCCGATGTCCCTCTATCTTTGCACGGGTAACGCACCCTCCGAAGCTGGCCTCTTATTACACTGGAGCACCACCAGTTAAAACTCTCGTTCCTTATAACGTGGATGTACTTGAAAAAATACCTCCCAGAAAAGTGCTAAATGCACTATGCAGAAGGTGTCTCCATTGACTTTGAATAGGGATGCCCTAGCAACTACCAAAGAGCAAAATCCGTTTACGTGTGGCAAAGTGTGGACTTAGAAATATTTCAGCTTCACCCGGGTAGTACCATGCCTCTATAAAAATATTTCTAAGTCCACAGCTTCACCCGGGTAGTACCATGCCTCTATAAAAATATTTCTAAGTCCACACTTTGCCACACGTAAACGGATTTTGCTCTTTGGTAGTTGCTAGGGCATCCCCATTCAAAGTCAACGGGGACACCGCCTGCATAGTGCATTTAGCGCTTTTCTGGGAGGTATTTTTTCAAGTACATCCACGTTACAAGGAACGAGAGTTTTAACTGGTGGCGCTCCAGTGTGGACTTAGAAATATTTTTATGGAGGCATGGTACTACAAAACCAGACTGGACTTATACCTTTATATTATATAAATATGATTATGCCTTCATATGCAGCCCCAGACCAGAGCGTTATGGGCGGATTAAACGCGCGGCTTCAGACCGCTGATCCACGGTCCGTTTAGAGGGGGCGCATGCTCTGTTATTCTGCCCATAAACAGAGCATTATGAGCGGATTAAACGCGCGGCTTCAGACCGCTGATCCACGGTCCGTTTAGAGGGGGCGCATGCTCTGTTATTCTGCCCATAAACAGAGCATTATGAGCGGATTAAACGCGCGGCTTCAGACCGCTGATCCACGGTCCGTTTAGAGGGGGCGCATGCTCTGTTATTCTGCCCATAAACAGAGCATTATGAGCGGATTAAACGCGCGGCTTCAGACCGCTGATCCCCGGTCCGTTTAGAAGGGGCGCATGCTCTGTTATTCTGCCCATAAACAGAGCATTATGAGCGGATTAAACGCGCGGCTTCAGACCGCTGATCCCCGGTCCGTTTAGAGGGGGCGCATGCTCTGTTATTCTGCCCCATAAAAAGAGCATTATGAGCGGTTTAATTTACCTGGGCTTTACATCATGGTTCCGGGACATTTTAGGGGTCCAATCTGCTCAGGAGGATCTAAAATAGCGGAGCACTTGGAAACCAGTCTGATTTTCAGTGACAGGCTGCGCGAGACCGCTCCCCGCCCCTCGCCCGTGATTGACGTATATATGCGTCGATGGCAGTGAGCGTAAGTATTTCAATTGACGTATATATACGTCAATGGCAGTGAGTGAGTTAAAGGGATAGTTCACTATTTTTCACATTAATCTATATGACATCAGCGTCTTTACTCTGGTGCACCCACAGTGACTTACCCCCGACAGTGTCCTGTGAGTCGAGTTCTGGTCCAGTTTTGGTCAAAGTAAAAGTAGTCCCAGCAGGTTTCCTGGGGTCACGAAAATAAAACATGTGTCTTTTCAAAACAATGTGTGTGAATCAGTGATTTATTTGCGTAACAAAACAGTCATCGAACAAAAATACTCACCTCATAATTGCTTTGAGCTACTTTCTCTCAATAGCGATCAAAGTGTGTTGTCACTGCTAACAGCTGTGTGCCTGCACATAGCAGCCGCAAACACTGCTGAACAACTGATGAAAGTAGTTTGCTAATTGTTAGTTTCACAGCTGTTAGTGACAACATGCATTAATCGCCATTGAGAGAAAGTAGCTCAAACCAATTACGAAGTGTGACTTTTTGTTCCGCGACGGTTTTGTTATGCAAGTAAATCACTCAAATACATATTATTTTGAGAAAAGACAAGTTTTATTTTAGTGACCCCAAAAAACCTGCCAAGACTACTTTCGCTTTGACCAAACACACTCACAGGACACTGACATGGGTAAGTCACTGTGGGTGCACCAGAGTAAAGACGGTGAACCCATACAAATTTATGTGAAAAATGGTGAACTATCCCTTTAAGACAGGAATAATCTGTTGTAAAAGATATGTCTATGGAGGTTGGGTTTGTTTTTGTTTTGTCATATAATTAGATCTAAATGGTCCTTTCTCCCCGTTTACAATGATTTGTATGTAATTCAATGCGGTCCTGTCTAGCCCACTGGGTGGAGTAAGGCGGTGACGGTGCAAACATCAGGGTATCTCTGAAGGTCATCAAACCTAAAGCTGGACACATTCCTGATCCTTGTTAGACCTTTGGTTAAAAACTATAAAAGTGATCTTTTAGGAGATCCCACCATGGGGAAATTGTACAAATGCAAAAATAAAGTGCTGATTAAAAAAAAAAAAAAAGAGAGAAATATACACTTATGAAACCCAAAAAATATGAAGACAAAGACAAAATCTATTTATAGAAGTACATACATAAGTAGACCTTTCTATAAATTGCTCATGTTGACGTATAACCTTTACTATGTCTGCTCCTTTCAGGGGGATGACACCAGCCATTGCAGAGATGCACTTCCTGGAAAATGCCAAGAAGCTGTCTATGTACGGTGTGGACCTCCATCATGCCAAGGTAATGCGTCAGTCATATTAAACTGCTGTTGTAGAGTTGGCAGTTCAACAGTTAAATAAGAGAAATGTTTGTTTCCGAGTCTATTCCATCAAAGCCACATAATAAACACTGGAAATTTCTCATGATTTAAGCTCCATTCATAACACATAAAAAAAATGTGCTAAAACTCCACTAATGTGTTCCGTAATGATGGGTTCTGAGGATTCTGCACATGGACCAACATACTCCACTCACGCAGTCAGTAGTGCTGCTTTCCACCACGACACCGCTGCTTCTGAAACATCATGGCTGCCACAGTAATGCCTCTGTTTAAACCACAAGCCACTGCTGCACCGCTGATTTACTGACATGATATCATCGCCTGTGCCTGTGTGGATTTAAAGTGGAGGAGGGGTGGATGGATGGGTAGGTGGAAGAGATCTGGAGCCCAGCTTGACTTGAATGATTCGGTTTCTAATCCTCAGACCAGATGGGATCAAACGTGTCATTTGAGCACAGGCAGGAGAGACGGAGTGAAAGGGCTAGATTATGATGGCAGGTCTTTTGTCATCAGAAAGAAAACTACGTTCTCGATGTTCTCAAAAGCACTTTGAAAGTGGGCGTCTATCTGCGAGTGATTGCCTTCACAGATTTAGATTGAAATGGGGGAGATGGAAGAGATATAGAAGGTTTGATCAGAATGGCGTGATAGCAATGCTCTGTTTTGGATTTGTGAGATGTACTCGTATTGAATAAGGAGAATTTGTACATTACATAAAACCCTTTAAATTAAAGAAGTTAGTTATCTAGCAGTGCTGCCACATATCAATACTGTAGAAAAACGAAAGAAAACTAGTGAAATAATCTGCACTGTGTTGATATTTTAGCACCGACAGGTCTTATGGTCAAGAACAGCCTTAAAAGTGTGAGTTCTTTGACAGTAATTTAACTTTACGTGCATGCAAAATAAACTTTAAGATGTAAGACAAATCTTCATTGTCTGTAAATTAGTGCATTAGTGTAAATTGAGGAATGTTCTTAAATATAGTTCACATGTTGGAGTCACAATCACACATCCCCATGAACCTTGGAAAAGACTGATCTGCACAGTACTGGAGAGTGCAAACACTTCAACAGTTTGACATTGGTTTTATCTTTAGGATTCATTGGGCAGGTCAGATTGTGACTTAATGCACTGGAGCCATAACTAACATGACTTCATGAGAATTGGTGTTTTTTCACTGAGGTTTGTTTGTCACCAATATAGACTGATATCTGGACCGATATAAAGGAAAAAAAAAAACACCTTATTGCTGTAGTGGTATTTTATACTGTGTCTGCTCCTTTCATACATGTCGGTTAATCTGATCAAGAAAATCTGATTTAAGTACCAATACGATGCAGCAACACCGTCACTATTAGATACTGTCAGTGTCACCATATGGATGCAAGAATTAATGGTAACTGATGTTAGGCTCCAATCACAACCCAAACCTCACAGGCATACACACATTATATAGAGAAAATTTTAAAAAGGAGAAAAAAAAGGCCTACAAAATGACAATATCCCACCTTCATCCACGAGTGTTTGCTGTATTTAAAATACCACTGTGTGACAGACTCCTTTCATGATGCACGTCCACATTATTTGGTGCCATTTACGTGATAAGACTTTCAGTTTTGCATTTTCTGATAAGGTACAACAGTGAAAAAAAACTTCTAAATACACTACATATGATAAAATTTTGATATACATTAATATGTGTCTAGGACATATTTGATGTAGCATTTGTCCACAGTACTACACTACAACATTTAAGCTTCATTTATAAGTAAACTTATCCATTTCTTTGCTTTCAGTACACACAACCTGATTCGATTCAGAGCATAGAATGCAGTAAATCTTTCCCTGATGTTAAAGCCTAATTTATGTACTTATTTGTTTTGGTCATTAAAATCTGAGTAGGTGGCTAATGACGCAAATGTTAATAAATTACCTTAATGTCCTCTTGCATAGTATATTAGTCTCAAAACAAGATAATAAATCTAAGACTATGTAAGTAGGAATTAGTTCTTGGTTAGATAAAGAGTTTTGCTCTCCATATCAGACCAGCATTCCTCTTTTGTCTTCTCTCCTCTCTCATTAAATGCAAAGTTGGTAGGGAATCTCTATGAATGCTTGGCTCCATCTGAGGGAGAGGTAAGAGGCTGCTTTCCATATGTGTGTTTGTGTGTATGCGTGTGTGTGTGTGTGTGTGTGGTTTCTACTTGTGCATGGTCACACACCAGAGTTGTCATTTTCAAACCTACTGTTTTTAAGACTGGTTGTTCCCGTCTCAGACCAGCGTTAACCCCTCTCTCAAAGCGTCATGATTGGTTTCACCTGCTCACCTCGTGCTTTGTGCAGTGAAGAGCATCATTGTGTGTTTCATCCACCATTTCCCATGACTTCACTGCTGCTGCTGCTGCTGCTTTTGCTGCTCAGCGCCTCTCGAGTCATGTTTCAGCGTCACTGCAGCCTGCATAGAGAAGATAAGAGCACCATATGCCTGACTCCATTTTTCCACCTGCCTGCTTTTACCCAGTCGTTATCATAAATGCAGCTCCATTCTATTCTACTTTATCCTGCTGTTGTCCCAGATCCTAAACACCTCCCATGTAGCCTGTAAAGATTATGTAACAGGAGGGTTTTGTTTTGGGGGTTTTTTTTGTTTGTTTTTTTAGCAGAAAATAAAATATGAGGGATCCTGGGTGACTGAAACCAAGTTGATAAATGGTGGCTAAATTTAATATTTGTCTTTTTGTCTCATCTCCAGGACTCTGAGGGTGTGGAGATCATGTTGGGAGTTTGTGCCAGTGGCCTCCTCATCTACAGGGACAGGTTGCGAATCAACAGATTTGCGTGGCCCAAAATCCTCAAGATCTCCTATAAGAGGAACAACTTTTACATCAAAATCCGGCCTGGCGAGGTAAAGTTTAGTCTTCAGATGCATCTTTATCAGAAGGGTTATTTTTCAGTCACCGTATCTGTGCTTCTGTTGTTTTAATTAGAGCTAAATAATCTATTGTTTGAGCATCGACATTGCAATGCATGTGTGCAATAAATGATAAATGGACTGTACTTGGTATATAGAGCTTTTCCACCTCCATGGTGCTCAAACCACTTTACATTAGCCTAACAGTCACACACCAGTAGGTTTCTAAGGTTCTGTCAGTCCTACTGGACGCAAACTGCCGACCCTTCATATGACCCGCTCTACCAACTGAGCCACAGCCGCCCATCAATAGTCACGACAGGTCCTGTGATGTAGGAGACGAATGAGCTCAACATTTTCTCATCTAATTTCAATAGAGCCTGACACGCACTGAGCACATCAATCATTCTGAACCAGTTTGGACTGAGTCACTGGCAACCAAAGAATTTTTTTATATATTTTTTTAAATAACCCAAAACCAAGGCTTACTGCCAGAAAGAAAAACAACATCAGTTATGTGGAATTATTTCTTTTTATTTGTAATTTATTATTTAATATTTTATTTGGTTTTTAATTTATTTCTGTTTTAATTTAGATACATTTTTATTTACTTTTATTTGTAATTGTTTTGTTTTTTTAAATGCATTCATATTAATTATTCATTTTATTTTAGTTCAGCTACAAGGATGATACTCAAACTTATGTTCTGTGTCGATCACTAATCTGTTTGACCTTTTGCATTGGCAGCACACAGCTGTTATATACTCCTGAGGATTTTTTCATATCGCAATATATATTGCATGGTTTTTAAAAAAAAAAGTCTAAATGTCAGTTTGTTTCTAATAGCGTGCAGCCCTATTATGAAATCTGTTTTTTCAGCCATTTCAACTCACAACTAATTGAAACTTGGTCGGTAGCTTGTTAGAATTAAAGTGCCATGTAGGCTAGGATAGTGAATATATCAGGTAATTTACATTTCTCGGTCCAAATCTGGTTTGAGGTCATTCGTTTTTCACTCTGAAATACGCTCATGCTAGTGCATGGCTCTTACATAAGGCTGTTCATTTGAAGTAGCATCTCAAAATATTAAAGCTGCAACAGACAAAATCAGGGTGAAATAATAATAATAAAAAAAAAGCTAGAATGTAAAAATACAGCCCTTCCCTCTGCAGCCCCCTCCTGTGTCCAAATCAAACAAACATACACATCCCGTTTCCATTTCATGCAGTTATAGAAAAATTAAGCCACATTTTATGTTAAACCACAGAGCAGTAGAATAGTCAGCAAGTCACATATAGAATCTGATCATCAATGAGTACAACTGTCAAAATTAAAAATGTCAACGCAATTAATACATTTTTAATTATGGTTAATCAAAACTACTCCAAAGTAAACATGTAATAAATTTGATTAAACATTTGAATCATTTTAGAGCCTGAGTATTTAACCCTCTTCCCTGTGTGACAGGATGTGTGATTGTCTCAGGATGACATCACGGGTTACAAAATATAGACAGTGTAAATATAGACAGTGTAAATATAGACAGTGTAAATATAGACAGCGTAAATATAGACAGTGTAAATAGACAAATGATTGACTTGATTTCCAATATATGAGAAGGATTATGGAATTTTTGCATAGTCATACTATTAAAAAAAAAAAACTTCATCTCCACACACACTAGGGGACACTGTAGAAAATTGTTTAGCCGTACTGTAATGTGCAGGGTGTATGGATGAAATATCAATTATCAAACAGAAGCAAAAATTAAAGTTTCATTCATCACAAACAAATTTCAAATATAGTTCAAAGCACAAAAATCCACAAAACAGACCAGGATAGGTGATATACAGATTAAATAAATTGGCAAATTCTACTCTTTAGTTACTAAGAGTAGAGCTCAGCATAGAAGCCTTTCCAAATAAGAATGTACAGTGCCAGACTGGAAAAGAATTAAAAGTAACATTGACCTGTTAAGTTTCTAAATTATATAATTACTATGGAGAGAGAGAGAGAAAAAAAAAAACAGCTGCTCAGTTCATGGCTACAAAAAGGTAGCTTAAAAGGTTTCTTACCTTGTTATTTTAAATCAATTCAAAATCAACAGAAGTATCCGAACATTTAACAATATTTATCAAATTAAAGTATTACATCAGGAAAGATTACACAGACAAAAGAAACCAATTAAATCCCATTAAAGTAAAGTTCTTTGAATACAGGTAGACCAAGGCGGTGTATAAGTATGAGGGCTGGGGTGGGGGTGGGGGGGGGGGGTGCATTTGTTCAGTTCAGTTCATAGTGTATGGTCCATATGGAGAAGAATATGTGTGTGAAAATGAAATGGGAAACATTTTCACACACATACCTCCACCATGACTACCCCTGGACCCCCTAAGCTCCTTAGGGTGGAGGTTAGGGGGTCTAGTTAAGTTCAGGGTGGAGGTTAGGGGGTATATATGTTGTTCAGAGTAAAAGAGGGGGGCACTTAACTGTCAGTAGGTGTAGTTCGACCCAGAGATATGAACAGCTCCACCTGCTCCAGGGATTCAGTGTCTCATTCCAACAGTCTTGGGTCCACTCCAGTCCATATTCAGATTCTTAATTTAAGGTTCCATCAGTTTTAATTCTTCTTTTCATTCTTAGTCCTCTTGGTGATCTGACCTCCTTCCACTCTCTCCTTTGTTTGAACTTCCCTCCACACTCTGCTCACAGGTGTGGCTCATTTGTAACCTCCCCTCCCCCTCTGTACCACTGATGTCATTTTCTAATTACCTGCTTCCTGCTACAAACATGTGGTCTGTGTCTGGATAATGACTATCTATGCATTTCAACCTGGAAATATTGTTTTCTCTTAATTATGTCCATGTTAAAAATGTTAGGAACAACATTTCTAATGTTAATTACAGTGGAAACTAGGGCTGCACGATATTAGCAAAACTTGTGATGTGATGAGGCTGTACATTAATATATATGATAATATTCTTATATTTGTCATTCACAAACAGAAATGGTAAATGGACTGCACTTATATAGCGCTTTTCCACCTTCATGGTGCTCAAAGCGCTTTACATTAGCCTCTCATTCACACACACACTCATACCCCAGTAGATTTCTAAGGTCTATGGTAAGTCCTACTGGGGGCCTAAGCCAGGGTTCAGTGTCTTGCCCAAGGACACTTCGACATGTGGACAGCCAGAGCCGGGACGCGAACCGCCAACCTCTCGGTCATTGGGCGACCCACTCTACCAACTGAGCCACAGCCAATTTAATCTTCTAAAAAAACTGTTCCTTAACCATAAAGACCCAGGGCTACATTTGTGTCAGTTCTCTGTGGGTTTATAACTTTTCTTACGTGATTCATTACCATTTAGTCTCTTATTCTGCTCTATCTTGTATGTTTTAGTGAAAATCTGGTATTTTCCTATTTGATTTATTGATCATGTAGATGTCCATAAATGTGTGTATTGAAGTTGAGGGTTATAACTGAATGAAAAGTGAAGTTTTTTTGTTTTTCAATATACTATATCATGAAAAAACCATAAACTAAGTGTCCATTGGTCCAATAGATTTTGCATAAACAGACCAACAAGCATTGTTTGTTGCAAAACTAATACCCCTCTCCCCTTTGCTGGGTGGGGTAAAACATTTTTTTAATAACATCTTTGCAATATGAATATTGTAACCTGTATTATTGCGATAACAATGCTTTTACGATATATTGTGCAGCCCTAGAGGAAACCATGACAGAAACCATGTTTGCACAGAAGTTTTGTTTTCACAGTACTCTGTGACATATACATGTTATGTAATGATAGACCAGATGTTACCATAAGTAAATGTGATAAAATGGCATTGAATAAAATGACACATTGTAAATGTGTCATTTTATTTGTTATTGTAATAGTGAAATATCATAAGCCCAGATTTCTGAAATCATTTGAAGTATTTGCCATGAAACTGAGTCTAGGGTTCTATATTTGAAAGGTGGGTTAGGTGACCTCTCAGTACACAAGAGGAAGCCTTTTTTTTCCTGAAGAAAGTGGTCTTGTTGGACAGATTGCATTTACACCTGGCTGCGTTGCGATCACATGCTGAGCTAAATTACATCCACATGTGGTTTCGTTGATCAGATCATGGCTCATCTTACAATAACATATGTGTTTACTTAACCTGATATAAAATCCAGATCTGTCATAGTTAATCTGTACAGGTTATATCCAAGAGTATCGAGCATCAAATATATCTTAAATAAATAACACCAACTTTAATTATTTCATTGTAATCCTGATTTTGGTTCACGGTGCAGCTGCGAGGTAGAAAAATATATATTGGATACATGGAACTACTATTAAATGACTAGTAGTCGTGGGCAGAAAGTACTGTGCTGTAACTTCTACTACTTGGTAATTAATGAGCCAATCAAATTCCAGCAGCTAATGGTTTACTATTAAGTTTTGTTCACTGGATCTGATTATCTGACTCTTCTTTTACAGTTTGAGCAGTTTGAAAGTACAATTGGTTTCAAACTCCCGAATCATCGCGCTGCCAAAAGGCTGTGGAAGGTCTGCGTTGAACATCATACCTTCTTCAGGTGAGAAAAGTACATCAGATTACATTTAAATATTGTAGAAGAGTATATGCAAGTAATTCTGTGCAATAGTCTCTTTCAGCAGCAGACTGTTACACCCACGGTATACAACATTCACCACTCCAAAGTAGTAAAATAACAAATAATATTGACACCACATGACAATAATTCCTCTATCTATCTATCCTTTATTTATCATCTCCACATAGTTTTATTCCTTCTGTATATATTTTTTTCAATCCTGCATATTTTGTATAGTGTACATAGCATATTAGTCTTTTTCTTTTTCTCAATATCTGTGTTTGTGTACATATATATTTATTTATCTATATGTTTACTTCTCTTGCTGTCCCTCTATTACTCTACATCGCAGCTACTATAACATGTGAATTTCCCCGTTGTGGGATCAATAAAGTCTATCTTATCTTATTTTTTTACATGCTGTAATATCCAACAAAAGGAAAGGAAATGGAACTTTTAGCTGCAACAATTTTACTATACCCTGTAATATACAGAGGTGAATACCCAGTATACTTTTCAATCTCTGTTCCAAGTCTTCATCATCGCTGATAATTGTTAATTTTTAACAGTAATTCATAATGGCAATGATGACATTTATTCATAAGCTAATATGTATAAAAACACAAAACAATAAAACAGACACTTTTAAACATTTTTTGTCAGATCAAGAAGTTAAAGTATTTTATAATTTGGGTATTGGACAGCATTCGTACCTCACAACAAGAAGGTCCTGGGTTCAATTCCAACACCAGTAGATAGGGGTGGGACATTTCTGTGTGGGTTCTCTCAGAACACCCTGACTTCCTCCCACCCTCCAAACATATTCACTGACAGGTTAATCTAAATGGCCCATAGGTGTGACTGTGTTTAACCCTGTGATGAACTGGAGATTCATGCAGCGTGTACCCTGCCTTCGCCTTTAAGTAGCTGGGATAGGCTCTAAGTGACCCTAGTGAGGATAAAGCAGGTTGAGAAAAGGAATAAATGAATTTTATAATCCACCCAAGAGAAGGGACATGTGTTGAGAGGATAACATCTACATTTTGGAGCTTCACTGACCACTCATATCCACTAGATATTGAGCATCGGTTCTCGTGAACCAGCCCGGGTTTCCATAAGTTTTTACTGGAACTAAATGCTGTGGATTTATTGTTAATGGAACATGATACACAATATACACTGGAATATACATCCAGTCTATTTGGTTGGTGTATTCTTGTATGTATACTTTCTGCTTTGCTTTATATTTTGTGTGACCATGTTGTTTTTTTTCCCACTGATACAGTAATTATTTTCAAAGCTGTATATAAATTATATTTTAATGAATGTCTTTAACAAATTCAAGCCAATAATTTCACGTAGGTGGGCTTGTTCTGTAATGGAGCACCAACTCATTAAACATTTATTTTTGTTGAAGTTTTCGTCTCAAACACTTGTTACTCTCTCATATTATTAGTGCTAATTGATCACACTAATGCTTTCCGTGCTTTAGCAGCATATGGATAATGACCGTACATGAGGTCTTTGCAGTGGAACAGAAACACCGTTGAAACTCTTAGTTGTTGCCATTTGGATTGCGGTAAAGATTGTGCAGCTTCAAGCATGTAAAGGTCTCTCGAGTAGGGAGCCAAGCCTGACTGCTCCCTGGAGGCTTTTCAGATGAGGGGGAGTTCTAATGTTTTACAGTGTGTTGCTAAAATCTGTGTTTTATTTGTGGTTCGATTAATGTGAGTTTTTCTGTGGCAGGCTCGTGTCCCCCGAGGCTCCCCCAAAGAAGTTCCTCAGCCTCGGCTCCAAGTTTCGGTACAGTGGCAGAACGCAGGCTCAGACCCGCAGAGCCAGCTCTCAGATCATCAGACCTGCTCCATTCTTTGAGCGCTCCTCCAGCAAACGCTACAACATGTCCCGCAGCTTAGACGGAGGTGAGGAGAGCCACAGTGGTTTGATGAATGTCCAGCCACTAAGTGCTGCCCAAGTTAAAAGCATGAAAACTGGTTTTCATTAAGTTTTCCGGGTCATGAGGGACATTCTGAAACCCAAGCTTCAGTCAGTTGTTGAACATGATCTGATGGAACAGCCTCTTCACTACAACACGCTACTGGGAACAGGAAGCAGTGACAAAATCCATCACTGAACAGGCAAAATATTTGTTTTATTCATGTTTTCTTTAATTTTTAAATCACAGAAAAATGTGCTTGGACCTGTGGGCTGGCATAGCTCAAGTTTCTGGGACTAATTTGCAGTGACGAAGCTACAATTGATTTGATTACAAGGTGCAGGAGTCAAACCAATTGTTCATGTTGTTTGTTGTTAAAAAAAAACAAACAAACAGATGGTCTTCTTCCCTTCTGTCTTTTATCCGTCAGTGTTTTTAGTCCATCACAGCCATCTTTGTCTCTCTCTGTCCCACAGCGCCCATCATGGAGAACCATGAGACTTTGATGAAGGACAACGCCACTGACAGGGCTGCCAAAGTCATCGCCAAGGGAGACATCATCACCACAGTAACAACAGAGAAGAAGGCAGAGGAAGAGAAGGCTGAGCAGGAGGATGCCCAGATGGAGGCTGCAGAGACGCCAGAACCTGCAGACACAACACCGCTCAGACAAGATACAAAGGTAAACCACTGTGGAACACAAACACAGCCAGAGCTACATTTATTTATAGAAAAAAAAGCATTAGCGGCTTGGATTTGTTTTTTTGTATTTTTGTTTTAAAGAGATGCCGTATCTGTAAATGTGCCTCCGGACTCTAAGAGAAACATATGATGTTTCTCAGAAGCTGCTGCAACTTTTTCTTTCAAGTTTTTTAGTTTGTTTTTTCTTTTTATAAGACACTTCTTAATGGCTGATGATATATCCCAGTTGCTTTCAGCTTAACTCACTGCAGTAGAGTAGGCCTAAGTGCTTCTCATTTTGTGTGCGCTTTACTAATTAGCTTTTCTTTTCTTGTCCTTCCTTTGACCCCACACTATACTTGTGTGTGTGTGCCCATGCGTACTCGCTCCCATTTCCTCCACTATCCTCCATTTACATTCGACATTCCTCCTTTCGTCGACACTTGCCCTACATCAGAGCTCCCATCATGTGTACACAACCGTCCCCCTCCACTCTGAGCTTTCACTCCCCTCATCTCCTGTTTCATCCACTAAAGTACGGCGGCGGCGCAGGGAGAAACGGGCCTCATCAGTCAGTCCGGCCAAGAGCAGCGTCGGGTGCCGGCGCCGGCAGGCCCATGCGGACCGTAAAGCGGCCCTGCTGGAGGAGCGGGCGCTGCTGCTCTCCGCACGCAAGCAGAGGCTGGAGCAGGGCAAACGCCGCGGCGGCACGCTCTTCTCCTTCTCCCTGCACCTCCCTGACTTGTCCTCCTTCCTGGATGAGGACGGCTACATTACCTTTCCCGATCTGTCAGAGATGCGCTTCCTCCCCGAGTGCGCGCAGAACTTCCTGCCCATTAAGTCGCCCTCGCTCATCCCCTGCTTCCTCTTCATCTTCTTCTTTCTGCTCTCCACCTCCTTCTCTGTCCCCTACGCCCTCACACTGTCCTTCCCTCTGGCGCTGTGCCTCTGCTACCTGGAGCCCAAGGCAGCCTCCCTGACCGCCTCCATAGCCCAGGGCTACCATGACCATGACAGTTCAGAGGAAGAGGAGGTGTGTGTGCGTACGCCTGTTCTGTTCCAGTGGCCGCCTCTGGCTTTGAATGACAGTTCATTAATGATGGGTTGACCCCCTTATTGTGTCCTCTATCTCGCTCTGCTGTTGTCACCAGTTCAGAGCCGACCTGGAGACACTGTCTGTCTGTCCCAGTGTCTGTCAGTTCACCTACTTTCAGAACCTCATCTCTGCCCAGTCACAGTCTCATTCCGTAGACAACACCCTCATCAGCATCACCAGTACACAGAGATGAACTTGCAAGTCACCATTTCATATTATACGGGCTTGTATTGATTCCACTTTAACAAGAGGGTTAGACACAAAGGCCGAGCACCTCTTAACCAAGGTTTTAGCTGCATCACTAACAATTGAGCATGATTGTTCTAGCATTACAGTCAATGGCTGGGCAGTAAAAGATGATAAATGATGATAAAAAATAATAACTGATCAATGGATGATAAAATGTGTGTTAGGATATTTGTATTTGATATGTGTAGGTCTAGCCCAGGGGTCTGCAGCCGCTATCCTGCATGTTTTAGATGTTTCCCTCTTCCAGCACACCTGACAGACATTATCAGTCTTCCGCACAGCTTGATGATAGGCTGATCATCTGAATCAGGTGTGTTGGAAGAGGGAAACATCTAAAACATGTAGGATAGCGGCTCTCTAGGACCAGGGTTGCAGACCCCTGGTCTAGCCTATCATCCAGCATCAACGAACAGTCTGCATTAAATCAATGGGGACTGTATTGTTAGCCCTCTATGGGACAATGTCATCTAGAAATGATGCAACACCAGCCTCTAACCATACATTTTAAAGAAATTTGAATTTAACTAAATGCACTGCTTTTAATTTTTGTGGGGGTTGAACCACATTTCATTTATAGTCATCCATTCAACCTTATGTTTATCAACTTTTCGAACATAAATATTTTTTAGAATTTCTTAGGATTTTAGAATCATTCTGAAATGAAAAGTTCTGTTTTTCAGTCAAATATGTTGATAGATAATGAAGCTATTGTTCTTTTATCAATTGTCTTTTACATTAAGAATTCATGAGAAGATATCAAAAATATACAAAGTAATTTATAAATGATGGTACCGTAAAGTAAAGGTCAAAGGTCCATTTTGTAAAGTAAGCATTGGGCATTTATTTTAGTCCTTAATACATTTAAATGCAAAGGTCATTCATTTTAAAAAAAAAAAAAATGTCCTCAATAAGTCCCATAGAGAGTTAATATTTTAAAGTTAAACTAATAATCTCTCTCTCTCTCTCTTCAGACATGAGCTATTATTACATTAATCTTCAAACGTTCACTATCATCAAATGATATGTTGGGTTAAATGTCACTATTGAAATTGCAATTGTCTATTTTGCATTATATTGTCCAGCCTGACTGTACTCTGGGGAAAAAAAAGTCATGAAAATTTAGAATGTCTCAGAGCATGTGTTGAGATTTAGAGATTTTAAAGTATCCATCAAAACCCATATTAAGATGCATAACTTTGTGCCTAACCCATCTTAGTGCATTTCATCTACATCGATTGCTTAGAATAAAGATGGACTGCCGCAAGATCACCACGAGCTGCATGGAAACGCCCCCATATACAGTATGTTCAGGCTCTCTGCATTACTTTCTGAGTTTAGCAAAGCAGCACAAATTAAAATAAATCATTTAAATTGAACATTGGCTGTAAAGTGCTCAGCATTTCACTTAAGTAGTTTCTTGTGACGTGCCAGGGTGTAATTTTTTTTCCTCCGAGCAACACCCTATGGAATCACAAATAATCAGTGTGACGTAGTGCACACTGTGATGCAGAGAGACTGTGACACATAAATGCATCCAGACCCGCTCTAGTGTCAACATGCATGGACAGAAGGGGGGAGGGCCTGAAAGTCAGGTTACTGTTTGTCCCAAAGGAAAAAAAAAAATTCTGCTTAAATCCTTGTTCTTTGTACCTACCTCAACTGGATTTCACGTAACAGGTTTAATCCACTCCTAATCAAGCACCAATTTCATAATAATACACTTAAATGTCAACGTGACTGACCGAAGGTTTCAACTTCCTCTGAGTCTGTTTTGCTCGCTTACTTTTCTTTTGCTTATTTTATTTTTTTTTTTTCCCTTGGTTGTATTTTTTCTTCTGCTAACCTTCTCTGTAGTGTTGTCTGTTAACTTACAGAAGCAAGTAATACATTTCCATTATTTCCATTCATGGTAATGTAAAATGTCTGTTTCTCTGAGTGCTGCATTTGCATTGGTTTAAAAGTTGGGTTCTCTTATTTTCTTGCTTACCAACTTGGAACGGTTTGGGTCTGTTCTACAAAAACACAGACAGACAGCGAACAAACTGACTTTGCCTTTGACGGAGAGATGACCGCCACGGAGGTTTGTACATCATCGAAAAGTTGTTTTGAAGCATGAAATGATCTAAAAAGGGGGGAAAAAATGGCACAGAATTCTGTTTAATGCATTACAATATTCATAAAATGTATCAGTGTCGAGTACTGGAGGTAAAGCATGCACTGCTGATCATTTTACTGTCTGATGTTTCCACCTACAGTTTTTCCTGAATCATATTTTCTCTTCTGCCACACCTGATCATTTGTCACATCCCACCACTGTTACATTAATCTCAATTATTTATTTTTTTTTGTATTCTCACCCATTTCTTTCTTCACCTTCTCCCTTTCGTCCACTTTCCTCTTTACCTGTTTGCCCGCTCTTTCTTTTCTCTTTAATATTTCACCATTTCTTCCTCATCTCACACTCTCTTTACTCTTTACTCGCTGTCAGTCGGAAGCAGATGAGGACTCTGAGATGCGGACTCAGGTACACTGGGCTTACTATGTGGCCCAGCTCAGTGCATCACACTATCCCCAGATGCACTGAGCCACTCAGACACCAGCCATCAGTCACTGTGTGTCACCCCCCACACCTTGGCTTGCTTGCTTCTGCTGCCGCTGTTACTGTTGACATATTCGCTCTCACACCACACACCAGACTGAACATTCACTTTTGCCTGAATTCACAGAGCAGACTGCTGCTGCAAAGCTGTCACTGTCTCTAAACATGCCATTTCAGCTCAGGCCAAAAGCGCTGTTGTTTATATGTGGTGAACTCTGTCTAATTTCACCTTCTCAAATACATTGATGTTATTGTGACTTTATCAAAGACTTTGATTTTCACCATAGTGGCGTTTTTATTTGCACTATAGAGGACAAAGCTCCCAATTTCTCCCAGCGAGAGTCTGACTTTAACACAATGATTCCTCTTCCCTCTTTTGTCTTTACAGTATAGTTTCATAAGACGAGTAAAAGGGGAGAACGTATTTATCAGACATAGTAATCTGATGCTAGAGGTTGGTAAGAAAAAGATGCATGTCTGCAATATGCATGCAGGTATTTTGCAATGAAGTAACCTAAAGAGGACTTAGACGTACTTCTAATCCACCAGATATTATTAAAAGCTGTTTTCTTGACTTAACACTTTTTGCTGTGAGCCTCTAATAATTTTTTTGTGGAAAATAAAACAACAAAAATAAACAGAATCAAGCCAGTATTTGCAGAGGTTTTAAACTCTAATGAGATTTGGGAGTGTTGTGCTTAACCGAACCTATCAACTAAAACTAGAAATGTTTGCATGAAGCCATTCCATTGAATTAAGCTTTACTAAATGCTCTCTTAGCATTTAAGTACAAGCTGCCATGTCAACGGACCTTTTTGACATTATTCTGCTGTTTGTGAAAGCTGTGTAATTGATAAATGGGTACCCTGCAAAGCCTCTTAAAAACAAAAAGGAGAGAAAAAAAAAGGTCTGAATGTAACAAAGACATGCATAATGCGGGTTTGTGTTGTTGACATTTTGTTTCCAGACCTGCATTCTATGTTGCTCTGTGTTTGTGTGTAATTCATTGGGACATGCAAGCTACCATTGCGTACATAAAAGCATGGCCGTTGCCCTCCCCTCCCTCCCTTCGCGCTGCCCCTGGCCTCATCTCCCTCTGTCATGGTTGACTGGCCACTTTAGGACACCGAGCCCCCAGCGGAGATGGTCAAGCATCAGACCAACATCAGCGAACTGAAGCGCTCCTTCCTGGAGACGGGAGGCAGCACACAGGGGCTCACAGAATGGGAGAAGAGACTCTCCTCGTCCCCTGTACGCTCACCCAGAGCAGATGAGGCACCGATGATAGAACCGTTGGACCTGCAGGATGTAAGCCGCTGCCCGCGTACTGATGGATGTGTGTGTAAAGCATGGCATCACCAAGGAGACGTGTATTGACATCAGAAGTGTTTGCATACCGACTCAGACTGCAGTGTTCTGAACAGGACTGAGTGCGGTGGAGGATATTTTATATTCCAGATGGTTCTGGAGCACATTACAGGACAAAATGTGCACATTGATAATAAGTGACAATCATTTACAGTTACTGCAGGAATAAAGATGCTTACTCAGTTCACTGGGAGTGTCCTGCCAGTGTCAACATAATCTACAATCTAACTCATATGCAACCCATTTAGAGGGTAATTTGTCATATGTTGATCTTGGTAGTAGACAATGCAGTCAGTTAGAAATACAATAATTAACTGTGTGCACAGAATCCTTCTAAAAACTAAACACAATGAGCTTCATAGTGAAAAATGGATCATGCAAAAAGATAAAATAAATACAAAAGGCAATCGGCAAATTCAAAATAGTCAACAGGAAAATATATCCTTAAGTAGCACTTAATGGTGTTTCATTGTTGCACAGTGACAAACTGCCTGACCCTAAATTAATAATAGTAATAATAATAATGCATTTTATTTGTGTAGCACATTTCACGGCACTCAGACACTTTACATAAAGTACAATAAAAGCCAACTACAATAAAAACAAACAATAGAAAACAAAGCACTTGCGCATTAAAAACAATCAAGCAAAAGTCAAAAGCAATCAATAAATAAATTAGTTTTTAAAAGGGCTGACATCAGAACAGTGGTGGATATGGTGGAGGGAGTGAACTTCTGATGTTTGAGGTGAATTATTGTGTTAGCATTTTTAATGAATTGTAGATCATTGAGTTTGAAATGATGATTATTTCAAATTTCTTGACGTCGTCTTCCAAGTTTAATCATAGGATGAAGGGAAGCTTAATTAAGAACACGGTTCACCCACAATGTTTTCCAACACTGGAACATTGGGTTATGTTTTGGAACTGATCCTACCTGTTTATAGTAGAACCCCAATAATTTAAAACTAGGCACTTACATAGAAGCAGAATATACTTTTAAATGGCTCCGTCTGGGGCAGGTCATTTCAGAACATCAGGACCCTCTTGTTTTTAGCCTAGTAATACCTTCAAATTAGTCAATCAAATTCTGTTTATCACATCATAACAAAACTGAACTGGACTTTGAACTGGACTAAACCAGACTCTTAAGATAATTTACAGACACCAACACCTTTCAGGAGCAAACTATACTACCTGTACTTAAAACTGTTAAATACTACAACAGCTGTTGCTATTATAATAACCAATAACTAGAACAAATGTCCATAACTGTGAATACTACTTTTCCAAAAACAAGTATCCCTAAAATGAAGTGCGAGCCAGTATGGCGACGCTTCAAGGCTTTTTTGATCAAGACACAAGAAACACTGTTGAAATAATGAAAGTGTGACGAGATAACAGCATGTATGATTGTGATGATTGTTGTGCTGTAGTGAAATTACATGGCTGAGTTTTGAAAGGGTTTTATCCAGAAGGGTTTTAGCTCTTGTCAGACATAATCTGATGAACTTGTGCAGGACAAAGGAGCAGCACTGATTACACTCTCACATCAAATACGTCTGAAATAGAAAAGAGTTGATTGCATGAAGCAGTTGTGGAATCTAAATTAACCCCTTGTTGTTGTGTTCACTCTGAACATATTTTTTCGTGTGTGTCTTTCAATCTGTGACCTTTGTATTTGTTCTTTCTCATGCAGACTCAAGAGGAGCAGCCTGAGGGAGGCGAGACAAAAGAGGAAGTGGAGCCTAAAGCCACTGAGGTTTGTTTTTCTCTCTCCAAAGTGTTTCTGTGAATCTGTCTGACTGCCTCTGTGTGTAATTTTTAGCCGTAGTCTCTGTTGAGCTTATTACCCTGTGTGCTGGCTGTTTATTAACCTGGACAATCCGTTTTCAATAAGCAATGAGTGTCTCCCCAGGGGAAAGGATATCTGGTGAAATACGTGGTGGATAGTTTGGTAACAGATGGGGCCACCTCCTCGGGGCCTCACGGGATCAGTCCGTCAACCACTATGGACGATGACGTCTTCATGGATGGGACCCTCAGGGAGGTTGAGGAGAAGACTCCCGATTCCCAGGATGAGGTGTCGGAGAGGTCAACGGTGAAAGTCAGTCCTGGAGCCGTCAGACAGGAAGTGTCCCAGGCCATCAGCGACAAGAGAGGGACTCTGATCATCTTGAAGGAAGCGGAGGACAAAACGGACGCAGAGGAAGAAGCCAGCAGTGGTTTAGATGAAAAAGAAGAGCCTGTTGTCCCCAGAGACGTTGAAGCTGCGGAGAATGAGTCTGAAGATATCAGAGAAGACACTGCCGCTGTCACAGATGCCGTAATCACTGTATCCAAGACGTTGAGTCCAAAGATAGAGACAAAAACTGATGACGTGACTCAGATTAAAGGTATTGACTCGCCCAAGAAGGCTATGGCTTCGTGGATTTCAGAGGTGGTGACGACAGCACAGGGGTCAGATCTTGTTTGTGCGTCGACAAAGGAAGTCGAGCAGCATGAAACTACTGAGGAGACAAAGCAGACGGCAGACATCTTTACCTTTGAACAAGTCCAGACGGAGCTGACAAAGTCCAGCGTGACTCACATCACAGTTTCTGAATCTTCAGCAGCATCCTTAGCAGTGGTACTGTATGAAAACTAAAAGAAACAAACTTTGGCTACCTCCCTCCATATCTCCACCACCACCCATTGCCTTTTCCCCAGCCGTAGCCAAACCAGTCTAACAACAGTGTAATCAGTTTGCTGTGCATGGCTAAGGGCCGCTAACACCCACAGTTTACTCTCGACACTTGCCAATCCACATCGCCGCTGCTTTTTAGAAACAACTGTTTTGTGTTTGTTTTGAATTTGTTGATCGCTAAGACTGCTTGACTTGCCTTAGCAGCTGGCTCCGTCAGCTGATAAGGAAAGGGCTTTGACTCCTGTTTTGTTTTTTTTTTGTTAATCTTTTTTTTTTTACAGTTTTGCTCAGCTGCACCATCACTTTCTTTCAGCCCTGTTATCAGGTGCCTGAAAATAGTGACTTCATAGCTCTGGCTTAGAGCCACTGCTGCAGCTTCTCCCCCTCTCCTCATCCTCCAGAATCCCTTCTGCCTTTGTACAAGTCAGGAAAATTGTATGGGTTTACCTGAAAAGCGATTTCAGTGTTCATAAGGAGTAGTTTTAAAACAGATTTTTTAAAAATGCTGCTGGTGGATTCAGCTGATTCTCAAATCGGATTTTTTGAGGTTTTAGGATTTGTCGAGCTCGCTGGAAGTGTCATTGACTTTAATGAGCTATATAATGGTATTCCATACAATCTATGTAATATTTACTTTCCCCAGACTCTCTCTTAATGCACTATGTTGTCCACGGTTTTACATTCTGACTACTTCCTCTTTAATTTTCTCTCTTGTCCTTGTTTCCGTCTTGTTCTCTATCCCATCAGTCTACACTTGGATGGGTTTCCTCTTCTCAAAAGGTGATCACTGTATTCTTGTCCTTTCTTTATATGTCCATAATACACCCCTGGGATTGTAACATACTTTGTTGTATTTGTAACAGATGTGTGTATTTACCACCATCATTACTGTTTTTTGTTTATACACAGTTAAAGTTATCAGGCCGTTGTATCTTTGTGTTACATGTAGTCATCCTCAACCCTGGATGAGGATGAGATGTTGTACAAAGGAGTCGAATAACACTTCCTATATCCACTATATATTCTGTTATTAATACACTACATTATTTGTCATGTTACTGTGGCAAAGAGTTTGGATGATGTTTGGCTCTATGGTTCTAAATCTGTATTTACTTATAGATGAGTCCAGCCCTGGACTCTTAAACATTTGACCAGATTGGATAATACCAAGTTGCATATGCAACTTGGTGCTTATCGCAAATTCTAATTTGGTTGTCTGTCAGTAGCTTAAAATAAGCTTCCTCCTCTCTTTACTATAGTGAATAGTATTTTAAGTCCCTTATTGTCATATTTAAGTGTGAACTGAGGTAAAGATCCCCTTAACTAAAAAACACAAGAGACTAATGAGGGACTTCTATGTCCTTTGTGGCCATTGTAAGTAAGAGCGGGGGTATTCAGTGGGTTATAGATGCAACTTCACCACTAGATATCACTAAATATCATGCCTTTAATCAAGGCAAACCTAATGCAGCGGCTTCAACTTTGAGGATTTGTACTGTTTTCCATTGAGTCACTTTGCAAAGCTCATGCCTAGACCCACAATAAACTAAAACTTGCCACCGTTTTGTGAGTCTGTGCTCCTGAAAATGTGATTTGTTGACTGACACACTCAGAGAAGAGGATTAATTTCTTTCAATACAACGTCTTAACTCCCCTTTGTGTTCCCGGGCGCTGATAAATAACCCACATATTCATCTTCCTCCGCCGTGTGTCAAACTGTGCTGTGCTTTGTAGAAATACTGGTACAAAAACACCATTTAATAGAATTATTGTCGTTTGCAGACGTCACCTGACCCAGACCCAGAACAGAAGACCATGGAGACTGTGGAGGCGACGGCAGCACCAGCCGAGTCAACAGGGCCAATGGTGAATATCCAGACCACAGAGCCTGCAAAGGCTGAACCAGTGCAAGAGCTAGAGCTCAAAGTCAAAGAGATGTTGGCAGCGCCTGCAAAGGGGGAGCTAAGCATAGTAGGAGTGTTGAAAGAGGATTTGAGCAGCAGTAATTTAGGAGATCCACAAGCTGGGTTTGGTTTTCTAGACACTGCACCATCTGTAGTGCAGGTTGAGCAACATGCATTTGTGGATTTGGTAACAGAAATGCAGCCAATAACAACTGTGGAGTTAGATGAAAAGGTGTCTAACTGTTTGCCAGAGTCTGAAGTTAAGAAGATAGCAGAAGAAAGGGAAGTAAAAAATGAGGAGTTGAAGTCAAGTAAAGAAAACAGTGGTTGTAGATTCACTGTTTCACCTGCTTCTGTAGAAGATAATGAAGAGAAGCTGCCATTAACAGAGGAGGAGCACAACAAAGAGCAAGTAACAGTTGCTTTGGAAGACGAGTTAATGGGTTTTGCAAATGCAGGGAAGAGAGAGGACACGGAGGTACATGGAAAGAGGGTCCAGTTCTCCAGTGAAGTCCAGTATTTCAAGGCCGAAGAGTTCCCTTCAGAATGGAAAGGTGGGATTGAAGAGATGGAGGAGGAGGTTGAGGAAGGTTTGCCAGGACATGTTTCATGTGTAGAGAGCAAAGAAGAACCTTTTACAGAGATGTTAAAATGCTTGCCCACTGGAAAAGAGAAATACTTCTACGTACAGTTGGACTCAGAGGCTGAGTCTGAGAGTACAGAAGAGGATGAGGCAGGTGTAGGAGAGGAAGAGCAGGAGGGGAATGGGAAACAAATGAATCTGAAAGTGCCTGAAGATTACATTCACGTGAGAGAAGATGTGGTGGCGGAAACAGCCCAAGCTGAAGTCCTGACAAATGATGAGGTGGAAGAACTCGACCTGAAGTCAGTCCCACACAACACGACTCCACTGGGACCCCTGACCCCAGACATCCCACCCGCCCATTCACTTCCTGCCACGTCTCAGTCTGAGGTAACCCTATATCATCTCAGCTGGCCCCAGCATTGGCCCCATAACCTCACCTCCACCCTGCTGTCCCGACGGCACAATCTACCCACTAATAATCAAGGGGTAAAAACCTCCACCAAAAGCATGGAGCTGCGTCTCAGCTTTCTAACTTCACAGTTTGTAGCTGAGCAGATCAGGGGACCTATGATGTGGTGCACACACTTGATTGAAACCTTGTGATTTGCATTCTCCAGCATTTTCTCCTTCACTGGATTAGGGACCCTAATGCATGACTGCATGCTCGTCTAGCGAGCGCTTCAATGACTGGCTTAGTTTATTAGCATGTGGCATTTATTTGTGTCAATTTGATTTTATGTTCAGTGGTGCTGAACTATTTTAAGGGTTTCAGCAAACAGTGAGCACCTACAGATGTTTGCATCAGACGTGACATCTGATTTATTCCTTGAGAACTGACATTGACTCTTTTTTTTTAGGGTTTTTTTTTTATTCTGCTTCTGCGCTTCTTGCATTGATTTGTACCTGTTTCCTGTCTTTTCTCCCAGAGTCCCGAGGTGTGTACCAAAGAGACGCCTGTGATCCACACAGAGACAAAAACTATCACCTACGAGGCTGCAGAGGTATAAATAGTTTAGACATTCCTCTTTATGTTACAGCTCTCCAAGAAAAATATAGTGCAGTTAATTTTAATGTGTTTGCAATTAGTGTTAGCTAATAGATAAGGAGTGGGTAATTTTTATTAAAACATCCCCAATAATAAGATCATTTAATTGTTAAAAGCAGTAACATATTATTAGATAAGACAGAAAGATATTTAACATCGTATAAACTCCTTAAGAGTGATAATAAACTTTTGATTTGATTTGATTTTGATTTATTTGAACATTAAGAAATGGAAAAGAAAAAGAAAGCACACAGTAAAAAACAATACAAGCATGTTGACAAGAACTGGGTGGATTGTTTGTACGTATAAAAAAAAAGAAAAAGAACACTACATTTAATAAGTATATCTGATGCATATATACATCCATTCATATAAAGTTAAAACCATTAATATGGAAATAATAACAATACTTAATAATAATACTATTAATATGTATTTTTGGAAAAATAAATAGAAAACAAATAAAAATAAATGAAATGGACCTGACCCTAATAACATAATATGGACAAAATGACCCACTGTGAACAAAATAAATACAGAATTATTCATCATAAAAAAAAAACCTTAACACCTCCCATCTCATCCTCGTATTGTGTAAAAATATATGGTTTATATTTTGTTTTAAACTGATATAGACTATGACACTGTTTGATGGCTTTTGTAGAATTGTCAAAAACAGCATTACATCAAATGTTTTAGCTTTTCTGTTGCGTAAATGAGATTCATATATTTATTAAAGTATACTTTTTGCTGCTACTGGAGCTAAAACAAGAACAATGTCTTAATACTGTTAATGAATCCTTTATTAAATACAGTCACTCACATCGTGCTTTTTCTGCCTGTGTCACAAAACACTGGTAGAGTGTTTTTGAGTTTGACCAGTGAAGTGTTCCTGAGCTGTGAACACTGTGTAATGTTTTAGATTGCACCACACAGTGGATGGCTGCAGTCATGAGGTCGCGTGGTTTGTCCACAAATTGCAGGGCGGTGGTTGGATCTCTGGACTGGTGTATTTATTTATTCTAAAGTCTGTGAATAGTCTGTAAACTTTAACAAGAGTCTTTTTAAAGCATTTTTAAATCTCTAACATGTTTCTGCTGTTGTTACATTTATAGTCAAATAGTCTTATGATATTGATATATTAGAGTCTTTAGTACCAGGGTCGGTTCTGGTCAATGTGGTGCCCTAGGTGAACACTAGGCGAACACTAGGCGAACACCCCTATTTCCTTTTTATGGAATTATAAATGAGCATCTGTAAACCTAGTGTCCTACATCTGACTGAGTACGTACTGACTGTCTATGAATAATCACTGTCAATGTTAAGTTTAATGCTTTTATTTACTGTATTTTCCACACTATATGGTGCACTGGATTATAAGGTACGTTAAGTGAACATAAACAGTCACAATAACTGTCGACCTTGTTGAGTTGTCACACAGAATAAAACACAGTCTTATTCTGGTAAATCAAATTCTAAAAAGTTAAAATTGTGCAAGAAAAAGTCAAAATTATGTGATTAAATGCAAAAAATTATGTGATTGAAAAGTCAAAATTATGAGATAAAAAGTCAAAATTATGAGATTAAAAAGTCAAAATGACATGATTAAAAAGTCAAAATTATGCGATAAAAAGTCAAAATTTCAGATAAAAAGTCTAAATTCCCCATCACTAAGAACAACCAGAATTAATCCATATATAATAAGGCGAACTGTGAGAAAATTAAAGTCTTTTAAGTGCGCCTTATACTCCAGAAAATACAGTCGCTTAATATTATAATTCTGTGGGACTTGGTGCCCCCAAGACATCTGGTGCCCTAGGCGACCGCCTAACACCAGCTTGTTTAGTACCTATTAACACTGTTTACAAGCACAGATTTTAAATATTCCAGGTTTAAGATGTTTTCTAGTCCCTGTTGATAGAGTGGCTCTAGATTCCATCCAGTACAGATGTTGAGTGTTTTGCTTATCGACAGGTTGACACTAATGGGGACGCAGACCCTGGGGTGCTGCTGAGTGCCCAGACCATCACCTCAGAAACCACCAGCACCACCACGACTACACACATCACAAAGGTCAGAGGTTATCTATTGTCCCTTTGACTTCGTAACACCTCCAGAATGTCAACAAATGTGTGAGGCTTTTTGTGCTCAGGGCAACAGTGACAGGAGAAGAAAGACGACAGGGCTTTTAATGGTGCCGCTGTCATTGAGAAAAACAAAACAATAGGAGAATTTTTTTTGTCCTTTTTGTGTTTGTTTTTTTTTCTTAACACTGAAGCTTGTAATGTGTTTTAAATGACAGTATTGTCACAAAGGAAATTGATCGAAGTCCAAATACGGTTATGAAAGACTGTGTTTTTATCTTTGTGCACAGATTAACTCTTGTTAGTAACAGATTTCTATTACAATCATTAAAAGCATTAATACAGACAAAGCCCAGGTCTTTATGTTCCACTATCAGGTACATTTCAGAATCATCAGTTATTTTATTTTTTTAACGCTATAATTTAAACATTCTATAAACAAACAGTATTTCCAGAAGTGGTGTATATGAGTGTATAGGTGTAAAGATATAGTAATATTTATTATAGGATATTTTTTATATGAGATCATTTTGTATAATTTTAAAAAACCACCCGGAATAGATTTATATATATATTTTTGGCATTTGTTTTATTGTTTGAGACAATAGGGGTGGGAGATAATACTTTTTTTTTTTTACTTCTTCCCACTCCCTATCTTATTTTTTATTTATTCTATATTGTCTTTGTCTTGTTAATTTATCAATTATTGGCTTTTGAAAGATCAAATATTTTTGTGCTTGACGTATTCGAAATAAAATGACTAAACTAAACAGTTATTGCTATATTTCTATGATACTTTTACTTTTTCATTATTTTATTGCTTTTGTAATTTGATTCAAAGTATCTCACTTCTCAATAAGCATCCTATTATCGATAAATTCATATTTTTTTTCCTACCAATAATGATATGATGATAATTACAAGTCATGAGCATGGTTCTCTATAATTATTTCTTTTTTAATTAAAAATATAATGCATTATAATGTTAACCTAGTTGAAATCTCTTAGTAAAGTACATTAATTTCCTTTAAAATATGATGCATTGAGCAACCAGGACAAAATGTAATCATTTTCCACCTGGAAATGCTAACGTTCATGGCCAATACATTTCTAAAAGCGTCACAAAAAGCAACAATTCCTCTGCTAAGAGTTCAAAGTAATGGATGTTTTACAACATTAGGAACTCGGAGAGGAATGTGGATGATTCCTGCTACTTGTAATGCTTCCCAGAACTGGTCATATGTTTGTTACCTTTATTATTGATTGCAAAAATGTAAGTTTTAATTTTGACAACAGTCCTCTTTCAGGAGCCTCTCTAGTGTTGGCAGGAGTGTATGGATTTTTACAGAACATTTAGTGGTTTTAATTGGTGTTACTTTTATTGTTATCTTGGATATGGAGTTATCTAACATCTAACAAAACAACTGCCGCATAAAATACAGAGGTGGTCAAAGTCATTCTGTGCTTAAGTAAAAGTACAGCTACTGGTGTGAAAAAATACTGATTTGAACTCCTTTACTGAAATAAAAGTAAAAAAAAAAAAAAGTACAACTTCTGAATTGTAATAAAGTAAAACATTTAAACTGCTTTTTTTTTACCTTGAATGAAATAATACTAATTTAACTGGAAAAAAATCATAGATGTTTCATAAGTGTCCAAAAATAAAGCCTTTAAGAGTGAGTTACTGTGTTTGTTTGGGTCACAGCTGTGTGTACGGGCAGGAAGTTTAGGAAAAATGGGGGAAAAGGTCACAATTGAGATAAAAAGTCATCATTATGAGATTAAAAGTAAAAATTGTAAGATAAATAATATAATTTATGAGATAAAGTCACAATCATGAGATAAGTCATAAATTTTGTACACTGATTTTCCCTTTGAAGCAAGTAACCATCTGTTTAGTTTGGTCTATTCTGAGAATGTACAGATAAAGTACAGATATTTATATAAATGTAAGGAGTATAAAGTACAGATATTTATGCAAAAATGTAGGGAGTAAAAGTAAAAAGTTTCCAGTAAAATAAATAGTCAAGTAAAGATACCTAAAAAAATCAACTTAATTACAGAAACATAACTTCACTGAAGCACATGAGCATCACTTAATAATTCCTCCCATTGACCGTTGAAGAGGACAGTTTGTGTCTAGTTATTGATTTTCAATCTGTTTTATGTTGATCAGACGGTGAAAGGCGGCGTATCGGAGACGAGAATCGAAAAAAGGATCGTCATCACCGGAGACGCAGACATCGACCACGATGAGGTCAGACTGTCAATACACCTGTTGACTGTTTTCCTCAATATTTCACTTTTCCACTGCACTCATTTATTGTATTGAGTAATTCATATGGAAAATGTTCTTTGCTAAAGAGTGACCGTAGCGAGCGTATGGGCCCCAGCAGGACCTTAACACAAAACCATGACGTATCATGTGACATTTTATCCAAACACATTGAAATAGTTTCATTAACTCGTGATGTGACTTTAACAAACACTGAAAGTATGACAAATGTTAACTACTACTGGCTTCCCCTGTTGCCATATTGACTTACAATCCAACATCCCACTCCCTCCCTGCCCTTCCCCGTTCTTTGTCTCCCCCTGGTGGTCCACCCCGGCCCCACACCCCCCCACATATAGGCTCTGGCTCAGGCCATAAAGGAGGCTAAAGAACAGCATCCTGACATGTCAGTGACCAAAGTAGTGGTACATAAAGAGACAGAGATCACACCAGAGGAGGGGGAGGACTGACCCAGGTAAGAACAAAGAGGTCCCAGTCCTGGTTTCCTGGTCCTGTCGCTCGTAGTCCTCATCCGCTCTAGTTTTTAATGTGAATGGACTGGGGCTTTTTCAAGTTGGTCTCCATTCTCGAGCATGCTGCTTTTCCCATCAGCACTTCTTCTCACCAGTACAGACAGCGCTGCTTCTGTACCACTTACTGCTATTGCATCATGCTGTTGTCATTCCAACTCAAAACGTCCCCTCCTGCCGGGAAAAGGTCGACTAGTACGTGTCCACACAGACCGGATATTATAATCTCAGTTTGTAACGACAAGGCTTTACAAACCTTTACAGCAGAGGTGTCAAACATGCGGACCGGGGACCAAAAAACGGCCCGCCAAAAGGGTTCAATCTGGCCCCGAGATGAATTTGTGAGATAAAAAAAATGAGACTGAAGATATTAACAACTAAGGATGGATTAGAACAATAAAATACTATCATAATAATCAATAAATAATGGAAAATGTACAATTTTCTCTTTCTCTTCGTGTAAAAACAAAAGTAAAATTACACAAAAAATTTTTAATTTACAGACTAGCCTTTTACCAAAAAAAAAAAATGTGAATAACCTGAAATGTTTTGTGGAATTTTAATAACATTCTCCCTGTTACGTGTTTTGTGCATTTGTAGATGTACTGTGATCTGTAAGTTGTGATTCACATGTATAAATGTGTCACTTGGGTCAAATTTCAGAAATTAATATTTTATATTTATCTTAAAGCTTATTAAAAATGCTTGTGTGACACTAATTCAACCAATCAGAGGCTGTTTTTCAACATCTCCCTAGCAACAAGGGATTTTATTTTACTCGAAGGCTTTGTTCTGAGGCCTCCCATTGGTTCAAATATATAATTACATAGATTTCTTTTAAGGGTTGTCTAGAAGGAATCCTGATCTTTCCAACGATACCAAACATGACGGGGAAATACCTAACGCGACCGCGAAGGAAAGATGTGTTTTGATCCGATTTTTTGTTTTTGTTTGTTTGTTTTAGACTTAATTACTGTCAGAGTCAGTTGTTGTCCTTCCTAAAAGCCATGATTTGAAACACTTACGGTAGGAATTTCACAAAAACTCATAGTTAGAAGTGTTTAGGAAACATTTTACTTGTATTTTATGCATAAACTTTAAATTCAATAATGTTGACCCATATAACATATTTGAGGCTATAGCTAGAAATACTGCTGAGAGACTGAACCACTGGTTTTGGGCTGGAGGGTCATAAATGATAAATGATGGTGTAATATTGTGAACATTACACTTGTTTTTCTTTTTAAAAAATTACAGGTTGTTCATATTATATTAAAGTACAGTTTGTAGATGTAAGTTTACATGATGCAGTGAAACATTTTCATTATGGAATTTTCCTTTTTTCACTCAAAAGTTCTTATCCTATTATTTATATAGTTTTATTGATCTGGCCCACGCTCGATTAGATTAGGCTGAATGTGGCCCCTGAACTAAAGACTCACTAATGTAAAGCGCTTTGGGTGCCTTGAAAAGTGCTATAGTAATCTAATCTAATCTATTTTTTTTTTTAAATGCCTATAAATAATGACAAGTTCAAATATTTGTGTGTTTTAGTGCAATAAATAACAATAAAATGTGAATATTTTGAACAAATATGAATAACCTGAAATGTTTAAAGAAAATTAATTAAATTAATTACATTTGAACCATTTCCTGTTTCTGTTACTAAGAGTTTAGTGTCTTTTAATGTCTTTGCAGATCTGATCCATAATGCACATGTAGAATTGATAAGTTGAGACACAATACTGTTAAAATGACACTTCTTTTTCTTAAGAAATGTTAGTTTAGTTTTAGGTTTTTTTTTTGTTTGTTTGGATAGTTTATAAAAGTTAGTATTTTCATGATTTATTGGGTTTTTTACACTAAAACAAAGACAAAAAATTGTAGTGTCATTATTTCTAGGTTATTAATCTATTATTTTACTGGTCTGGCCCAGTGGAGATCAAATTAGACTGAATGTGGCTCCTGAAAGAAAATGAGTTTGACACCTTTGCTTTACAGCATAGGTGTCAAACTCCGGTCCTCGAGGGCCGATGTCCCACATGTTTTAGATATTTACCTCTTCCACATGTTTCAGTTTAACCCTTTAACTCCTGAAACTTTAGCAGTTCCACAGTAAAAAGAATTAAAAAAATAAGCAACAAAATGAACAAAAATGGCCAAAGTCATCAATAAAATTAACAAAAATTTATCATAAACTCACAAACAATTAGTAACATGGAGAAAGTAAGACACAAATGGAGCAAAATTAAATAAAAAATACTAAAATCGTCTTGTCATCTGAACCCGCTTTATCCTCACTAGGGTCACAGGGGTCACTGGGGGCCTAATCCAGCTCCAATGGGTGAAGGTGGGGTACACCCTGTATGAGTCTCCAGTTCATCTCAGGGCTGAACATATATAGACAAACTGGAGTACCTGGAGAAAACCCACGCAGACACGAGGAGAACATGTAAACTCCACACAGAAAGATCTGGTGTGGGAAGCGAACCAGTGTCATCCAAAATAATAAAATAAAAAACACAATGTAGAAAAATAAGTAAAATGAGCAACAAAATGAAAATAAAAAGCAAAAGCAAAACAAAAGCAAATAAATATTTACTAAATTATTAATCACATGGGAACATTTGCAAAAAACGTACAAAAAAACGTATTGAAATTTGGTCCCAGCAATTTACATTTTTCCTTTTTTCTAACTCAGTTGCCTTTTGACACCTGTTCCATGAACAAAACTCAATAAAAACACTAAAAAAAAGAAAGAAAGAAGAACAGTTGAATTTTTCTGAATATTAACGCTAAACCATCCATTCAGACGGCATAATATTAAGGTATATATAAATAATAATAATAATAATAATAATAATAATAATAATAATAATAATAATAATAATAATAATAATAATATAAAGGTTAATAATCAGCTCCTCATCATCATCTCTGCAGAAGAGAGAATAATGGAATGGTTTCCAGGCTGATGGAAGAGGAAACATCTAAAACATGGAGGACATTGTCCCTTCAGGACCGCAGTTTGACACCCTGTGATCTCTTGTAGTTTGGCTGCATTGCTCCCCCTGCTGGAAAGAAGCTTCAAGAAGCTTCATGCTTTTATTCTCTCAGATTTTGTCTGTGTGCATGCAACACTGACTCCACTCTTTCTTATGTAGGGTATTCACAGACTAAACTCCCATCTTCTATTTCCAAAACGAGCGTCAACCACTTCTTAAATAGAAAATGGAGTGAGTGGCGCAGGAAAAAAGCAAGTTGTATAGACATTTGCCCGCATGTCGTGCAATAAATCATTTTCTTACATTCAGTGTTGTGTCTATATTGTGCGACCTTACAAAGCGCACCAGCAGTGATGAGCGATTAAATACCGGCTGAACCAGCTCGCCTTCTCTCAGTGTCCGTCTGCGGCTGCAAACATACCCGCACCGATGAAACCTGATCATGCAGGCCCAAACATTCTTCAGTCTATTTTCATCTCCCCTCTTGGATGATGACTATAACTTTTCACTGTCCTGTGACATGCTGGCAAATAAAAAAAAATGTTTCAAAACTTGCCAAAACCTGCAAGTTAGACAAATGAATCCTATTATGAAGGCTTTGCAGAAAGATGAGCTAAAAAAAAAACAGTACAACAGGTTCACTTTCATCCATAACACATTTATTTATTCATTTATTATATGTACTGTATGTGTTGTGTGTGTGTTTGTAGGTGTGAGCTATGTCACACTTTAACCTGAGGAGATGAATAAAGTATTTATTTAGGACAGGGGTGTCAAATTCATTTTAGTTCAGGGGCCACATTGAACTAAATTTGATCTGAGTTGGGCCATACCACTAAAACGATAACATAAAATATAAATAATGGTAAATGGACTGCACTCATATAGTGCTCTTCCACCTTCATGGTGCTCAAAGCACTTTACATTAGCCTCACATTCAGCTAAGATAAGGTACTTTATTTGTCATTATACAATGACATTTGTCCTCTGCATTTAACCCATCCTTCATGCTATAAATAGCACCTGTAAGGAGCAGTGGGCACCCATGGGTGGTGCCCGGGGAACCCATCACTAACTATGGAACCAGGCTGATGGTCAGAATCATCTACCCTGACAAACATATTTTTGGCTGATGGGGGAAACCCTAGCCCCCAGAGGAAACCCATCCAGACACGGGGAGAGAAACATGTAAACTCCACACAGAAAGGCCTGCACGGCCCGGGAAGAGCGCTAACCGCTCAGCTTCACCCATTCACTAGTCAGTTTGTAAGGTTCTGTCAGGGTTCAGTGCCTTGCCCAAGGACACGTGGACAGGACGCGAACCACCGACCCTTCAGTCATTGGACGTCCTGCTCTACCAACTGAGTCACAGCCGCCCTCAGAAATGGCAAATCCAAATTTAATGATGTAATGAAAATGTTCACCCCGACCAACTTTAAAACAATGTAAATAACATGAATAAACCGACACCGAAAACTAAATGCAATTTTAACAAGATCAAGTCTCAGTTTATCCTTTGCACACGTCATTTACAACATATAGATTATTTATTAGTGGATCTACAAATACACTAAACATTTAATTACAGGCAGAACATTGTTAAACTTGTTGTTAAACACTTCAGACATTTAAAAAGGTTCACATTTACTTATTCATGTTTTTGTGAAATGATAGATTGTTTTATTGTAAATACAGTAAAATGACATGAAAATGTTTAAATGAACAGAGAGCAAAATATAGAGTAGTGAGTATTAACAGGTTATTATGATAGTATTTGACTGATCCAACCCATTTTGTGGAACCTGAAATATAATTATCAACATATTCACTATCATTTTTGTATTTCACAAATGTATCCCAGGGGCCAGACTTGGCCCCCGGGCCACATGTTTGACACCTCTGACCTAAGATGTCATCTGCACCGTAGGGTTGAGGATGGAGTCATATGTTAGTGTATTTCATCTAATGACTAAATCATTGTTTTGTGATTTTGTTTCTATGTTATCCAATTTATGTTATCCAATTTTTTTTATATCAGTATAATATATCAATATATCAATAATAAAGGGCAGCATTTGCGAGGGTGAAGAAAATTAAGTACTTTTGACATAGATAGATAGATAGATAGATAGATAGATAGATAGATAGATAGATAGATAGATAGATAGATAGATAGATAGATAGATAGATAGATAGATAGATAGATAGATAGATAGATAGATAGATAGATAGATAGATAAAAGAAATACCTTCATATCATCGAAACCATATAAAAACAATTTTAAAAAATGTCAAATTTAAATTGACATTGCTCAGACTTAAATAAAAATAAGATGAAATACAATAAGATAAGATAAAATTAATAAAATAAAATCAACGTTTTAATTTTCAGAAATATTCAGGGTTCCTGCAGGGTCTTAAAAAGTCTAGAATTTACAAATCTGCATTTAATACCTTAAAAGAAGTCTTTAAAAGGTAGTAAGTTTGACACGGTAGGTCTTAAAGGGATTATCCAGAGTAAAAATAAACTTATTAAATTTTTTAGATGACTGGTAGTTGTCATTAAAATCACACCATTCAGATGTACTACATTGAGAAATTTAGATTTAGTCGTTTTGAGCCAAACTGTGTTAACATGTTTTGACATGTTTTTTTCACTGACACAAAAGGGTATTTTTCTCTGCTCTTATATTTCTCTTCTAAAGTTCTAAACAATAACACACTTACATGGTAGTAAATAGAGGGTCCCTAAAGACAAACTGAAGTGTCCTGAGGTCTGCATGTCATCAGATAGTATGTCCAGAGTTTCTTATCTCAAGCCAGTACCTTTTTTATTTATTTATTTATTTCTATTTTATTTCATTTATTTTTTTTGCTTTTATTTATTTCTTGTGTTATTTCATTTAATTTTACTTTTTAAATATATTTTTTTTCATTTGTATTTTATTAATTTTTTGTGCATTTATTTGTGCATTTTTTTATGTAATTTAACAATTTCATAATTTAATTTGTTTATGTATTTATTTATTTTTTCTTACAAATTTTATTTAGTTATTTCGGCTACAAGAAGGAAGCAGTTTTTCAGTAGAAATAGGAGAAGCAACATGTGATTCAGTGGAGGAGGAAAATATTCTTCATCCATATCAATTTGAACCATATGAGACGAATGACCAGAGCGTTGAAGCAGAGGAAGAACAGCTAAAGTATGCAGACACTGACGGCTGCAAAACACAGTATAGTAGCATACTCATAGCCTATAAACTCACATAGATTTACTTATGAATCTTATTTCTACATATTCAGTATAGTCTGGATTTTCCTTTATCCATATAGAAAGTTTTTTCACTGCATCTTTTCTGAACTAAAGTCGACTGATTGAACCCTAGTCCACTGCACGGATTACAAACAATTCCATGGAGAAAATGACTGTAACTGTGGACCAGTACTACTGAAATACTTAATAATTTAATACTAATACTTCAATACTTCAATACTACACCCCCCATTTCAAGTTACCCCTAGATTTCATATTACACCCGGGAGGTAGCCTGAGCCCGATTCTACCCCCTTCACTATTTACATTACTCCCACATCAGTACCAATGTACTGACTATATATATATATATATATATATATATATATATATATATATATATATATATATATATATATATATATATATATATATATATATATGTGTGTGTGTATTATAGTAGGTCAAACTTGTTGTCGTTAGTGATATATGTATGACTCGACTTTAGACATGATGAGCTTTCAAAATATGTATAGTTGTAATATTATGTCAGTGAGATTTTAATGTAAAAAATACTTCAATTACATGAAAATCTTTATAATAACAAACCATTCTTTTACAAAAATGAAATTATTACATTCAGTCCAAGGAAATCAAACTCTACAAACCTCACCCCATTTGCACATATTTTAAATTCATTATGAAAACACATTTTTGGTGACCTTTGACCTACATTCACCAAAACCACCCGCACCTAACCTTAAAGTTTCATAGAAATTGGTCAGTAGTTATTGTCTAGTAGATATGTAAAGCTGTAAAACTGAGAGACAGACAAATTGTTTAATTACCTGGAAAAAAAAGGATCTTATTTCCAGGAAAATACACAGCGTCAAGGCCGTAAAATGCATTATCACTTATTTCCACTGAATTACTTAGTTATTAGTATCTGTGATTTGAAACGGGCTACTGTGTACTGACATTCAACACAGGAACACATGTTGAGCACAACCTTTATTACTTTGTTCTGAAAAAGAAAAACATTGAAATTATATCAAAATTATCTTAGAATTACCACCTTATTTAATTGACTTGTAATAAGTGGTTATAAAGGCATTATTACCACCATAGAATTACCACCTTATTAGTGATCCATAATGTAAAGTGTTGCCAATAAAACACAAAATAACTCAAAACGCATTCTTGGTGACTGTGACCTTTGACCTACATTCACCATTCTGGACTACCTCACACCTTTCCTGAAAATGTCATAGGAATTGGTCCAGTAGTTTTAGCGTAAAGCTGCTAACGAACAAACACACAAACTAAACCCAAAACAACTCCCCCTCTCCCCTTCGGCTGGCAGGGGGTAATACTAATAATTTATTTACATGATAAAATAGGTCTTAAGTTGAACTCAGCGTGCCATTTTAAAGGTCTTAAAAGTCTTAAATTTTCACCTACAGCTGTACTGTCCTACAAAGTAAAAAGGCAGTAACTGCACAGACACCAAACAGAGAAAAACGACCTTAAAGTTCTGTTGTTGTTCAGTCAGAGTAGTTATAGGTAGATTATTGAACATGAGGCAGTTATTGTTACTGTATATTAACTAGTTCTACAAAAACCACAGTGAGCCTTATATATGGATTAATTCTGGTAGTGCTTAGTGACTGATACTTTTGGCTTTTTATCTGATAATTTGGAATTTTTGTCTCATACTTTTTGATTTTTATCGCATAATATTTACTTTTTATCTCATAATTTTTACTTTTTATCTCATACTTTTGACTTTTTATGTCAGAATTTTTACTTTTTATCTCATAATTTTTACTTTTTATATCATACTTTTGACTTTTTATGTCAGAATTTTTACTTTTTATCTCATACTTTTGGCTTTTTATCGCAGAATTTTTACTTTTTATCTCATACTTTTGACTTTTTATCTCATACTTTTGACTTTTTATCTCATAATTTAGACTTGCACCTTATATATGAAAAACCTTCATAAAAACCGCTCATTGTCAGGGCTCCTTATAGTCCAGTGCACTTTATAGTGTGGATAATACAGTAATTCCAGTCAATGTTTACAGTGATTGACTGTAAACTATTGGGGCAGGGTCCTAAATGGACATTGGTAAGAATCACCTTTTTGCTTTGTTTTACTAGTACTTTTTGCACTTACTGTACAAACACCCACCAATTTTCATTTGAGATGAGATATTTTATTACATGACAAAGAATGCAAAAAAACCCAAAAAGTCATTTTTGCCAAAAAAAAAATAAATGCAGTTACTGCCTTTTCACTTTGTAGAGCAGTGTAGTATATCCCTGAAATGTGGAGGTGTTTTCCCAGGAAGCCTGAGTAGGAACCAGTTAATGAACATGTGGGTGTGGCCAAAAACCAGGTCAGCGTTCCTCACGGCAGCCGTCTGTGTTTGAACTTGTCTTGTGTCAGTAGCGCAGCGTGGGGACAGGTGTGGAAACGTCCCCGTCCTTCAACCTTTGCCCGTGTTTCCCTTCTTCTCCGTCCCGTTTACTCTGCGTCACCCTTTCACCTCTGAAGCTAATTATTTCATTAGCTTCTGACCGCATCCCAAAGGCGCTGGGTTTGGGATGAAAGAACGTGCATGTTGGTACTGGTGTGACTCACCAGATGGGAATGCTCGGCTTTGTTTCTGCAGACTGTGTGTGTGTGTGTATGTGTGTGTGTGTGTGTGTGTGTGTGTGTGTGTGTGTATGTGTGTGTGTGTTGTCTAGTGTCAGTCTGTGTTTGTTCTGAGTAGTGCCATTAACATTCAACTAAATGTCTTCTTTGTAGTTCTATAGATGCTCAATTCTTTCCACTGGAGATGCACACAGAACGCTGGGAGCTGCAACAACTCACTGATTGATCCATAGAGAAAAACTGTCGACTTGTTTTTACATCAGTTTGTTGAAATGCTGTTAACACTAGTTCTTTGGGCTGTGGAAGTTACAACTACACATGGGTTACAACAGTACGCGATGTGTAGTTGTAGAGGTCAAATTAGAGCTGCACAATATATTGTTTGAGCATCGACATCACAATGTATGTGTTCGCAATAGTCACATGACAGGTTCTGTTAATGTAGGAGAGAAATGAGCTCAACATTTTCTAATTTTAATAGAACCTAACACACACTGAACACATCACAGTCATTCTGAACCAGTTTGGACTGAGTCACTGGTAACAAGACGGAAAAATGAGTGACCAACAAGAGAAAATCACCCAAAATCAACAAGAGAAAAATCACCCAAAACCAACAAAAGAAAATCACCCAAAACCAACAAAAGAAAATCACTCAAAAACAACAAGAGAAAATCACCCAAAACCAACAAGAGAAAATCACCCAAAATCAACATGAGAAAATAATCACCCAAAAACAACAAAAGAAAATCACTCAAAAACAACAAGAGAAAATCACCCAAAACCAACAGGAGAAAATCACTCAAAACCAAAGAGAAAAAAATCACCCAAAACCAACAAGAGAAAATCACCCAAAACTAATTAGAGAAAATCACCCAAAATCAACAACAGAAAATCACTCAAAAACAAGAGAAGAGAGAGACCCGCTGCCAAAAAGAAAAGAAACATCAGTTAGGTTGAATTATACCTTTTTATATTTTTTGTATTTTATTTTTTTATTAATTTGTTTGATTAAATTACAATTTAAAATTGTAAAGTATTTATTTATTAATTCATATATATTTTTTGTATATTCTAAAAAATATTTGTGTCTATAGAAATATTATTAGGTCCAACTGAAAATCACTGATTGATCAGTGTCTGATCACTGTGTTAATTGTAATTTGAAAACAATTATTATCACACGATGGCTTTTTAATCAAATAGTGTAGCCAGACTTAACGACAAACATAGCCAATATCAAGGTAGCAGAATTTGAATGACTCTTACTTTATTAATATACTATTCACACACAGTCACAATTTCTGATTTACGACTTTTTTTCATACGGTCACATTTGTCTAGTTTGAAAAAGTAATGAGTCTATTCTGAGAATGTAAAGAGTATAAAGTACAGATATTTATATAAATGTAAGGAGTATAAAGTACAGATATTTATATAAATGTAAGGAGTATAAAGTACAGATATTTACATAAATGTAAGGAGTATAAAGTACAGATATTTACATAAATGTAAGGAGTATAAAGTACAGATATTTACATAAATGTAAGGAGTATAAAGTACAGATATTTATATAAATGTAAAGAGTATAAAGTACAGATATTTATAGAAATGTAAAGAGTATAAAGTACATATATTTATATACATGTAAGGAGTATAAAGTACAGATATTTATAAAAATGTAAAGAGTATAAAGTACAGATATTTATAGAAATGTAAAGAGTATAAAGTACAGATATTTATATAAATGTAAGGAGTATAAAGTACAGATATTTACATAAATGTAAGGAGTATAAAGTACAGATATTTACATAAATGTAAGGAGTATAAAGTACAGATATTTATATAAATGTAAAGAGTATAAAGTACAGATATTTATATAAATGTAAAGAGTATAAAGTACATATATTTATATACATGTAAGGAGTATAAAGTACATATATTTATATAAATGTAAAGAGTATAAAGTACATATATTTATATAAATGTAAGGAGTATAAAGTACAAATATTTATATAAATGTAAGGAGTAAAAGTATTTTTCCAGAAAAATAAATACTCAAGTAAAGTACATATACTTAAAAAACCTACTTAAGTACAGTAAAGAAAGTACTTCTGTTTAGTTTCTTCCACCTCTGGTGGACACATAGACAGACAGACAGACAGACAGACAGACAGACTGATTATAATAATCTCTCCTAACTAATGTTGGGTTAGATTAGTAAATATATAAGAAGTAAATGTTACATGGTTTCTTGGTCACATGGGGCCTAAACTCCAGAGCTTCACAGCCTGTTGTGATTGTTTGTCTGTTCAGGCCGATGCTATAATTCCATGAATGATGCGTCCACAGATAAAGCCCCATGATGGTGTAGCTAACGCAGCTGGTGAAAGACACATCTGTTCCAACTCCACAGTCTGAGAAAAATAGCCACAGCACTTCTACACTAGTTCTGGATGTTTGTTTCCCTCTTTTTTTGTGGACACTTAATTAAACCCTGAGCTTTTGACTCTACATTCTTACATTTTAAAGTTTCCAAATGCATGATTTTTTTTTACATTTTATTTTATTAAACCTTTATCTGACCAGGAAATAACCCATTGTGATTCAGAACCTCCTGTACAAGGGAGTCGTGGCAGCAGCAAAGCAACACACAGTGTCAGGAATACACAGTTAAAATACACACAACACACAAACTTTTAGATTAAAAAATAAGAATAAAACAGGCAGATTAGGGAAAAACAAGTGTAAATTACACTGTGGTGGACCTCCAGAACTCAGTTTGGACTTAACCCTCTATAGGACTATGTCATTTATAAATGATGTTTAAAAAAAAAAAAAAAACAGCTTTAAAAAACAACATAAGCCTCGAACCAATCGTATTGGGCCATAAATTTGAAATAATTTAGTATTTAACTGCCTGCACTGCTTTAGATTTTTGTGGGGGTTGAACCACATTTCACTTCTAGTCGTCCATCAACTTTTCAGAATTCATAACCAATATGAATATTTTTATGTATTTTCTGTGATTTTTAGAATCATTCTGAAAGGAAATGTGTGTTTTTAATTAAATATGTTCATGGGTAATGAAGTCATTGTTCCTTTATTAATTATTTTTTACATCAAGAATTCATGAAGAAAAAAAAAAAAGAAAAAAAAAAAATATATATATATATATACACACACACATATATATATATATATATATATATATATATATATGTATGTATATGTGTGTATATATGTATATGTGTATATATATATATATATATATATATATATATATATATATATATATATATATATATCCTAATGGGTAAATGATGGTACCCCAAAATCAAGGTCAAAGGTCAAGTTTGTAAAGTGAGCATAGGAAATGTATTTTAGGCCTTAATACACTTAAAATCAAAGGTCTTTTTTAAAAATGAATTTCCTTAATATGTCCCATAGGGGGTTAAAAGTCTTTCTGCAAATACAATAAAAATAAGAATATGCACCTAATAAAAATAAATGTTCTGCACTTACATAGTTCTTCTCCACCTTCATGGTGTTTAAAGTGCTTTACACACTCAAACACCAGTAGGTTTCTAAGGTCTAAGGTCAGTCCTACTGACACTTTGACATGTCGGAGCCAGGACACCAACCGCCAACCCTTCATTCATTGGACGACCTGCTCTACCAACTGAGCCACAGCACCTTAATAAAAACAAGAAAATGCAGTTGTATGTAACAAGTTCCAGAACGTTCCGTGTGTATCTCCATGTTTGTGGTGTGTAAATGTTGTAACCCTCTAACCTCGGGGCGTCTGTTTCTGGGAGCGAACATTTCCAGTCTTTGACTCCAGTGTCAGCGTCCAGCGGCGCGACACTGAAGGTCCACGACTGATTAAAAATGAAAAAAAAATGCACAAGTCGACTGACGTTTCCTCTTTTATTGTCTTTTTTTTTTTTTTTTTTTTTGCAGAACTAAATCCAGTGGATGCTTTCTGTCCGACCTCCCCGTGATCCACAGTACATCCTACAAGCCCGCATTACTAAAACGCTGGGACCGTTGAAAAGAAGAAGAAGAAGAAGACTAGGAAAGGCTCCTTTACTCCAACTTCAAATGCTGCAGCCTGTCGCCGCTCGTCGCGCAAAAACTAAAACCATCACCTGCAAAAAAAAAAAAAACAACACGAATAAATGCATTTTTTTTGCATGAGAAGGACGCACCGTCGTATTATCAAACAATGGCAAAGATTATACTGAAAACTGTACGATTTAAAAAAAAAAAAAAAAAAAAAAAAAAAAAAAGGTTCTCTGTCCCGTCTGCACGCCCAAAACCCTGCGTGTGCAGCAAGCAAACGGTTTTTGCTTTCACTGCCTTATGACTCTGATGCATTTTTATGATTACGGAGAATAATTATTGTAGCAGCGTTTTTATTTATGAAGAAAGCCATCACTCCAGAAACTCAAAAGTTTTGCTGTAGGCTGGATGTATATGTTAGAGCATTACACTATTTAACCTTGCTGTAGAAGTGCCAACCTCATTTGCCATATTTGTCAGCAAGCATTGCCTCATTCACTCCAAACCAACACCAATCACCCCCCCTCAACCCCGCCCCACAATGTACATATCAGAGAGTTAATAGGAAAATAGCAAATTATCCGTCACTGTTGATTTTACCACGTCTTACTTGAATTGCTTTTTTTTTTTTTTTCATTTTTATGATCATTTCAGTATTTTATTGTTTCTCAATTAATTGATTCCTCCGCTGCGACTTTTTTTTTTTTTTTTTTTTTGAGCGGTTTTATTTCTGCAAATGCCAAGGAAAATCCACATCAATTTTTCACGTGCCTGCGCAGGCTTCGAATGTTTTTAATCCAGGGTAGATGATCGGCTGCAGCACAAGTCCCAGGTTTGTGACTGTGAGGCAAAAAAAAGGGCTCCCACTGCCGAGCTCTGCCCCTAAAACAACCACGCAAAAGCCAAGAGAGATCTGTCCATCTGTCCATGACCCCCACCACCCCCACCTCATCTGTATGTCTCCTTCATCTGCTCACGTCGTGTTCATGTACAGCCATGTTTTTCCTCAGTATACTGAAATAAAAGTGGCAATGCCTTTGTTTTAATTTTGCTGTTTCTTCTCAAATAAAATAATGACCACAATACTGAAACCACACCCGACCCAGTTTATATGTTTATATTCAGTCATTGTTCATTTTAATTCACTGTCTGTTAATGTATTCGGTTTCGTAGCAACAAAGTTTACATTGAAATGCAGCTAATGAGGCAGGTAAGTGAACGCACCACCTGGAAAACAACAACAGCTGTCTGATATAGAACACGTTACTCCAAAAATGAAAAACTACTGGATGCTTATTCTTTATTATTTAAACTATAATAAGCAAAAACAGACATTTCCAATGTCGAGACAGAACATTCTGATGAATACACTCATTTTTAAAATATCAAAGGTACTAATGTGTCTAAAAACCTGTGTGTAATGTAGTGTTTAACTGGTTAAAGGTGTGTCCTACAGCAGGGTTTGTATGTCTCCTGGTGACTGTGGATATACATTGTGCAGAGATTGGAGACCCCTCCCCAACAGAGAGCAGAGAGAGGCAGAAGGGAAGAGCTCCCACTCTGCCTCCAGAATTGTGGGACTAGTCAAGTACAACACGAACATTAACTTTTTTTTTTTTTACCTATTTTTCCTGGAATTACAAAGAAACATATATTTAAAGAAACAATATTTAAAACCCAACATCAGAAAGTGAATTTAAAAAAGTCATTCATCTAATCTGATGTTTTCTCACATTTTAACAAACTAATAAATCCGAATGTTCATAATAATTAAATATATTGAGTTGTGAATACTTAAAGTTTAAGAAATAGTACTACAAACTCAAATGTATTAAGTTGCTGTAACATGTTCTTTTTAATAAGTACTTCCAACTAATATTTTTTTATGAAGGGGAATTATTGTGGATATAAGTGAACATAACTTAAAAACATAGATGAGGTACAACTGAGTGGAATTAAGTCATTATATGCTGAGAATGATATTGTACTGTTGTTTTTATTGTTTCAAATAAGGATGATTGAAAAAAAATAAACTCATGTAGTAGATGATGAAATACAATTTCTGAACACTCCAAATAACCACTAATATCTATCACACCAAAAAAATGCAATCACAAAACAGTCATTTTATTCAGCTGTGGTTCAGTCCAATAACTGAAGGGTCAAAGGTTCACCTCCCAGCTCTGGCTGTCCAAGTGTCCTTGAGCAAAGACACTGAACCCTGACTTAGTCTCCATCAATTGGGTTTAAAATAACAAAAAAAAGGGTATTTTTGAGGTTGTCTAGAATAGATCCCATTACAGTTTGGTGAATGTAGGTCAAAGGTCATAGTTGCCAAAAATGTGTTTTTGCAATGATAACTGGGCACCACCTATTATTATTATTTTTATGATTACCTCTGCCAAGGAGGTTATGGTTTAACCAGAGTTTGTTTGTCTGTTTGGAAGATATTCTGGATCACTCTGAAATGTATTCTCCATTGACCACAATGTGAAATTTCAAAGGGATCCAGAATCCATTATCTCTTCCAGATCTTCACTAAAATGTAATCATTCGTTCCTTGTGACACTCCCAACACGTCATGAAAATTTCATCCAGATCAGTCCATAAGTTTTTGAGTTATCGTGCTAACTAACAGACAGACAAACAGACATAACCTCCTCTGTTCATTCAGAGGGGGGGGGGGGGGTCTGCCTTGGCGGAGGTCTGCGCTCTCACAGTCTTGTATGTTTTTCTGCTCAAACCTTCAGCTTTAACCTGGACAGAAGGAGCATGTGGGTTTGAAGAAAGGAACAAAACTGGGCAGAATTCAGTGACTTCATCATTTTAATGTAATATTATTATAAATGTACAGTGTGTTCAAAACCTTTTGTCCATCACTGTAAATACACTTTACAGTCTGTGTTTAAATGTTGACTACAGATGGAAAATAGCTTCTGGCTAAATCCAACAATGTGCTTTTTGTACTGAGAGTTCATTAATATGTTATGTCCTCATCAAATAAATAATGTATGATAAATATAGAACAAAAAATAAAGTAGTAACTTAATGATAATCATAAGAAGCACAATTATTTTTAAATCATTTTGAAAATTATTAACAGTGTTTAAGTCAGTTCTCATTTTTCAGTTTATTTGAAATAAAGTGAAATAAAATATTATCATATCTCATTACATAATATTAAGGTAAGTACTTCACTGTATTCATGGTGATAGAAAAAGCTCTGTATTCATGTCTAAAATTTAATAATAAAAATAAATACATATCAATTTTAAACCAAATGCAGATCTAACATGTTTTGTCACAACTCACTCACCATCTGAGAGATAGATAGATAGATAGATAGATAGATAGATAGATAGATAGATAGATAGATAGATAGATAGATAGATAGATAGATAGATAGATAGATAGATAGATAGATAGATAGATAGATAGATAGATAGATAGATAGATAGATAGATAGATAGATAGATAGATAGATAGTAGTAGATAATAGTCTGGTCATGTGACTTTAATTTGCCTTATTCACCTGGCAGCCATTTTTATGCTTTTATGTTTATGTCATAATATAAAAATATTATATAATAAGTTGGAGCTTTTATTACATAATCATGACTTTTTATGTCATTATTACCTCCGCCAAGGAGGTTATGTTTTTGCTGGCGCTTATCTGTTTGTCTGTTTGTCTGTGTTTAGGATAACTCGAAAACCTATGGACGGATTTTGATGACATTTTCAGGATGTGTTGGAAATGTGAACAGGAAGAACTGATTTCATTTTGAGAGTGATCTGGGTGGTGGTGGTGGGGGGAGTGCTTTTCTAGTTTTGAATGTTTGGCTTATAAATTAAAAAATGTTGGCTGTTTATCTTATAATCTAAATGTTTTATATCATAATTTTGATATTTTATTACATAATTATGACGTTTTATCTCATAATTTTGACTGCTTATTGTTTGTTTTTAGCCTTATGATTGTAATTATCAATAGATGGTTAAAAAAACTATATCTGCGTGTAGTTCCTCTTTCTGCCTCGTGGTCCCTGTCCTCAGTTGCGGAGTGATACTTTTGACTGTTTGTCTCATAATTTAAACATTTTATATCATAATTTTGACCTTTTATTAAATAATTATGACTTTTTATTTCAGAATTTTGACTGTTTAGCGAATAAATTCCACTTTTTTGGCTGTTTGTCTCGTAATCTAAAAATTGTATATTATAATTTTGACCTTTTATTACGTAATTATTACTTTTTATTTAATCATTTTAACTGCTTAGCTTATAAATTAAACTTTTTGGCTGTTTATCTCATAATCTAAAATTTTTATATCATAATTTTGACATTTTATTGCATAATTAAGACTTTTTATTGTTTGTTTCTAGCCTTGTATGATTGTAATTATCAATAAATGGTTAAAAAAAAAGTTCCTCTTTCTCCCTTGTGGTCCCTGTCCTCGGTGCAGAGTGATAATTTTGACTGTTTATCTCATAATTTAAAGATTTTATATAGTAATTTTGACCTTTTATTACATAATTAGGACTTTTTATCTCATAATTTTGACTGTTTATTGTTTGTTTTGAGCCTTGTATGATTGTACTTATCAATAAATGTTTTTTTTTGTTTTTTGTTTTTAATTACATCTATGTGTAGTTCCTTTTTCTGCATTGCGGTCCCTGTCCTCAGTTGTGTCGTGATAAGTTTGACTGTTTTATATAATAATTTTGACCTTTTATTACATAATTATGACTTTTTATTTCAGGATTTTGACTGTTTAGCTTATAAATTCAACTTTTGTGGCTGTTTATCTCATAATCTAAAAATTGTATATTATCATTTTGACCTTTTATTACATAATTATTACTTTTTATTTCATAATTTTGACTATTTATCTTAAAAGTTGACCTTTTTGGGCTGTTTTTCTCGTAATCTAAAAGTTTCATGTCATAATTTTGACATTGTATTACATAATTATAACTTTTTTTATCTTATAATTTTGACTGCTTATTGTTTATTTTGAGCCTTATGAAAGAAAACCTGCGTGGAGTTCCTCTTTCTGCCTCGTGATCCCTGTCAGGAAGGTGAGGAAGAACCGTTGCGGAGTGATAATTTTGACTGTTTATCTCACAATTTAAACATTTTATACAATAATTTTGAACTTTTATTGCATAATCATGACTTTTTATCTCGTAGTTTTAACTGTTTATTGTTTGTGTTGAGCCTTGGATGATTGTAATTATCAATAAATTGTTTTTGGGTTTTTTTTAACTCATCTGCGTGTAGTTCCTCTTCCTGCCTCGTGGTGCGGTCGGCCCCTCTCCTCAGTGCGGAGTGATACCTCTCTCAATCAGAGCAGATCTGTGCTGTGCGCGTGCTCCGGTGCTGTAGGTGGCAGCAGAACAATGCAGCATTTCCTGTGAAGTCTAATAGTCACAACAAGAGGAGGAAGAGGAAAAACGACAGCTCTGGATCGTCGTCGACTGCCTTGCGTGACAACACAGGGATCGCGTTCAGGCTTCGGGTATAAACCTTTTTCTTTTGGTCTTCTTCCGCTCACTCTGCGGACTTTATTACGCCATGTCTTTTGCCGCTGTGTTTGCTTTTCTGCCGCTGTGTTTCTCCGCTGTTTCTCAAGTACATTAAAGACACCGAAAACATGCCAATGGAGGCTTGCTGACCAAAATGGCTGGGCGCAGTGAAATGTGAAATATTCTTGCTAAGGTTATCCTTTATACACGCAACGCCACTGTCACGCAGCTACAGCAGTTAAAAGGCTTTAGTGAAGGTGTAAAAAGTGCATTTGTTTATTTCTGCCGCTCTTTGTATTTTAATGTCAACGTCTTTTAGCGCTGTGGGGCCTATCGTGTTTTTTTCTCTCAAGGATTTCTGCATGACTTATCCTGCTACTTTCAGCTTAACTGTGTTTGTGATGCTCCTGTACAAACTAAGGCGCTGCTACTAGTGAGTCCGTGTGTGTGTGTCTGAAAGTGTGTGTGTCCGCTCAACCTGTGGGTATTATCCACGGACACGTACTGCCTCCACCCTCCTCCACGGTGCGCAGCTCTCATCCCCTCTTCATCTCTGACTGTGGATGTGTTTTCTCCTCAGGTTGCTCCTCCTTGACCGGCACCATGTCTGACTTACTGAGATATATCGACTATGACCATAAAGCCACCTTCCTGAAGATGCTCAACCAACAGAGGATGGAAGGTGAGCACTGTGATGTAGTGGTGGTGGTGGAAAACATTGAATTCAGGGCTCACCGCTGTGTCTTGGCCGCCTGCAGCAACTACTTTAAAAAGCTCTTTAAGAAGCAGAGCGACGAGGACAACTCCATCGTGGAGTTGGACTTCATCCGCTCCGACATCTTCGAGGAGGTGCTGAACTACATGTACACAGCTCGGCTGGCCGTCAGGAAGAAGGACATCAATATGATGATGTCGTCCGGTCAGATCCTAGGCATCAACTTCCTGGATAACCTGTGTACCCAGAAACGAGAGCTGACGAACATGAAGACCAGAGAGAACCAGGCGCCCGGAGACCACGGCATGCGAGCCCAGGACGCCATCCTGAAGGAGCTGGCCATGGAGGAGGTGAGGAAGAACAGCTTCTATGACCAGGGGATGGACAGCATGGGGCCGGGGGGCTCCCACGTCACCCAGCCACACAACTACAACACCAGCTTGAGCAAAGACCCTCACAGCCACGGCTGGGGTTCATCCTCCTCCAGCGACATGAAGCTGGAGTACCTGCTGTACGGCCACCGCGACCACGGCTCCTGCCAGAGCACGGGGACCAAGCCCATGGACCACAATGCCAAAAAAGAGCGCCTGCTCACTGCCAACCGCCCCTACGGCTGCGAGCACTGCCCTAAAGCGTTCACTACGGCCGCTCACCTCAAAGAGCACCTGAAGATCCACTCTGGCTTCAAGCCGCACCGCTGCGTGGTGTGCGGCAAAGCCTTCATCAGGGGTCCCGACCTGAAGCGGCACGAACGGGTCCACAGCAACGAGAGGCCCTTTGCCTGCCAAATGTGCGAAAAGGCCTTCAAGCACAAGTCTCACCTGAAAGACCACGAACGGCAGCACCGAGGCGAGCGGCCGTTCAACTGCGGCTCGTGCGACAAAGCTTTCATCAAAGCGTCGGATCTGAAGCGCCACTGGAACACCATGCACAGCGGAAACCCCCGCAGACAGATGTCCCTGTCCCCCGCTGCCTCCCAGCACGGCCAGGCAGAGGCCACTGACCAGAGAGACTGGAAAATGGAAACCGGGCCACACTCGCACAACTCGGGGGAATGTTGAGTCTGCAGACGCATCAGACACACAAACACACACAAACATACACATACACACACACACACACACACACGTTCCCAGTGGAAAACATGTAAACACACTGACACAACCATAACCTGTGACAGGCCACGGTGCCTGACGTCACATGGACAATGACCGGAGTGAGTAACCAGAGCTCATCGCATGTTCAGAAGACTGTGGGGCTGTATTATTATTATTATTCTAAAGAGTTATGTCATCTTTCCACCTGTAAAATCATGTAAATGTTTAGTTCACTCTACTATACAGATATTTTTCACAAAGCATCGTTGCTATCTAGACCAGAGGGTTCTCATAACATTATTCTCTTTTACTTTTATGGGATATGTAACATTTAAATGTTTGTTTAACCTTTACTGGATTTTATGAGAAAAAGAGAGAAACAGAGAGGGTGGGGAAAAGATTTTCTGCATAACATTTGATGCATTGAGTATATTCATGTGGATGTTTTTAATGGATGTGTTTAGTTGTATTGATTGATATTACACTGTAAGAGTAAGAGTCACCATTTTGCATTTTGACACAGATGATACCAAAGTCTTGGGCCTTTCATGGATTGTCTCTGCAGGCTGTCCTGCCCAAGCAACCGGCCAGCTAGATTTACTGTTATACAGTATAACTGTCATCCAGCTATCAACAAGTAATGATAGATGTCTGTATATACTGTAGCTTAGTTTGTTGCACAATTAGAGTACACAAGAATTAATTATGCACATATAACATTGTCCTACTCCTACACTTTGACAATAAACACCATTTGCTGTGTTTTATTGTTTTGGTAAAGCGTGTTTTTTTTGTTTTGTTTTGTTGGGGGGGGGTTGCCCTATGGATTTTACTAGTTGTATTAAGTTTGTAAAACTCTGTCATATTGGTATGTTTGTGTGGAGTGTACATTCTGAACTGGTGCACACTGCAGTCCCAGGACATGAGTAGAATTCAGACAGAAACTAAATGTGCAACCGTAGTATATTTAAATCTGTCCTTGAGGCATGTATTGAAACTTAAACTGACATTTTGCAGGTAGAGTATGATATGGTTGCAGCTTAGCACTTAGTGTCAGTTTGATTGTGTCTCGTCTATAGATACAGTCAGACTTAAAAGATGGACATTCCATCTATAAAGAGCTTACAGGTCATTAGTAACATTTCAGTGTCTTATTAGTTGAGATAACATTTTCAAAGTGTTTTTCATTCATATGCACAGTATGGAAACATGTTTCGCTGTACAATGACATATAGTAAATGTAAAGGAAATATCAAATATAAGTTTACTATAGAACAATAAACAACATAAGTAAAAGCACTGAGGCAAAGTAGCAGCAATAGATTTAATAATTTGTGTTACTTTGTCAGTAGATGGAACTGTCACCTGTTGAATATCATAGATTTTTTTCACCTTCCTCCATATGATTTTATTCAAAAGCATACTGAAAAACTTTGGGTATTGAATTAGGAAATACTAAATAATAATAATAATATTCTATCAGTTCTGCACAAATGTTTCCATGTATAACTCTACTGTTAGATTTATGTCAACTGTTGAAGATAGATGATGCTAAAGAGTATAAACCTCAACATCCACACTTTTTGTACAAATGAACATTTATGTTTATGTGTTAATTGAAGCTGTGAGATGACGGTGGTTTTTAATTCCACACATGAAGCGCTGCTCTTTCCTCCGCTATGATCCAGTCAACCTGCTGCTAGCTACAGGTGTGTGCAGCTGAAAGACAACGAATAAAGGCGTCATTTCAACTTGGATTGAAGAATATCACAAAATATGAATCCAAACAAACACAGCAGTGGGTCAAAGTTTTTGGAAATATTACAAAAAAACACTGGTGACATTTTAGATGGCTGACACAAATTTCTATACAGTTAACATGTAAATGTTTTGTTTTCTTAAACTTAAAGTAAGTTTTGACACATTCTCCACAATACTATGGATGAATAGATTAAACGTTTGGGGAAAAAACACTGATAATATTTCATTGCTGCTGTTTTTCCTTTTGAGTCTTAAGTGTGATTAAAGCTGTCTACAGCTCGGAGCTGCAGCAGTGCTTCAGGCTTTGGGTTGTTTATAGCTCAGCCTATGCAAACAATAACATCTGCTGTCCACTCCACTACCCTGGTGGATTTGTGTAACCTGTAAGCTCTTGAGTTTGGAGATGAAACTAACCTCACTGTGTCCTGAGAGTCTAGTGACTGTAAAGATACTGCACTAAAAACAAAGTCAGTAAAACATCCACTCAACATGGGTGTACTTAACAGTTGAGGGGAACTTAAGTGCAGCGCTCTCATACTCTGCATGCAACACTAGATGGTGCCCTGTTCATAGTGATTGACCTGTTGCTGCCCACTTTGACCCACTCATGTCGACTGTCCAGGACCCAAGATGATGATCCTGGAAGAGCAGAAGAAGAGGAATGGAGTGGTTTTATTATGAAAGGGAAAAGCAGGTCTGACTGAGAAGCCCATATGGTGGTTGTGTGTAAATGTATGCACTCTCACACCTCAGTGTTTTCCATATATTTCCATATATGTGAGTGGAGCGAGGCCAGTGCAGCAGCGGGGGTCACACACTCACTGCTTTGTTTGTCTGATGGAGGGTTGTTTTTTTTTTACTTATTTAAGACCGTGTGTCCGTAGCACTGCTTTTGTTCACACCATGTGTATCTTCAATTGATCTATTCTTAACTGTCAACAGAGGAAGGTTTTGATTGCCTGTAATTTGAGGTGAAACAGGTTTTTTTTTTGTGGAAAACTGACGTCAGTGTTTAATGGAAAAGGCGGGCTTTGCTTTACTGATGTCAGGATCTGTTTTGTGCATTTCCTGACCCTGTAGTGTGCATGTGTGAGAGTATGAATTAAAGGCTGTGAATGATGCAGGATATGCATTTTATATCACATTGTTGGAGTGATTGGAGCTGGGTGTGTGCCTTTGTGTCATGAGTGTGTATCTGTGGGGAGTGTTGAAATGTAAAGCACTGATGTGCGTGTGTGTGCACTAAGGGGTTTTAGGGACGAGGGCTTATTGTGTGCGTGTATGTGTGTGCTCAAGCATGTGCATAAGCCCATTTATATGTGTGTGCTCGCATGTGTGCATGTGTATGCATGTGGAATGACTGAGGGTGAGGGGAGTGCTGGAGACTGTGTGCATGAATGCATCCCAGAATGTTTATGTATTTGTGCGTGCTATGGGCATCTATAATGAGCTCTGTGTGTGCGCACACACATCCTCGTGTGAGTGACAGACAGGGAGTGTGCATTCATGTGTGTACTTGTGCATGTGCGTGAAAGAGATTCAGTATTTGTTTTTATATATGCATGAGCTTGCATGCATGTGTGTGCATGCAAATGCACGCATCATCTCTATTTAGGGAATTTACGTGTCAGCAGGCTGAATTCTATAATGCAGGTAGTCATACGGATGAATTTATGCATTTATCTATATGTGTGTGTGTGTGTGTGTGTTGGTGACATACATTAGTGTTGTGGGGGTTCAGTCACATTCATGTCTGCATAAGTTTATGTGACTTTCAGTGTGTGTTTATGCACTATTCAGTTTTGTGTGTGTTTGCATGTGTGTGTATATGTGTACAGTGAACACCCGGTTTCCATTACCCAGGGCCGGCGTGGTTCCCTCAGCCAGACCACAAACCTCCTGTCTCCACTCTGGCTCCACCCAGTGCTGCCACAGGCTTCCCAGAAAAGAACAGCATCTAATTAAAAAAACTTTAATTACATTCATCTCATCTCTTTCTCTCTCGCTCTCTCTCTCACACACACACACACACACACACACACACTCGGGGAGAATAAAACAACTGTATACAAACAATTCCATGTGATAAATGGGCATGAAAGGCAAAGCCAGCACTTTTTTTTTTTCCTCCAGTGGAATGGCTTTTAATCAGAGCCGCTGACATTCATGAGCCTCTCGTCTGCTGTGATGTCGTCGTCCACTTGAGCACCATCTGGGTTTTCTTCAACTTTTGATGATCGTGGTGTCTCTCTCTGTCCTCCATTTTATGTCCTTAAACTGATCTCTGAGGCATCTTAAAAGTTAAAAACACACAAATCATCTTTCTCTATTATATGTTCAAGCAGTAGTCTGGGACTGATCCACTAAAACCTGCAGCTCCTTAAATGTCCACTGGAGGCTGAGTGTCACAACAGAGCCTCATGTTATTATCTCTAACTTTACAGAAGACATAATATGTTTACACAGCAATAAAAAAAATGTCTTAGTCTGTACAGGTAATGGAAATGTTCATAAATGTATAGTTACACGTTAGCTGTTAATATTGTTTTTTTTTCTGTTTTTATTTGGCCCAAAGGTTCATAGGATTATTGTTTCATTCTATTTAATCATTTTTATTTTTCGTTTATGTCCTCATTTGTGGAGCCAAGAGTATTTTCATTTAATTCTATATAGACAGCAGAGGTGGCAAAAGTACTCACATCCTGTACTGAAGTAGAAGTACAGCTACTTATGTGAAAAAAAAATACTCAGTTAAAAGTAGAAGTACTGATTCAACTCCTTCAGTAAATGTAAAAAAAAGTACAACTTCTCAATTGTAATAAAGTTAAAAAAAAAAAAAAGAAAGAAAACTGCAATTTTTTTCACCATGGATGAAATAATATTTATTTAAATTCAAAATAATTTCAAAAATATAAAAAAATAAAGCTGGAAAATATGCATTTGAAAACTCGGGGGAAGTAGGTGTTACAGCACGGCATGGTTTATGGTGCCTAAAATCCACACGTTGCTATGGCGCACTATTATTTAAAACACAAATACAAACAAAATGCCATTTAAGATAATGATTCTAAACTGAAATATTGATAAATGTGAGCAGCGACAAAAGGATAAGAACACTTCAGTGTCACGTTTACATAAAAAAAGGTGTGTGTGCATGTGTGGCCAAGTGCAAAAGTGTCCCTAGGGAAATGTAGTCACCCTATGTTAGCATTATTGATGTTCTGCATCAATGTCACAAAACCACATGACCATTTTTCACTGTACGGAATTGTAAACAGAGAGCGATACAGTCCCGACAGGAAAATGAACAAAACATTTGTAGTTTTTTTTACTAGAGAGATATGCAACATGTCTGTACCATTGTCATTGGAGGTGGGTCCCACTGATAAAAAAATCTGATTTTGGCTTTTTCAGGGTGGATTTCATGAGTTCTCTATCAAGAACCGTAAATCACACCCTCATGAGAATCACATCCAGTAGAGACGACAAAAGTGCCTGCGTTTTAAAGTTTATATGAAGTCTATGTGACAAAGTATGGTGAAGCAGGTGCCATTAAGAATGAATAGCGTTTTATTTGGCATAATAATGTGAAATCCATACGACATATCAGAATTATGAGACCACATGTCCTCCAAGTTCCAAAAACTCATTTCAGGGAGATGCTTATCGATCCTTCCAACCCCCCCACCCCCTTTCCGAATTATTGAACAAAAACGTGTAATTCATGAGTAAAAAATTGCTAGAAAATCAACGAAGTGATATAAATTAAATAAACGAGGTGTGTTTTGTGTGTTCAGACCAGGGCTATAAATTAAAGGCCTATTGGAGTCCAGAGGTCACATGACCCACACACTATTGAACAAAAACATGTAATTTGAGTAAGCATTTGCTAGTTAAATTAAATTA
>CM035799.1:39094528-39287028 GCA_020466265.1 Siphamia tubifer | reverse complement strand
AGATGTTGCAGCGACAGATTAGCATCATATCAGTCGTCAGTGGGACGTCCACACTCTGACGTCACCGTCTCCCTCTGGTTTAACGTCTGATTTCCTTCCTTTCTCCACCTGTTCTGTTCTTTATCTGAGCTGCTCCAGAGGTGGAAGGAACTGAGTACAAGTACTTCGTTACTGTATTTAAGTAGATTTCTTTTAAGGTATCTGTACTTTACTGGATTATACAGTTTTGGACCAACCTTTGAATTTTCCTCTACATTTGTTCAGAAATATCTGTATTTTATACTCCTTACATGTATATAAATATCTGTACTTTATACTCCTTAAATTTATATAAATATCTGTACTTTATACTCCTTAAATTTATATAAATATCTGTACTTTATACTCTTTACATATATATAAATATCTGTACTTTATACTCCTTACATGTATATAAATATATGTACTTTATACTCCTTAAATTTATATAAATATCTGTACTTTATACTCCTTACATTTATAAGGTAAATATAAATAAATGTATTTATATTTATTTATAAATAAATATATAAAGTATAAATAAATGTATATATAAATGTATAAAGTAATAGTCTCCTTTACAGCCTCATCCTCCTCTCTCGTCCCACCCTCCTGTCTCCCTCTCCTCTCGTCCCACCCTCCTGTCTCCCTCTCCTCTCGTCCCACCCTCCTGTCTCCCTCTCCTCTCGTCCCACCCTCCTGTCTCCCTCTTCTCTCCTCCCACCCTCCTGTCTCCCTCTCCTCTCGTCCCACCCTCCTGTCTCCCTCTTCTCTCCTCCCACCCTCCTGTCTCCCTCTCCTCTCGTCCCACCCTCCTGTCTCCCTCTCCTCTCGTCCCACCCTCCTGTCTCCCTCTTCTCTCCTCCCACCCTCCTGTCTCCCTCTCCTCTCGTCCCACCCTCCTGTCTCCCTCTTCTCTCCTCCCACCCTCCTGTCTCCCTCTCCTCTCGTCCCACCCTCCTGTCTCCCTCTTCTCTCCTCCCACCCTCCTGTCTCCCTCTCCTCTCCTCCCACCCTCCTGTCTCCCTCTTCTCTCCTCCCACCCTCCTGTCTCCCTCTCCTCTCCTCCCACCCTCCTGTCTCCCTCTCCTCTCCCTCACCACCCGGCTGAGATAACAACTGAAGACTGTCTTTGGTCAAACACAGCCCACGCTGTTCACCTCCTCCTCCTCCTCCTCCTCCTCCTCCTCCTCCTCCTCCTCCTCCTCCTCCTCGTCTTCTTTGTATGCTGTTATCAGTGTCGTCCATGGAGGTCTCACTCTAATGAAATTCCCCTGCTGATCACACTGACGGATCTAAGAGCAGTGTTTGGAGGCCACGTTTAAGGAGGAGCAGAGGGCACCAAAAGAAAACTGTAGAATCTCATTTTAAAATATTACCCCCTCACAGCCTCGGCCACACAGTCCAAGTGTTGTGTCAGTCACAAATAAGTCAAGTGTTTTTGCAGGATATTATAATGTCACAGTGAAGTGGACCTTTGACCACACTGTTAAAAAAAACACATTGTTTTTACAGGGAAAGAAAAACTCACCTATGGTTGTCAGAAATGTCACATTTAACATTTTAACCATACATTTAACATTTTAAACATATAGATTTAATATTTTAACCATACATTTAACATTTTAAACATATAGATTTAACATTTTAACCATACATTTAACATTTTAAACATAGATTTAACATTTTAACCATAAATTTAACATTTTAAACATGTAGATTTAACATTTTAACCATACATTTAACATTTTAAACATATAGATTTAACATTTTAACCATACATTTAACATTTTAAACATATAGATTTAACATTTTAACCATACATTTAACATTTTAAACATATATACTTAACATTTTAACCATACATTTAACATTTTAAACATATAGATTTAACATTTTAACCATACATTTAACATTTTAAACATATATACTTAACATTTTAACCATACAATTAACATTTTAAACATATATACTTAACACAGAAACTTAACTTATATATACTTAACATTTTAACCATACATTTAACATTTTAATCTTGCAGATTTATTATTTTAAAGATGTAGATTGAATATTGAATATAAACAGTAAATGCATCTTCCACAGACCTGCAGGTGTCCACACTGTTTTCTATTTTTTCTGAGAATACTTTGACATATGGATAAATGAAGCTAGGATTCTAACTACCAACCTTTTGGTCATTGGACGACCTACTCTACCAACTGAACTATAGACACCTGTTATTTTACATGTTTAAAATTTTCACTTTCATGACTTTTTATATAAAAAACCTAAACAAATAGGTGTTATTTAACAGTGTTCTTGCAGTTTAAACAGAATCATATTGTTTTTCAATTTACAATTTTATTTTCTATAAACAACCTGAATAAATAATTTCTATATACATACATACCTGCTCTCATTAAAATACTCTTCCTGTAAAAACTACAATTTATTTACTACAAAAATCTTCTCAAATAAAAAACCCAAACAACTGCGTTCTATTTTAATTGTATGTATTTTTTTTTTCTTCTTCTTTTAATTGCCTTTAAATGATGTTATCACTGTATTCAAATGATCCTTTTCACTCAGTTTGTTGAAAACCCTCTCATTGTTTTCAAGTCTACATCTGTCAGTGCTTCACGAAGACAAAATCTGGCCCATTGTTGTGTAACTTACAATAAAATATGTTTTACCTCTTCTCAACAAATTATTGTGACAATGATTTATTGTAGATTGATAAAGTGAGAGAGAAGAAAAATCTGGCAAAAGGATTACGCTGAACCTTTGCACTTACAAACTTAATCAGATTTTCATGTTCGTGTTGAGATGTTTTTTTCTCTTTAAACGTTACACACTGCATCCAGGATCAAGTTACTGTTCATCCACTTCATCCAAAGCAAAAACACCACCTGTTTTCAAACTAAACTATTGTTCTATCAAACTACGTTGAATACAAATGGAATGCAGATTTTTTTTCTCTTCTGCAAAATTGAATTGAATAAATTGTAGGGGTGCACAAATTAATTTTTTTTTTAGAGAGGGTCAGACTTGATCATTTGCAGAGTAGGGCCAGTGGTCCCTTCTGAGAGGGTTAGGGGTAGGCATAGGCGGACTAGGCGGTCGCCTAGGACACCAGATGTTTTAGGGAAGGTGAGTCCCACAGAATGAGCATATTAAGATGCTGTATTTTCTGGACCCTAATGTGCACTTAAAAGACAGTGCACCTTATATATGGATTAATTCTGGTTGTGCTCAGTGACTGGGAATTTAGGCTTTTTATCTCATAATTTGGCCTTTTTATTGCAGAATTTTACCATTTTATCACATAGTTTCACCTTTTTATCACATAATTTTGACTTTTGGTCACATAATTGGGCCTTGTCATCTCATAATTTGGCCTTTTTATTGCATAAGTTTGACTTTATTGCACAATTTTGACGTTTTATTCCATAATTCTGACTTTTTATCTCATAATTGTGACTTTTTATTGCATATTTTTACCTTTTTATCTCAGAATTTTTACTTTTTATCTCATAAATTGGCCTTTGTATTGCATAATTTTGACATTTTGTTGCATAATTTGACAATTTTATCACATAATCTGCCCTTCTTATCTCATAATTTTAGCTTTTATTGCATAATTTTGACTTTTTATCTCATAATTTTGACTTTTTATCTCATAATTTTGACTTTTTATTACATAATTTTGACTTTTTATCTCATAATTTTGACTTTTATTGCATAATTTTGACTTTTTATTGCATAATTGTACATTTTTATCATATAATTGTAACTTTTTATCACATAATTTTTACATTTTATTGCATATCTTTGACAGATGCAAATTTCTAATTCCACAAAAAAGAAAGGGGGGGGGGGGGGTGTGTTTGCCAAGGGCACCAAACTGAACAGAACCGGCCCTGCTTTCTGACATTTGTAAAGTGTAAAAATTACATATAAATGCAGTTTTATTGTCATTATTACAGTTTTTTTTTAAATCAATGTAACCAAATCTAAGCCAGTCAGGTGTGAACAAATAAAAGAAAATTTTCTGCTTTTCTTCAGTAACGTAGAACAAACTGTGAAGAATCTGTTAATAAAAATCTGTGCCCAATGTTCACGTTAAATATAACTTTATTACTCACTAATGCAAAGTCTGTTTAAGATTAAAACATATTTGTGAACTTATAACTTGCACCAATGAGTATTTGAGTGTTCCTTTTGTTTTAAAGAATGACAGCAAGAAAAACATTAAGTCATTAAAAAATGATAGTTTGGTGGTGAATTCCCAGTGCAGCATTTTATTGGGAGTTTCATCCATCACAACACAGTTAGTTGCATCTTGGACCTCCCACTGCAGCCTGTCACCAAAGCATCTTAGACAGCTTTGATTTACTTGCATGACATGAAAAAAATTATCCAATCTGTATTTGATTTAAAAAGTTTTTTGGAACAGTCACACTATAATCATCTCCAGATACACGTTCTATGGTAGATTATGACAGCAACCATCACAAATTAATTTCACCCCGAGGTATAAAGAGGTTTACTTATGTTTAATAGTTCAGTGTGAGAAAATATATATATTATTATTATTTATGTGTTTATTTATTTTAGGAATTTAGTTAGTTGCAATTTGAAGCTTCGTCACTAGATATCACTAAATATGCGTGTTTCCACTATCGGAACTTCTGGACCATTTTACAGGAACTTCAGTTTCAACGGACTGGGCCGTTCCAATAGGCGGCCCTATCGGAACTTTTACAGGAACTAACAAAGTTCCTGGTCGGGGGTAGCTACTCAAGGAGCGGCCCATTAGAGTTGCTGGGCAGAAGTCACGCCGATTGGTTGTCCAAAATTACATCATCAGATCATGACAAACAACTCAAGAGTAGTTGTTGGAGGAAGTTTACCACAGGACGAAGTAGAATTACTCACTTTTCCAACTGTTTGTTTCGTTCATCTCTGTGGAATTCTTCTTCCAGAGCGACTCTTCTTCTTTCAGTCTCTAGCTGCATTTCCATTACCCTCAGAAATTTGCAAAATGTAAATGTCGCTATAAAAATTAGCAATGGAAACACCTGAATTTCGAAAAAACACTCAAATATCGATAAAAAGTTTTCACGCTTTCATGAGGTGGTTTTTCAGACGTTTCGATATTGTAATATATCACAAAAGTACAATGGAAACACTTTTTCCGCCATTATAAGTCAGAGGATGTGACCTACTTCATTTCCATCCCTTACGAAGAATTCAAAAAGAGGAGGTGCTCCAGGAACTACACGGTGCCAGATCCCCCTGGCCTCTTTGATGGCCACGTCTGGCCAATGTACCTGAAACACAAAAACATCATCACATCACATGATCACTTCTCTGGGAGTGAAAATGGCAGCCACAGTCACTGTAACCATGACAACCATTGGCTGCTGGGATGCCAGAGCTAACGCAGTCATGATCACACTCTTGGAGTGATGATCAAAGTGATTCCTACAGTAGACACAGTGAAGGTTCATTTTATTGTCTGTTAGTTTTTGAATATTTAAGTTGTTGTTGTCTGGGTTTTTTTTTTTTTACAGATGAATCTATTCTTTGTTCTGTAAAGTGTTGAGTGCAGCACTGTGTAAAAAGCACTACATACATTTATAATTTGTTGTTAAGTTGTTATTATTTCGACCTGACCATGTAGGGACCACATGTACAGACCCTTATGACCTTAACCAGCTGGTTTGTTTGACATGTTGGAGCCTTTAAAGAGTTCAGTAGGGACTTTTACTGACAAGACAATTAGCCGATTCATTCACTCTAACACTATCAGGGTGATGGTCATTCTGAAGCTCTGAAAATGACAGCAGTGAAATCTCTTGGGATGATATTTCACAGAAGTTACGACGCTCCTGCCAAGAACAACCGTCAATGGAAACACGTTCAAAGCAGAAATATACTTTGTTGAAATTTTAGGAATATCGATATTGTTTTGCGAAAAACTCTAATGGAAACGCAGCTTCTGACACCATTACTGTGTAAAGCAACAATACAAACATCCCAACTTCATCCGTGTCCAGTTACGGATGTTAACTGACGACCGTTTGACAGATGGTTGACCACATAAATGTTGTTCAGTCATAATTTTCTAAACAAAACACAAAAACTTCTATAATTCAATTCAATTAAATTTTATTTATAAAGCCCCAAATCACAACAAAGTCGTCTCACAGGGCTTTACAGAAACACAATCAACTACAGAAATATATGAACAGTCCCAAGCATCCCCTGTCCTTAGACCCTCCTCGGCAAGACTTCAAAGCCCAGTGGGAAAAAGAAGAAATATTGAAGAGAACCACACTGAAGGAGAGATCCACTCCCATGGATGGACAGACTATAAATGAAGGGGGGGGGGGGGTCCAGACACTAGACAGGCGAGGGAGGTGGTCTGGGGTCACAGGTCAGCACAGGCGAGTCACCGCAGATCATGTCGTCCATGGTCTGTGTGGGAGACATGAGGTCATGTGACAGATGCAACATTTTAAAAATAAAATAATAAATAATTAAAATAATATATTACAAAACAAAATTTAACAAAAACAAAAACATTTATAAAAAATCCATAAAAATAAATACATTTTAAAAAGACAAAAAAAGTAAACTCATCTTCAAATCTTTGAAAAACACGTGTCGTTTATAACTTGTTTCCCTCATGCATTATGGGAACTATAGCAGCTAGAGACTAGGACAGCATGAAACCCAAAAGCACTGTGGGTGAGTTGTGTTATCCATCTGACAGACCTACTTAAAATGACATGACTACGGAAAATGAGTTTGTGCAGGACCGCAGGCTAGTGGAAATCTGTAAGTTTTTTTATTTTTACACCATATTTAGCAGCAGAATTTACTGTAACATCGAATGTTTTCCTTATGTGTGATGGTTTAAAATGAGCTTTTAACACAATATCACTCGACCTCACAGTGTGTGTGAAGCGCTACAGTGTGTGTGTGTGTGTGTGTGTGTGTGTGTGTGTGTGTAAGAGCATTTTCTCGGTGACTGACTTCAACCAACTAATGAGGCTCAAGATTTTTGAATACATTTCGTCATCCCTAGTCCACGTCTAGTCTTGTGATTTCCTTCTCTGCTGCTGCTTTGTTTTGGCGCTTTTTGTTAGTGACGTTACCATAGCAACTGACACAATATAATGATGTCATCGAAAGGTTCCTATATGGAGACACACGCCTGAGAGGACCAAGCTAAACTCATGGCCCGGTCAAAACTAGTTCCTCCACCAAAGTCCTAGACGTTGCGATAGTGGAAACACGCCTAAATATGACCTTTAACCTCCATTTTGTTCTGCACCAATGCTCTGCCATTGTACTTTAATTGTTAGCTGTTTATATACCCATCAACCCTGCTAACTTTAACAGAAACAACAATAATAACAATAATAACAATAATAATAATAATAATAATAATAATAATAATAATAACTAATAAATACATATTAATCAAAGTGGCTTACAAAATAGCAACAATAAAAAAGTAAGACCATAGTAAAATAAAAGGGTAGTGAAGTGAATATATGACTGAAATAAACTAAATTAAACTAAACATATGTATGTGAAAAATACACACCCTCACCATCACTCACATGAGGATCTATGTTAGTGTGTGTATGAAATCTCGTAGGATTTCCATGTTCTCATGGGACTACCACCCTGGCTGACCTTAAAGTGATATTACACCTTTTACCAGAGTACAGCAAAAAAAAAAGGAACATAGTGACCCCAATCCACTTGGTTACACACACACACACACACACACACATATATATATATATATATATATATATATATATATATATATATATATATATATATATATATATTTAAAGACATCACATATGGAAATGAAGATAAATATGTTTAAAATGCTATAATTTAAGAGATAATAACTAAATAAATGTTAAGATAGCTGGAGAATGTGTGTGTGTGTGTGTGTGTGTGTGTGTGTGTGTGTGTGTGTGTGTGTGTGTGTGTGTGTGTGTGTGTGTGCTAAGTACTTTTAGCTTCTTTTAGGGGAGGTTCACTATCCCACACTTTGAAAACCCTTAAACTAAACTAAATAGAACCAGTACAGTGGGTGGTTTTTACTGCAGAGAAGTTGTCTGTGGGTGAAAACCACAGCATCTTTTTACATCAGCAGGTGTTCGTGTATCAATTAGCAGTGGTTGTTTCCTCAGTTTGAGGTTAAGAGATAATTTTCTATTTATGTTTAAACTGAGGACATCCCTGCTGAGGGAAAATAAACCATAAGAAGTGTTTTCTTTCTGTCTTGTGTGTGTGTGTGTGTGTGTGTGTGTGTGTGTGTGTGTGTGAAAATGGAAGGAATCTTTGATGCGAGTCCACCACACTGGACTCCAGGTTCATGTTAGGGTCCTGGGTTTTCCACGACAACACATTCACATCAAAGGACCCTCATTGGGGATGAACAAGGGTAGAAGTAAATCTGTGTATAATTTGTTTATTCGTTTTTCAATATAAAACCAAAATTAAGACAATGAAAAAACAACTTGTTTCTTCATTATTTGGTTCCAAAACCAAAATGAAATAAGTGATAGTGATGCGTTTGTTCACTTTTCCCTTTTGTGTTTAAATTAATTTTGTGTTTAAATAAAAATATCCCACTTTTATCTAATTTTGACCTCAAGAAAATTGAGTAAATGAATCTTGAAATGAATCTTAACAACCGAAAGAAAAGATCATTATTGTATGAAATGACACCAATTTTCTCCATCGTCATATCTTCAGGTTTTAGGGTGACCCTCTTTGTTTCCCCAAACAGGACGTAGGTTTACATATTTTGTCATTGCGGGTCACAGTCATTTCCAGTTTACTCAACTTGCTTCAAGAATTTGTTTCAGGTCAAAATTGGATAAAATGGAAAATTATATTAATACAGTTATGAGCAGCTGTGACTCAGTTAGTAGAGTGGTTCACCCAGTGACCAAGAGGTTTGTGGGTTGCCTCCTGGCTCTGACTTTTTTCTCATAATAGTGAATTTTTATCTCACAGTTTAAATATTTTTTATCTCCTATTTTTGAGTTTTTAATTTTTTCTACATTTCCTCTCCATACCCACTAAATGGAGCACCATGACCCAATAAAACACATAATCTACACACTAACTTACTGTTAAAGGCTTTATTTTTGGATATTGTTGACATTTTTCTGGATTTTCCTCCTGTGGCTCAGTTGGTAGAGTGGGTCGCCCAATGACCGAAGGGTCAGCGGTTCGCGTCCTGGCTCTGGCTGTACAGATGTCGAAGTGTCCTTGGGCAAGACACTGAACCCTGACTTAGGCCCCCAGTAGGACTGACCTCAGATCTTAGAAACCTACTGGTGTATGAGTGTGTGAATGTAAAGTGCTTTGGGCACCATGAAGGTCGAAAAGTACTATATAAGTGCAGAACATTTACCATTTACAGTGACTCAGTGAGAAAAAGAATGGACAACTTCAACAGGAGAAGTAGTTCAGGAACTACGTGTACTGTCGTTAGATGTGAAAACACCTGAATGAGTGGTTAAATAGAGAGTGTTTTGACCACAAACCTGCCACAAAGAGGCAATATTCATGCCCTCCTTTGTTTTCATTTTTTCGCAAGCCTGATGGTGACTCTGAATCACGGGTCTGACTGAAGACATTGAATTTTTAAAAATCCACCCCGAAATATTTTTGTGTTTTCCAATCACTTTATGGACAAAAGACTTCAAACTGATGGTAAGTTCAATAACTTTAGCTATGAAACTGTCAATAGTGTTAATTACGAAGAAGTTATTATACACTAACATTGCTACCAGTGTTTTGCTAAAACAGCTGATTGGAGATGGGACAAATAATGTTCACCATAGGCTAATGTTCATAGACAGTAGAGCTAACGTTACATCATTGCTTGTATGTGTACATTGGATAGATAGATAGACAGACAGACAGTGTTTATATGACATAAAACAACTGATTTTGTCGCAATGCAGATATGGATATGACTCAGAGGCTTTCAGATCATCCATAGCTTTCCCATCGATTGCGATGGAGTCCACTAAATACGCACAAATCTTGCTGTACATTACGTTGGGCCACGTCGTCATATTATCCTCCCAGGTCTGCACTAAATTCGGATAAGGGATAATAACTCCACCAACAGACAGAGTACTTAAACTATGTTCCCAGGACATTATAGCTCACAAAAAGGTAGCAATCAAAGTCTGTTTACATTAGCAAACACTGCAAAACTTACTTCTGGTGGAAATTAAATGCATATCTGGATGGTAATGGCGCCGCCCAGGGTTTGTTGTATGAAGTTGTCTATTGTATATGCAAAGGTTTTTTAACCTAAATATGTTAATTTTAATAACCATTTTAAATGTTCTATTGAATTTTAATAAACCTGTATTTTCCCTTATTTATGAGATATAAATGTAGCCTAATTGTCCACCGTCACCCTGGCAGGAGACAGAAATACTGTGAGTCTGTGCATCAGAGAACACTGTACTCTCAATAACCTTTGACAGCTTTGATGGAGGATCACCAAATTCACACCACATATGCCTCTCCTGAAGGCCATGCTATAGCTCGATGTTGACTCATAGTTTTTGACACATTTTGTTGTCACTTGTGCGCCTTCAGGCCAACAGCTATTTTTACATTGTACTTGTGTTCTTCAGTACACACACATTATATATATATATATTTCTATATATATATATATATATATAGAAATATCTGGGGGCAGCACGGTGGTGCAGTGGTTAACACTTGTGCCTCACAGACAGAAGGACCCTGGTTTGGTGTTTACATGTTCTCCCCGTGTCCGTGTGGGTTTTCTCCAGGTACTCCAGTTTCCTCCCACCATCCAAACACATGCACTGATTGGTTAATTGGTTAATCTAAATTGTCCATAGTTGTGAATGTGAGAGTGATTGTTTGTCTATATATGTTTAGCCCTGAGATGAACTGGAGACTCATACAGGGTGTACCCCGCCTTCACCCATTGTAGCTGGATTAGGCCCCCAGTGACCCACACGACTCTAGTGAGGATAAAGCGGGTTCAGATGACGAGTGAGTGAGTGAGTGAGTGAGTGAGTGAGTGAGTGAGTGAGTGAGTGAGTGAGTGAGTGAGTGAGTGAGTGAGTGAGTGAGTGAGTGAGTAAAATATGTAAACTTCTTAATGACCTATGAAGAACATAAAAAAGGCACTTTAACCTGTCTCAAAGGCAAAATCAAAAGTATTCAAAAACAGCTAAAATACAGTCAGATTCCTAACGGTTAAAGATATTTCTCCATTAGCCTCATTTTCGCCCCTTTGTAATTGTGGTTAGAACCACATAAAAGCTTGGAACTGAGCCTGTGCTAAACTGATTCTAAGTGTAATTCTGGGTTTGAATTCTCTCTGCATGTATTATCTCATCATTCATACAAAAGAATTGACTGTTGAAGTTTCAAAGGGTGCATTTGATAGCCTGTAATACAGTTGAAGAAACACCCGTTGCATAAAAAAAAAAAAAAAATGCATCTCTGTTTGACAACAAAGATCTGGAAAGCATGGTGGAAAAAGTGGCCCCACTAATGAACACTTATCAGCACAGATGTCACCAAAACAGAAGCAACAAGAATCTGGAAGGTCCCCTTAATGCGTCAGACCTTGGTGTTATCAGCAGCTGCAGCCTCCTCAGCCTCCTCTGAACTGAGCTGGGAACAGTGAAGGCCTTGTCTTCAAAACCATCACAAGTGGTCAAGCAGCACCGCAGCCAAAAGTTTGGAACTCTGGCAACAACCCCTCGAGATCATGTAATGTTCAACACAGGCATTTAAGCATTAATCATCCATTATGTCAGGCTCAGGCATGCCCAAAGTCTGGCCCGGGGGCCAATCACAGCCCCTGGTCAGAATTCATACGGCCCTGCAGCTTCAGTTTTATGGCCCGCTCAGACTGTCCAAGACAATAAATAAATCCTAAAAGTTTCAAAATGCAATATGTGGCAAAAACACTATTTAAAATCACAATCACTTAAATGGAGATTTAACTGGAAATTAAAAATAAACAGATGAACACTCAACAGCCATGTTGGAGACTTTGTCATCATATAGATTCAGATCATACACATATTTTTTGGGAAATGCCCCTCTGGAGGATGATTCACTCAGATCTCTGTGATGTTTTGGGGTATAAAATCCTAAATATCTGCCTTGTTCTATATCTTGGTCATTTAGAAGAAACAATACAAAAAGGAGACCAATATCTGGTAAAGATTCTCCTGGTGGCAGGGAAGAAGGCCATAACAAAAACTGGGATAAGACTGATGCTTCAACATACAAACAATGGATTTCAATCATAGATGGTACAATGGACATGGAAAATGTGACATATAAACTGAAGTTGAAAGAATATGTCACAAAAAACTGGGGAAAATGGGTGACATTCAGGAAAAATATGTCATATTTAGACACAAACAGGGTGTCCTTTTCATCTCTGTTTTGTTCGATCTTCTGTTTTCTTGTTCCTCATTAGAGGAAAATGTGTAGACTTTGTATTACTGAGTAATAGATGAGTAATGATTCCTCGTATAAGTCATGTTTAACGTGAACATGAGGTTCAGATTTTTATCAGATCCTCCAGATGCTCCACAGGTTGTTCTGTTACTGAGAGAAAAGAAAGCAGATTTTTTTTTTATTTGTTCACACCTGAATGGCTTAGATTTGGTTTAACTGACATAAAAAATACTGATTATTTCATTTAATTTTCATTTATTTCGAGCAACACAAATAATTTGCATACAACAGTGTCCTGACAATACAAAGATTCTCAACAGAATATATACAAGAGCAACAAATGAAATGAAATTATCCATGTTCAAAAAGGAGTGTCTGCGTAGGGAGCCATGGACGACAGGACTGCGGTGACTCGCCTGTGCCCTGTGCTGACCTGTGACCCCGGACCTCCTCCCTCACCTGTCTGGTGGATGGACCTGCCCCCCCCACCCCCCCTTCATTTATAAATGGTAAATGTTCTGCACTTATATCGTTCTTTTCCACCTTCATGGCTCAAAGCGCTTTACATTAGCCTCACATTCACCCATTCACACACACACACACACACACACACACACACACACACACACACACTCATACACTAATAGGTCCTTCAGGGAGACTAAGTCAGGGTTCAGTGTCTTGCCCAAGGACACTTCGACACGTGGACAGCCCTTTGATCATTGGACGACGTGCTCTACCAACTGCCACCCTTTAATAGTATAATATTACCCTCTATATGTGGCATTTTTCTAGAAAAAATGAGGCATTTTGTACATTTAATTCACTGATTCATATAGAGACATTGGAAAAATAGTTAATCTGTGTTTTTCTCATTTCTAGTCGAAACATCTCATCACACTTAAAATCAGACCGAATCACCTAAAGAGTTACTTTTTAGTCAGATATAAAGAATTATTTACACACAGTAGATTTAGAAAATAAAACACACAAAGAAATAAAAAAATAAAATAAAATTTTAATTAAATAAATAAATAAATATATATATATATATATATATATATATATATATATATATATATATATATATATATATATATATATATATATATATATATATTTACACACATCACATATGGAAATGAAGATAAATATGTTTAAAGATAAATAAATAAAATGTTAAGGGATGTTAAGAGATGGTGTGTGTGTGTGTGTGTGTGTGTGTGTCAGGTTTCAGTGTCTTGCTCAAGGAATTGAATTAAATATTTCTGTCCCTCTTTAAAATAAAATGTTTGACCACCCGTGCATTACGTACTCAGAGCAGTGTTGTGGCTGATGATGTAAATCTCTTAATTTTCCAGGTAATGCTGCTAAATGACCCACACTGAACAAAGAGAGTAGTGGAAAGATATGCGATAGTCTGAACAGTTTGCAGTTGTTCCACACATACATCCTGGATAATCATCTGAAGCCACATTTATCACCATCAGGCCAGAAATGCTGCACATTTGAAGCCTCAAACAGGGATGAAAAGTTAACATTTTTCCAGCTTATTCCCACAATCTAAGATTTCAGACCGAGGCTTAGCCATCATAAGGCGTTCCAGCAGAGGCATGAATGGATTGTTTTTACATTGAAAGTGGGATCAGTGGGGTCACATAGCTGTAGGGCCTAAAACCCAACCTGCTGTCATAAACACCTCGTCGGTAGAGGGTCAGCGGACGGTTTTCGGAGGGACTTCAATCCCCTACAGCCCAGCAGTTGTCGTCAGGGGGCGAAATGAACAGAATGTGCAAGGAACAGGTGGAGTAAAGATGGCAAAAGGCGAACATGAGGTTCAACTGGGGTGCATTGTGCTCAAGAATGGTGACCTCTGAGCATCTGCAGGACACAGAGGCTAAAGATAACACGGCTTCAGAGCAACAAAAGAACTATTAGTACAGATTCATTTGCTTTACTGATGGAAAACTGTAAAATGACAGGCTCTGAAACCAACGCACTTTAGCTTTTGGAACACATTTCTGCCAGTTGGTGAATAAGGTGCATCTGTCTGCGCTTTTGTATTTAACTGCTGGGGTTCTTAACTGTCAGTGCATTTACACCCACATCTAAGTCCATCTGTTGGAAATAATCCAGCTTTGGATTTAACTGGAGGTTCTGACAAATCTCAGTCGGTACGTTTACATGTACTTTGAGAAATTCAGAATTATTGCCTTACGATTTTTTGCTTTACGATGATTAAAGTCGAAGTTTTAAAAGCTGTGTAAACCCCAGTGGATGGAGGAGCTCTACCAAATGTTGGTGACAAACTAAACCAACAGTTGTTCTTCAGCCGTTTGGAGTATAGATAAAAGAATGGGCTCTTTGTAAAGGTAACACCAGGTACGTTTACATGTGCTTTGACAATTTCATATTATTGTCTTACTCTGATTAAACTTGGAGTCTTTAATCTGGGTTCTATTGTGGACCATCTTACACGTTTCCTGAAAATTTCATGGAAATTGCTCCAGTAGTTTTTGTGTAAAGCTGCTGACAAAACAAACAAACTAGAAGTCGTGTATAGTACGATACTTGACCAAATTGGCTGACATTCGATCCGTTTCTTCTTTCTATCCTTGTCCTTGTACACACCGAATTTCAGAATGATGAAGAATTGGTGACGCTAGAATGCAAAAAGTTACAAAAATTAAATATGGTGTCAGACCAGAGAGAAGTCGTGAGTTGATTTGGCTGAAATTCAGATCGTTTCTTCTTCATGTTTCTTCTACACACGATCTGTCAAGAATTAGTGATGTTAAAGTGTGAACAAATAATGGTCAATATTTGGTCAACATTGACCTTTGGGTGCTGGCCATGAAGGTCAAGTGTTTTTCACTCTAATATTTCAGAGAACTTTGAAATCAATCGTATTAAAACTGCTCAAGTACTGGATATTGACCATTTTTTAATACTTTTATTGACCTTGACCTTTGACCTAGATCCATAAACATATATCCCATACTGCATGGACAAAACTTCTCATTAAATTACAGCCAATGTGCTCCAGAAATGTGGTCGCTAGAGCGCAAACAAACACACAAACAAACACACAAACACACACAAAAAAACACACACACACACATCAAACGCTACTGATCAACCTAATTGACAATTTGGTCAAGTAACAAACAATATCGCTCTCCCCTTCGGGGGGTGGGGTAATAACAGATCAGATTTATGTAGCACTTTTCTATTAATGCACAAAGTTCATCGTGTTGTCATTATGATTTAAAAAGAGCAAACACATAATAAATGACTTCACCAAACCACAAGTGAAAGAAATGTTTTTCTATTATCGTTCTATCGTTCATAATGTCTGAAAAATGGCCGCAGACTAAACTATAAAAGAACGTTGAGAGAGTAAACCTCCGCCAAGGCAGAATGAAGAGAGGTCTGTCTGTCTGTCTGTCTGTCCTGCCTGTCTGTCTGTCAGTAACATTAGTCCAAAAGTTATGGATGGACTTTGATCAAATTCAGGATGTGTTGGGAGTGTCACAAGGAACCATGGGCGTCACACCCATGGGGGATGGGGGTGTTGCGACACCCCCACTTCTACAACCAGATGATTTCATAGCCTCCACTTTTTCCTGAGTTTATATATTGTATCGTTACTGGATCCAGGAAACGGACGGAGAGTTGGTCTCACCTACTTTTTATTTCAGTGTAAACAGTTACTGTCATCACAATCACACCAAACAAACATCAATAACATTTCGGGGCTGTTACAATATCTATGGTTTAAACTGTTTACCCGCCCGGGCGGCACAACAGCATATGTAAATGAAGCGTACCTCAGTTCACCGATAATGTAAACAGCTCTTCTTCAGTAAGTAATGAGAAATGTTACTATTGTTAAACTAAGTTAATTAAACTATGTCTTGTTCTGTGACATTTACCCTAAGACAGTGGTTCTAGAACTTTTTTCAGTGATGTTCCCCCTGAGGAACATATTTTTAGTCGTCTCCCCTGACATGGACAAAACATTTTTGTAAAATCACTGTCTGATTTTTTAAATCCTTTTTATCTCATAACTGTGACTTATGAATTGAATAAAGGTTTAATTAAGGGAAAAAAACATTTTTGTTATTATTTTTGGCCATATATTACTTTTTTTAAATATAATAAGTGTAATCATTATTGGATAATTGTTTGTAAATGGCTGTGACACCCTTGCAAAGAACAAATACTTACATTTTGGAAATGGGATCTATTTTGGACCACCTCACACCTTTCCTAAAAATTTCATGGAAATTGGTCCAGTATTTTTTGCATAAAGCTACTTACTTACAAACAAACAAACAAACAAACAGACTCAAAAACCCCTTCCCCTTCTGTGGGTGGGGTAATAAGATGAAGGTCAATAAAGACAAGATGCGATAAACCACAAGAAATAAAAACACTGTCTGTATAGAAATATAAAATGAAAATCTAGAAATTAGAAGTCACAAATATACATGAATAAATAAAATAAATAAATTGAACACAGAAGGATCAGATTGTACCTTGTTTGAAGTCGAACCAAGCGACATTGGTTTGACTTTAAACTATTTACTGGAATGGGGTGTGTGAATGTAAACAGGATGGGACGTTGACTCTAATTCCTCTCCACACACTCACTTAGCACATGCCTTTCCCTCTAGTGTACACACACCTATGACATGACCCTGTCAGCTGTGGGCGGGACTTCTGAGAGCTTAAAGAAACTTGAATGATTGAGTGGATTCAGCAGTGAATCATTTACCAGTTTGATAAAACAGATGCAAGTTAAACACTCAAATCTCAAGGTAACTACTGAAAGAAAGTGGATAAACTTTGAATGCGTATTTCCTGTCCACTCATCACCACCGCCTTTCACACACATACACACACACACACACAGAGGTTAGTAAGGGTAGTATGTGTGACTTTTGAAATAAATTACTTAATCAATACTTTTAAATGGAAAAAAAAATATTTTAAAAAGAAATAAAATAATAAAATTCAATTAAAAAAATTTTTTTTAAATAAAAAAAAGAAATGGAAAAAGCAAAATAAATAAATAAATACAAAACAAATTGTAAAAAAAATTAAAAGTATAAAACATTTAAACAATTTTTAAATTAAATAATAAAATTAAATTAAATTTAAAAATAATTAAAATTAATACATTGAAAACCAAAAAGCAAACATCTTTGAAAAACCCATGTTTTGTTTTACACCTGTTTCCCCCATGCTTTATAGGGACTTCCAGAAAAAACAAGTTGAGATATTATTTGCATACATCACACAGATTTAACCTACATTTATATTTAACCCTTGTGGGGACCTTAAGTTTGGTCCTCATGGTAACTGTAAACATATTAATGTCCCCATAAAGATAGAAATACAAGCATGAGCACACACACAGTCACACACATTAAACATGTGCATAGGTGTGAGCCAATGGATCTTATATCTGACACATGTTTAAGGTAAACACATGATCTCAAGTGTTTCTGATCCATCATGTCATGGACAGTAAAGGGAGGAAAGGAAAATCCCCTCATGATTCTTTACACCTGTCTGCGCTCACATCAAGACTCCAATTGTTTTTTCACAGTGTGAGGGATAAAGGAAAACACCTGATGCCTTTAACTTTGGCAAAGCAGCTCATCCTTCTCCCCACAGGAAGAAGTAATAAAGTACAAGTACTTCATTACTGTTTCAAAAATATCACAAATCCAAGGCACTCATACTCTACAGATTCTGTAGAAGCCAGGGTGGGCTGTGGCCCAGTAGGTAGAGTGGGTCACCCAATGATGACGCGTCCCATATATATATATATATATATATATATATATATATATATATATATATATATATATATATATATATATATATATATATATATATATATTGCGGATATTTTGTTGTATTTCTTGGGCAGTTCTTTCCTCAGATTCACACCTCTGCTTAGTTCTGTTAAAACACTGACTTCTCTCCGTGCTGCCATGATCTTTGCCTCTAGCCTTCTCCTCCATGGGGCAACCTTCTGGCTGCTCTGGCTGTTCATCTTGTAGCCAAGCATCTCAAGGATTACGGTTGCTGCTGCATACATCAGCTGATTGGTCTCAGTGATGGTAGTGGTAGGGACAGTTTGCAGTGCAGTGTTCAGGTCCTCCAGTAGAGACTGGTCTGGTACTTTGTTCTTTAGCCTTGGCAAGCAGGTAGTTGTGTTCCCCCAGGATTTCATGATTCTCTTTCTCAGGTCAGCTGCCCTTGTGTTTAGTCTTTCTGGGGCTTGGTACCCAATCTCGATATTTGGGGGTGGTGGTGAAACCACCCCCAAGCTGACCTGTCGTCCTGGCTCCCCCTTGCCGTAGCATCTTTGTACCGTGGATGAGGTACAACGCTGTACCTCATCGATCTCTAGCTGTGATAGCAACCTTTTAACTGTCCACAGCTGAGGCACTGGAGACTGCTAAGCAAAGGCTCACAGCACTAGCTACCCGCCTAAAGAGATACACAAGAGAGGTAGAGGCCAGGAGAATAAACCAGGTGTTCTCCACCAACCCAGCTAAGGTCTACTCTCAATGGCAGGGGGGCAAGGTGACAACAGACCCACCTAGGGCTGAAACTGAGCAATACTGGAAGAGCATCTGGGAGAAGGAGGCAACACATAACACCAATGCCCAATGGCTGACAGACTTACAGGCAGAGCACAGCCAACTCCCAGAACAAGACCCAGTAGTCATCACACTAGCAGACATCCAAACCAGAGTGTCCAAAATGAAGAGCTGGACAGCACCAGGGCCCGACATGATTCATACCTACTGGCTTAAGAAACTGACAGCACTCCATGAACGCCTAGCAGCACAGATGAACCAGCTGCTGATATCGGGAAACCACCCAGAGTGGCTAACCCAGGGCCGGACAGTCCTCATAATGAAGGACCCCCAGAAGGGAACAATACCATCTAACTACCGGCCTATAACCTGCCTCAGCACCACATGGAAGCTTCTATCAGGCATCATAGCAACTAAGATGAGTAGGCACATGGAGCAATACATGAGCAGAGCACAGAAAGGAATAGGCAACAACACCAGGGGAGCCAAACACCAGCTACTGGTTGACAGGGCAATTGCCCGAGATTGCAAGACGAGGAACACCAACCTGTGCACTGCCTGGATTGATTACAAGAAAGCCTATGACTCAATGCCACATACATGGATACTGGAATGCTTAAAACTGTATAACATCAACAGGACACTAAGAGAGTTCATCCAGAACTCAATGAGGCTGTGGAAGACAACTCTGGAGGCCAACTCAAAGCCAATTGCACAGGTGAACATCAGATGCGGCATTTACCAAGGAGATGCTCTGTCCCCCCTGCTGTTCTGCATAGGCCTAAACCCCCTCAGCCAGATCATCTCAAAGAGTGGCTTCGGATACCAGTTCCGAAGTAGAACATCCATCAACCACCTCCTCTACATGGATGACATCAAGCTGTATGCCAAGAATGAGCGTGACATTGATTCCCTAATTCACCTCACCCGGATCTACAGCAAAGACATTGGGATGTCATTCGGACTAGATAAATGTGGGCGGATGATATCTAGAAGAGGAAAGGTGATCACAACTGAAGGGGTTGACCTACCTGAAGGGAACATCACAGATGTGCAGGAAAGTTACAAATACCTAGGGATCCCACAGACAAATGGTAATCGTGAGGAGGCAGCTCGGAAGTCAGCCACAGCCAAATACCTACAGAGGGTAAGACAGGTCCTGAAAAGTCAGCTGAACGGCAAAAATAAGATCCAGGCCATTAACACCTATGCCCTGCCAGTAATCAGATACCCAGCTGGGATAATATCCTGGCCACTGTAAGAGATACAAGCCACTGATATCAAGACAAGGAAACTCCTTACCATGCATGGAGGGTTCCACCCCAAGTCCAGTGTCCTGAGGCTGTACACTAAGCGAAAGGAAGGGGGCCGAGGACTAGTAAGTGTCAGAACTACTGTCCAGGAGGAAACGGCGAACCTCCAGGAATACATCAAGAAAATGGCCCCCAATGACCAACTGCTAAGTGAATGCCTCAGGCAACAAAAGCCCAGTAAGGTTGAGGAACCAGAGGGGCTATCATGGAGGGACAAACCCTTGCATGGCGTGTACCATCGACAAATTGAGGAAGTGGCTGATATGGAAAAGACATACCAGTGGCTGGAAAAGGCTGGACTAAAGGACAGCACAGAGGCGCTACTCATGGCTGCACAAGAACAAGCCCTGAACACCAGAGCAATAGAGGCCGGGGTCTACCACATCAGACAGGACCCCAGGTGTAGGCTGTGTAGAGAAGCCCCTGAAACAGTCCAGCACATCACAGCAGGGTGTAAGATGCTGGCAGGCAAGGCATACATGGAGAGGCATAACCAGGTAGCGGGCATACTGTACAGGAGCATCTGTAAAGAGTATGGACTGGAGGTCCCAGGGTCAAGATGGGAGAACCCCCCAAAGGTGACAGAGAACAAACAGGCCAAGATCCTGTGGGACTTCCAGATCCAGACTGACAAGATGGTGATGGCCAATCAGCCTGACATAGTGGTGGTGGATAAACATGAGAAGACAGTGGTGGTGATAGATGTAGCAGTCCCCAGTGATAGCAACATCAGAAAGAAAGAACATGAGAAGCTTGAGAAATACCAAGGGCTGAAAGAGGAGTTAGAGAAAATGTGGAGTGTGAAGGCAACAGTGGTACCAGTAGTGATCGGAGCATTAGGGGCAGTGACCCCCAAGCTGGGAGAATGGCTCCAGCAGATACCAGGAACAACATCAGAGATCTCTGTACAAAAGAGCGCATTGCTAGGAACAGCTAAGATCCTGCGCAGAACCCTCAGGCTCCCAGGCCTCTGGTAGAGGACCCGAGTCTGAAGGAGACACCGCCCACGTGGGGCGAGAGGAACATTTTTTTTTTTTTATATATATATATATATATATATATATATATATATATATCATAGTCGACAGATTGAAAAAAATGTTTTACATATATATATATATATATATATATATATGTAAAACATTTTTTTCAATCTGTCGACTATGATACATCACCCACCTCCCACCTAAAAAAATACCGAAACCCAAGAGTGCCTCTCCCAACACATTAATAAGTAGTAATCTATAAGAAAGTTACTTCCAATATACATAAGTCATTATGAAATAATAACATCTCAAAGAAAAAAAAGAGGTGAAAAAGTAATAATAAGAATAGTAAAATGTAGAAATGGTCTGCACTTATATAGTTCTTTTCCACCTTCATGGTGCTCAAAGCACTTCACATTCACCAGTAGGTTTCTAAAGTCTAAGGTCAGTCCTACTGGGGGCCTAGGTTTTAACTCTAACTCAGTGTCTTGCCCAAGAACACTTCGGCACATGGACAGCCAGAGCCAGGATGTGAACCGCCAACCTCTCAGTCATTGGGCGACTCACTCTATCAACTGAGCCACAGCCGCCCGTGCAAAGCAAAGGTCTGTTGTGTGTTCTGAGACCAACTGATTTTCTATTCATCTAAAGGGTCTATATTCTTTGCAAGGGATAATACATGCATTTATATATCCTTACATTTATATAAATATCTATACTTTATACTACTTACATGTATATAAATATCTGTACTTTATACTACTTACATTTATATAAATATCTGTACTTTATACTACTTACATTTATATAAATATCTGTACTTTATACTACTTACATTTATATAAATATCTGTACTTTATACTACTTACATTTATATAAATATCTGTACTTTATACTACTTACATTTATATAAATATCTGTACTTTATACTACTTACATTTATATAAATATCTGTACTTTATACTTCTTACATTTTCAGAACAGACTCATTACTTTTTCAAACTAAACAGATGTGAGCGGCTTCAGAGGAAAAATCAGTGGAGGAGAGAAACTGGGACTTTTAATATCATAATTACAGTATGCTATCTCCTAATTTTTATTTTATCTGACAATTTTCACTTTTAATCTCATAATTAGGCATTTTTTACATTATAATTTTGACTTTTTTTATCTCAGTTGTGCCAATTTATCTCATAATTTTGACTTTTACCCTCATAATTATGCTTTTTTTTATATGACTTTACCCAGTGGTCATGTACAATACTTCTACAGTGTAATGTAGCACTGCATTTTATAAGGGTGGCCTTTGCACATTGATTCATTTGATATTATTAATTATAACTTCCTTAAAATAATGCTAAACGTTGTGCACTTGTATAGTTCTTTTCCACCTTCATGGTGCTTTACATTAGCCTCACATTCACCCATTCACACACACACACCAGTAGGTTTCTAACTTAGTCTTACTGGGAGACTAAGTCAGGGTTCAGTGTCTTTGCTCAAGAACACTTCGACATGTGGACAGGCTGGGACACGAACCGCCAACCTCTTGGTTTTTGGGTGTATTTGTGCTGAACCATTGAAAACACACATTCAGTTCAGTATAGCCCTATACCAGTCAGCTTGGAAGTGACCGTGAGCATATCATGGAGAGGTGACGGTAGAAAAAAGACTTGAGGTCGAACAACTCAGTTTGGGACTCACTATTTCCACGCCACTTCGACAACAATGGGTGGGGTTAAGGTTGAACGCCTGTACTTCCGTCTTACGTCATTCTGTTTGCTGCACAGATTGGTTGCTCGGCTACGTGTTTTTGGCACATCAAGTAATAAACGCTGCGGAGGCGGGTAAGTATTTTCTAAAAAAAACAAAACAATATTTGATGAAATTATCAAGGCTGTGTATTGGGAAAAATTAATTAACTACCACTTTTTATATAATTATTAAGTAAGTATATTTAACTCTACTCAAATTATATTTATAGCCTAAGTGGTTGGTTAAGATAAACCCCTTAGAGCAGGGGTGTCAAAGTGCGGTCCTCGAGGGCCGGTGTCCTGCATGTTTTAGATGTTTCCCTCTTCCATTACACCTGGAGGCCACTGCATCATTATCAGTCTGATGAGGAGCTGATTATTAACTCTTTAAATGTCAGTGCTGATGAGTTCTGAATGGATGATTAAGTTTAAATATTGAGAAAAATTCAACCATTTTCCTTTTAGTTTTGTGCATGGATGGACAAGGTGCCAAAAAGCAAGTTTTTAAAATGTTATTTAAACATTTTTTAAAGGCAAAATTAAAATTGCTTGGACCAAATTTCAATAGTAGTTTTCTTCTTTAGTAATTTTTTTTCAAAATTTTCCACATTATTTGTCATTTTGTAAATATTTCTTAGTTTTTGTTGCTCATTTTGTTTATTTTTCTACATTTTTTTTTTTTTTGGGGGGGGGGTTGTAGTATTTTTCTTAGATTTTCTGCCATTTGTGTCTTACTTTGCTCATGTTACCAGTTATTTTGTTAGTTCTCAGGAGTTAAAGGGTTAAACTGAATCACATGGAAGAGGGAAATATCTAAAACATGCAGGACACCGGCCCCCGAGGACTGGAGTTTGACCAGGCGCGCAGATAGCGGGGGTGTCAGGTGTGTCATGACACACCCAGTTTTGAATGCCCTTAGATCCATCCCACCCACTTTTATTTAAGAAAAAAACATGTTACTTCTTCTTTTTACTTTTTTTTTTTTACTTTTACTACTTACTTCTTACTTAGTCAAGCATCACGAAGAAACCAAAATATGAATTAACATACATAATAACGTGACTCGGTTATTGCGCTGTGCAGCGGCATCGTCGTTAACTTTGGTTGCCACGGTTACAAACAGTCTGACAGGCATTACTTGGACAGCCAGGGTGCATGTTCAGGAGGACCCCAACACGGCATGGAATAATGAGGCGAGCTAAAAAGCAGAAAACGATCATGTGGGGTTTTTTTTTTCAAAGAGCAACAGCTGTAAGTAAACTGCTACTTTACGTTATCACCAGGGCTCTAAATTAACACCCACCAACCCGCCAAATGTGGGTGAAAATCCATTTTGGCGGGTAAAAAACAACTTACTAGCCACTTTGGCTGTTGGCGAGTGCAGACCCGGTTGTACCAATCCTCTATGGGGCACCAGCATATGACCGTCCTATTTTTTTTATCCTTCCCCTGTCTTTTGTTTCCTGTCTTGCTTGCTTCGGCCCAGGCAGTGCCCCTATGGCAAAGCCAAAGTGTTCACATAGCCACGTTGTGTTTATTATATCACGTGTTACAGAACGCGTTCTGGCAGCGCACTGGTGCGCGCAATGGCACGCGTACTAGCACGCGTGCCATTGCGCGCGCCAGTACGCCGACAGCCTACTTGTGTGTTTGACAGGATTGCTAATAAGCCCAAATGAATTGATCATAACGGGCTTATATGAGGATTTGGTGTTATCTTTGGTCAGTTGGTGAGTCCACAAATAGGCTAAGGAAATGAGATGGTTTAAGAAAGTTTATAACAACACCAAGATGTAATGTGAGTGTATGTTTACAGTGGGGACAGTGGAGATAAAAAGTAAAGAAGTTAGGAGTTAAATGTGAAAATGCAAAAAAAATTAAATAAAAATGTTATCACATGTTTGAAGAAATTATTTGGGGACCAATTGAGAAAATGTAAGAGCAACAAGATGTGAGTGTATGTATTGTATAAATTGTAATATAGGTGAGAACAGTAAAGAAGTGTTAACAGTGAAAGGTGAGAAAATGTAAAAGCAAGAAGTTTTAAGAGTTAAATGTGGAAAATAAAAAAAAAAATGATCATATGTTTAAAGAAATTAATTATTTCAAGAGGAAGAGGTTAAATAAAATAATTTAATGAAATTTGGTCAGGGGAAAAATGGCTAGTTGAATTTCTGATAGGGGGAGTAAGATAAAAAATCTACTAGCCACATTGGCTGGTGATGAAAAAAGTTAATCACCTTGCAATTTCTGTTCAAAGCAATGTCGCCGTGAGAGTAGGAATCGTACAAAGCTGGCCAGAGCCAAACTGTCACCTTCTTCTGCCTCCACCTGTACATGCCCCACACATATATTCAGGGCAAGGATCAGAGGAGAGAGGTTTTTGGATCCTTCACTTAATCAGTTTTGAGACCATTATTGAAAACTCTCATGGAGAGATCTTATTTACAATTTAATTTGTATATGGAGGCTGTGTCCTATTTTGTGTTTGTTGTTAGTGTGTTAGAAGTTTTAATTACATTATATGTTTTTTACACTCCTGTGAAATTTATGAAAGAATCAGTGTGCTGGAAGTCAGTGTTAAAATAAAACAGTTTTGCAAACAGCATATGGTATGTTTAGTGAGTAATTTGAATTAGTATCAGCATTAATAAACTTTATTAAATAATAATAATTTATCTAATACTTATATAATAAATAATTTCTTCCAATGATGGGTAATTAAGTTTGACAGTCCAAATATACACAAACAGTGAGCAGTCATGTAGCACACACACACACACACACACACACACACACACACACACACACACACACACACACACACACACACACGCGCACACACACACACACACACACACCCATATTGATCATCCTGTCATGTCAGTGGTATATAGCACTTGAGAACATCAGACATCACAATTAGGTAAGATAATGCATTTTTCGTCTTTGAGGAGTAATAACTCCCCCCCTCCAATCAGAATGGTGGGGCCGGGGGGTGTTAGCTGGCATCTTCGTCCCCCCCAGTTTCACAAACCTATCTGCGCCCCTGAGTTTGACACCTGTGGCTTAGAGTCTTCTCATTGTCTTTTTATTAATTTAATATCAGTTACAGTATTACAAAATATTTCAGCATAAGATTAGTTTTAACATTACAAAGTCAAGTCCAGTCTGAGTCTGGTCATTGAGTGTACATGGTCTGAATGGACACATAGCACTAATGGGGGAAAAACACCTTAGTCGACCCCTCCTTCTTCAGATGTTATCTGTCTGTAGCTCCTGAAGGATCGTTGGTCAGATTCCTGAAGAGTTGTAGGGTGTCGGTTCTCCTGGAGGCTCCCATTGTTTGTTCCTATCCTAATCATATCAACCCCCACTGGACCTAGGACCATCCCACCTTTATTGAACAAATAAAAACCAAAAAATTGTTATTGACTGCAAAGCATATTCTATAAAAATTGTAAAATAAATAAATAAATTAATTAATTAATTAATTAATTAATTAATTAATTAAAAAAAAATAAGAAAGACAAAAAAAAATTTATTGTGCTGTTTATTTTTATTTTTTTTTTAAAAACTAACTTTACTTAAAAAAAAAAAAGCCAAATATTGTATGTTCCTAGGTGTCAGGAGAACATAATCAAATCATATATTTGATAACATATGCACTACTTTTCCATATATGGGAATATATATTTAAATATAATGCATTATATTTGTCATATATTTTAGTTTCATAACGGGTACCTTTCCCCAGATAGCCATTACATTAAAGTGAGGCTAATCTGTTAAGTCAACAAAGCTGTTATTTCCATCTGTTTGCTCTCATCTCTTGTGTACGTTTGACATTTATTTACCAGATTAATTGCAGTGAGGTATTTCCTCTTGGGAGTTGTTGTTTATCTTTGGCTGGTGATACCTTATTTCCTCCTCACATGACACTCATTTCCAGTCTTGTCAGTTTCTTAGTAGCTGTTTTCAGATGGAGGCATCGGTTTCAAAGACAAACCTGGACATGTGAAAATCACTAGTGGAAACTGTAAATACTTTGGATTCTTATTTAGGTGTGTGCTAACCCTTTAAATTATTGATACCAGATCCCTAACACATCCTGTTACATCCAGATCTGAACCTATTCTTCAGACACACTGAAAGTATTAAGGTCTGAGAGGTCTTTTTTTTTTTTTTTTCAGACGCTCAGTGAAGCGAACACCCCCTCCAAATCTGCATCTGTGGGTTGCTGGTTCACATTGAGGCAGCTGTCTAATGAGAAGCATTCCTGCCCCAGAAAGAGGAAAAGATGGCCAGCCTGCAAGTCCTTTAATTTTCAAGATTTGTACCTTTGATTCTGGCCTCCCCCTAATCACTTCACTCCAAAGAGTCCAGACTGCCTGTGTGTCTTTGAGGGGGTGGGGGATTCACACATGTGGTTTTGGGTCTGCTTCAAGGGCAGGCCACATGTTACCGGGGGTGAGAGGAGGGGGGGGGGGGTCGCTATCTGCTTTGGCAAAGGTGGTGCTGAGGGTGAAATGTGATAGGTGATGTTTTTCCTGCCTCTATCCCACAGTCAGGAATGCAGACAGTTCATACGGCCGTCTGACATCGCTCCCAAATTGAAAGAAATCTAAGGTTGCCATGGCTGCAGTCAGTGACATCTGGCTCCTGTGTGTCGTATGGAATAATTTCAGATGCAGTGCAGAACAGCAGAACATCTGGTGACATTACAGTGACTCGTAGACCAGCTCTGAAGCTTGAATCTAAAAACTTGACTTGAATGAGACTGAATGTGAGAGATTGAATAATGGATCCACTGTGCACTTTGAGTATAGAAAAGCCATATAGCATTAGTCTTAGTCTTAGTCTTAGTCTTAGTCTTATTCTTATTATTAGTCTTAGTCTTAGTCTTAGTCTTATTCTTATTCTTATTCTTATTCTTAGTCTTAGTCTTAGTCTTAGTCTTAGTCTTATTATTAGTCTTAGTCTTAGTCTTAGTCTTATTCTTATTCTTATTATTATTATTCTTAGTCTTAGTCGTATTCTTAGTCTTAGTCTTAGTCTTATTATATAGAGCCTGATGCTCTCTAACAAATGTGTCTAAAAAAAACATGTCTATTCCTTGAAATGTCACATGATCACTTCTTGTCCACAGAATAAAATTCATCTGATGTTCAGTTTTTTAAATTAAAGGTTTAGAATTTAAAGTCTCTTTGGATAAAATTGTCTGCCAAATGCTAAATTATTCAGATAATACCTAATCTGGCCCCTATTTTGTGCCTATCTCAAGTTTCTATTAGAGTCAATAATTTGCTTTTGACCTTTCTGCTATATGTGACCTTGACCTTTGACCTTTTGCAATATTGATAATTTCGTTATATGTATATATGCATCAGTGCCTGTAATATTATGATAATATATCCAGTACTGATTAAGTTATAGCGTGATATGTCTATGCTTGACCCACACAAGCAGTGTTCAATTCAATTCAGTTCAATTTTATTTATAAAGCCCTAAATCACAACAAAGTCATCTCAGAGGGCTTTGCAAAAACACAATCAACTCCAGAAATACATGAAAAGTCCCAGGCATCCCCTGTCCTTAGACCCTCCTTCTCGGCAAGAAAAAACTTCCAAACCCAGTGGGAAAAAGAAGAAATCTTGAGGAGAACCACATTGAAGGAGAGATCCACTCCCATGGACGGACAGGCTATAGATGAACGTCCATATATAAATGCAGGAAGGGGGGCTGGTCCAGACAGGCAGGGGCGGTGGTCCGGGGTCACAGGTCAGCACAGGCGAGATACTGCAGATCCTGTAGTCCATGGCTCCCATGCAGACACTGTCAGGAGAGCCACCACTCCCCCCGGGGGGGGGGGGGGGGGGGGGGGACACCAGGTGACTAGTCATGAACAGACTTGGTACAGTGTCTGTACTTCCCCCAGCATTCTAACTCCTAGGGCAGCCTAGACTGAACTGTGACTCATACATCATGTATACATGATATATGAGTCACATAATTTTTAACTAACCTGACCATAGGCTTTCTCAAACAGGAATGTTTTAAGCCTAATTTTAAATGTAGAGACTGTTTCGGCATCTTTAATATTAAATAGAAGCTGATTCCATAAGACAGGGGCCTGATAACTAAAGGCTCTAGCTCCTACTGTACTTTTAGAAACCCTAGGAACTTTCAATAAACCTGCATTCTGAGAACGAAGGGTTCTATTGGGTTGGTACGGAACCAGATCATCTTTAAGATAAGAGGGGCCCATACCATTAATGGTTTTATATGTAAGGAGGAGGATTTTAAATTTAATTCTAGACTCAACTGGTAGCCAATGAAGGGTTTGGAGCACAGGCGTGATGTGTTCTCTTCTATTTGATCCTGTTGTTAATAATCTTGCTGCTGCATTTTGAACCAGTTGCAAGCTTTTTAGGGAATATTTAGGACACGCTACAAGTAAGGAGTTATAATAATCTAATCGTGATGTAACAAATGCATGAATTAATTTTTCTGCAGTCGTTTTAGACAGAATATTCCTAATTTATTAATTTAATTAATTGCGCAGGTGAAAGAAGGCTGTTCTGCAAGTTTGGTTAATATGCATTTTGAATGAAAGATATGGATCAAATAAAACCCCTAAATTTTTAACTGTGGCACTGGGTGTTACACTTAAGTTGTCCAGAGTAACTATCTGGTCAGGTAGGGAGTCTCTCTCTACAGAAGTTAATTTTGCAACATGTCACCTTTGACCTCCAGAGATCTCAAAAACCTGTGGTCATTTGGTGATAACACCAAGTGTGAGAATTGTAGAAATCTTCATTCCGCATCGTTTGGTACCAATCTGAAAGTTCTGTGACCCTCTGTTCTCGAGTTATAACCGATAATGTGATTATTTTTAGTTAACTGTGACCTTGACCTTTGACCTCTACTCAAATGAATCATTGCATCTGATGTGCATTATCTACTATATGTATATGCCCATGCAATTTCATGGTGATATCTCAAGTATTCATTGAGTTATAGCATGATATGTCTCTGCGGACATACACACAACACACACACACACACGATGATTACAATAATATCTCCCAACCAGGTGAGATTAATAAGTAAATAAATAAAAAATAATTCTATCCCATTATTATTATTATTATTATTATTATTATTATTATTATTATTATTATTATTATTATTATTATTATTATTATTATTGTTATTGTTATTGTTATTGTTATTATTATTATTATTATTATTATTACTATTATTATTACTATTATTATTATTATTATTATTATTATTATTATTGTTATTATTGTTATTATTATTATTATTATTATTATTATTATTATTATTATTATTATTATTATTATTATTATTATTATTATTATTATTATCTATATGTTTAACCCTGTAATGAACTAGCGACATGTACAGGGTGAACTCCGCCTTCATCCTTCAGTAGCTGTGATAGGCTCCATGTGAGGCAGGTAATGAGATGAGAATTAACAATAACATTTTGCAGTAATTTTGGTTGAGTAGATTTTAACATTTTAATTCCCGAGACTTTAACAGTTCTAGTCAAAATTAATAAAATAAGTAACAAAATGGACAATAACAAATATGTAGCCAAAAATTTTGAATAAACCAAGAAAATAATAAGTAACACGGACAAAATAAGACACAAATGGCACAAAAGTGAAGAAAAATCATAAAATCCAATATTAAATGTAGAAATATAAAACAAAATAAGGGGGGAAAAATAACAAAAATTAATAAATATTTACAAAATAATAACTTAGTTAAAATAAACTCAAAATGAAGAATAAATAGATATATAAATAAATAAATAATATTGTAATTTGGTTCCAGTAGTTTTGGTTTTGGCTTTTTTCTTTTTTCTAAATTATTTGCTTTTTGACACTTATTTATTTCCATATATCAGATCTATGAAAAAAACTCAGTAAACTCACAGTAAAAAAAACAAAACTTGTTATCGCTGCAAATCAGGGGTTAAAGGGTAAACCCATATTTAGAGTAAAATGCCACTCATTTTAACAGCTATAACACTAAAAGAAATACAGTCAAATCCATCTAACATATCCCATAACATAAATAGGGAATGTCAAATTAATGGGCAGGGACATTTCTATTCAGATATGCAATAATTATTATCTATTTATCTACCTGGTTTTAAAGTAGTTTTAGGACACTACTTTCTTTCATATCAATATTTGATTATTTATTGTTTTTAATTATGTTTTTAATCTTGTTAACTGTGCATTGATATTTCATTTCTGCATCTATGATGTTTTGTGTGAAATAACTAAATTATATATTAATATTACAGCAAGAAGATTCTGGGTTCAATTCCAACACCATTGAGTGTGACTTTTTTAATGTAAAATAAGCTCCTCCCACCATCCAAACACATGCACTGATTGGTTCATTGGTTAATGTAAAATAATGTCCATAGGTGTGAATGTGAGAGTGATTACCTGTTTGTCTGTTAGTTAGCAAGATAATTCAAGAAGTTAGGGAAGGATCCTGATGAAAATTTCATGGTGTTGGGGGGGGGGCACAAGGAACAAATGATGAGATTTTGGTGGTGATCCGGAAGAGATCCTGGATTCTGGATCAGTTTAAAAATACATTTCAAAGTGATCCAGAATCCAGGATCTCTTACGAATCATCAACAAAATCTAATAATTTGTTCTAATCATTTGTCCCAAACCCAACCCCCCCCAAAACACATCATAAAACTTTAATTAAGATCCTTCCATAACTTTTTGACCAAAAACATAACCTCCTTGGCAGACCTTCCTTCATTCTCTATTGTCTCTGTGATGAACTGGAGACTTGTCCAGATTAAACCTTCAGTGGCTGGAATAGTCTCCATGTGACCCCTGTGACCCTAGTGAGGATAAAGCAGGTTCAGAAAATGAGACGAGAATTAATGTAACAATTTGCACTAATTTAGTTGTAGTATATTTTACCTGATATTTGGAGTAGAACGTCACTGATTTTAACAGTTATAACACTAAAAAAAATAGGTCAAATCCATCTAACATATTCCATTAGAACACACAACTAATTACACATAAAACAAAAGGATTATTAACTCTTAATTATTAGGACTGGTACGCCTCATCACCGCTTCATGGACATGTATGAGGAAGTACAAGTAAACTCTTTTGTTCGACCTCAAGTCATTTTTCTACTGTGCAAAATATATCACTGTTATTATTGATACCAAAGTGAGTGTTAGTATCAGATCTATAATAACCCTGAGAAGCATGTGGAAAATAAGAGATGAATATTTAGGCATTATATTTAATTTTTCATGGTGCAAGAACAGAAGAATAAAAAAATAATAATAATAAACAAACAAACAAATAAGGGTAAAATACACTGTAACTGTACTATATATAAAGAACAACACTTCCTGTCAATACTGTAAAACCCATCAAATCTGTCCCAACTAGTTTGTCCCAATGCATGCTGGGAAATTCTACCAGCTGCTCCTCCAATATGTCACAATATTATGAGATCGATTTTATTATATTATTTTCAGTAATAAATGTACCTGTTTACATCAGAGGTGTAAAGTAACTCAGTAAAAGTACTTCATTACTTTACTTAAGTAGATTTTTTAGGTGTCTTTACTTTACTGGAGTATTTATTTTTCTGGCAACTTTTTACTCTTACTCACTACATTTTTTTGTATAAATATCTGTACTTTATACTCTTTACATTCTCAGAATGACTTTTACAAACTAAACAGATGTGACAGTACGAAAAATCAGTGGCTTCAGAGAGAAAATAATGGAGGAAAGAAACTGTGACTTTATATATTATAATAATGTATTAATATATTATAATATAATAATATATTATCATAACTATTATCTCACCATTTTGACTTTTTCTCTCAAATTATAAATTTTATCTCATATTTATAACTTTTCTTTTTTTAAAAATCTGATGACTTTATCTCAATTGTGACTTTTCTTTCCCCATTTTTCCTAAATTTTAACTAACTTTTAAAGGCTTTATTTTAGATACTTTTTCTGGTTTCATTTTCTGATTTTATTTTCTGAAGTATTATTGCCTTCATGACAAAAAAAAAGCTGTTTTACTTTTTACTTTTGTACTTTATTACAATTTTTTACTTTTACTTTAGTAGTTGAAACAGTACTTGTACTTTTTTATTTTTTTCACACAAGTAGCTGTACTTCTACTTAAGTACAGAATGTGAGTACTTTGACCACCTCTGGTTTACAAATAGGTAGAATTTAATTTAATTGAAATATTTCTATTGATTAAAATATAACTGATTTCCATAGTTTGTATTGACTAACCCTTAAAATACTTTTTTTTTTTTACAGTGCGCATACAGTACAATGTATCCCCACTATTTATCACTTAGAAAAATGCAAGATTGAAATATGTGTAAAGCATTTAATAAAGCTTAATTTCTAACCAGTATTACTTAGTAACTTTGTGACATTTTGGGTTTTATTGCCTACATTATGATAAACCACAGACTGCAGAAACAGAAACACCACTTAGTTTGTGGCCTTGCTATGAGTTTGTATTATTACTTTTGCCCTCTGGGGTTTTCAAGCCCAAACTGACCATATTTGGAGGGGGGGGGTGCATGTTGGGTGAAACTATAGGCTGTAGCTGTGTTTAAGAAGGTGATGGAGCTACTCTGACTGTTCACATTGGTTTGTGAGTAACTGTTTTGAGGTCAGATGTTTTGGCTGTCGCTGTGCTGTCATTATGGAGCCACAAAGGACCATATTTGGACCAAAGAGCAAGGGGTGAAGAGTAATTTAAAGGGGACATACCATGTAAAATGCACTTGTTAATGTTTTTACAATACAAATATGTGTTGTCGGTGTGTGAGGAGACCCTTTAATTATGAATAAAAAAACATCCACAAAAAAACACCTTTTTCTCCTGATCCATTTCTTATTGGAGGGGAATGAAAATGCTCCATTTTTTATTTTCTATGCTCTGCACATCACATGTATAGATTAATTTGAATACCCCAACTCAGCTAACCCCACCTACTGGTCACAGACATCTCTGCTTGGACTCGCAGATCCTCCATTCTTCATCTCGTGTGTGTGTGTATGTATATGTGTGTGTGTGTGTGTGTGTGTGTGTGTGTATGTATATGTGTGTATGTGTGTGTGTATGTGTGTGTGTGTGTATGTATATGTGTGTATGTGTGTGTGTGTGTATGTATATGTGTGTGTGTGTGTGTGTGTATGTGTATGTGTGTGTGTGTGTATGTATATGTGTGTATGTGTGTGTGTGTGTGTGTATGTATATGTGTGTATGTGTGTGTGTGTGTATGTATATGTGTGTATGTGTGTGTGTGTGTGTGTATGTATATGTGTGTGTGTGTGTATGTATATGTGTGTGTGTGTGTGTGTGTGTGTGTTTGCAGAGACATATCATGCTATAACTCACTCATACTTGAGATATCACCATGGAATTAAATGGACATATACATATAGCTAATGCACATCAGATGCAATGATCCATTTGAGTAAAGGTCAAAGGTCAGGTCACAATTAACTAAAAGGTTAAAATCATATTATTGGTTAGAACATCAGAACAGAGGGTCACAGAATGTTCAGATTGGTACCAAACGATGCGGAATGATGATTTCTACAATTCTCACAATTGGTGTTATCACCAAATGACCAATAGTTTTTGAGATCTCTGGAGGTCAAAGGTGACATGTCACAGAATTATCTTCTGTAACACTGTTTGTGTGTGTCAACCATAGACATATCACGCTGTAACTTAATCAATACTGGATATATTAGAATATTACACGCACTGACGCATATAACGTTAATATAACGAAATTATCAATATTGCAAAATGTCAAAGGTCAAGGTCGCATTTGGCAGAAAGGTCAAAATCACAATATTGACTATTCATGAACAGGTTGTCATAGAAATTTGAGATTGGCACAAAATAGTGGTGAGATTAGTCATTCTCTGAATACTAGTTCTCTGTCGTATCCCAGTGTGCTTCTGGCGTGTTGAAGTCTGAGCTCTGGTCGCTGTGCGTGTATCCCTTTAATTATGAATAAAAAACATCCACTCTCTTTTTCTCCTGATCCATTTCTTATTGGAGGGGGATGAAATGCTCCATTTTTGCCCAAGCCTGGATGAGACAATATCGTCATTTGTATGAAAAGTACGTCACAATTGCACAGTAATAAAATAATATCACTCCTCATCTATGCCTCGCTTTGGGAGAACCAGAGAAACACACTCTCTGTCCAGGTCTCTGCAGATGTTTCAAAGGGTGATCATACCACCGCCATTTGTGCTGCTGGGGTTTTGTTTTGTTTTTTTCGCCATAAATGTAAACGTAGCAAAAGAATGCACTCCTCTTCAGTTGCCATTTTGGCTAATGTCACCCTTAATGTCACTTGCAATGACAACCCACAAAAATCATAAGTGATTTTGCTACCACCTACTGCCTGAGTGGTGAATTGCAGTCGACGCACAACCCTCAATTCAATTCAATTCAATTTTATTTATAAAGCCCTAAATCACAACAAAGTCGTCTCAGAGGGCTTTACAAAAATACAATCAACTACAGAGATACATGAAAAGTCCCAAGCATCCCCTGTCCTTAGACCCTCCTTCTCAGCAAGAAAAAACTTCAAAACCCAGTGGGAAAAAGAAGAAATCTTGATGAGAACCACATTGAAGGAGAGATCCACTCCCATGGACGGACAGGCTATAGATGAATGTCCATTTATAAATGAAGGAGGGGGGCCTGGTCCAGACAGGCAGGGGCGGTGGTCACAGGTCGGCACAGGTGAGACACTGCAGATCCTGTCGTCCATGGCTCCCACGCAGACACTGTCAGGAGAGCCAACACTCCCCCCTGGGAGTGAAAGATAGGTTATAAAAATGACAGAAACAGGTGTGAGAGAGAGAAAGAGAGAGAAAGAACTCAGTGTCTGTACTTCCCCCAGCACCTCGATGCTTACGTCGACGTGTACAAATATGAAAAGGGGGCACGTCACTCGTGTCATTTGCATGTTGTTTGTTTTGCTTGCGTCAAGTATAAACCCAGCCTTTCCAAGATATGTCATGTTGTATTTTTTTATTTAATTAACGAAAAAAAAATTTAAAATAAAAATCTTGAATTAAGCAAAAAAAAAAAATGTATCTGTCAAAAGAAAAAGTAAAAATGAAGTTGGTAAGATTTCATGGAATAACATTTTCCAGATTTATTTCCTATAAATCAGTTGTTATATCTCATTGAAAAGTTCCACTTTAGCTGATTCTGTCTTATTTTAACTGTGATGTGATATTTGGACTAGAAATGAGAAAACTAAACTTGGTCAGACTGCCATACTTCACCTCACACCTCATTTTGGAGCTGATGTCCTTTCATTTTTAGATTTCTTCACATCTCTTTGGCTTCACTTTGTTGCCCATTGTGATGAACCTGTGATAAACTAAAGCACAGCCAGCAGCTAAAAGGTCAGATACATGCATTTGGGGTTACTGGAAATGAAAATCTGATCTAAACACAGATTTATATGCTGCGCCTCCCCAGTGACACATAAAATAATTCATAGTTCTGAAGGTTGGAATGAGAGAACAAGTTATGCTTGTGTTTGTTATTTGAAATAATGAGAGGTTGTGTAAGTTCATCTTCATAACAAAGTGTTGTAAATGTCTCTGTAAGCCAAAGGTTTTGTTTCATTTTCTTTCTTCAGTTTTTGTAAAATAAATCATTCTTCAGGGTGAAATGAGGTCATGACATTCAGTTGATAACAATCTCCTAACCTCTTACCAGTGTTACGTCCTGATCCCAACATGTAGATGACATTATTATAATTACACTTATATATACAGCTCCCACATTAAACCACTCCTCATTCTGGGGGGAGGGGTTTGAACAGACTTGGTATGTAAGATAGGTTTAAAGTATGGGCGTCACAACCATTTAAAATGTGGGGGTGTTCTAGGTTGTGGCACATGAGCCAAATTTTCTGAATCTATCATCGGAAAACTAACAAACAGTTAGTTATCCATTAATGGTTAAATTTGTATGTTAAAAAAGTAAAAATAATAACAGAAATGTGAACAAAAATCAAGCATTTATTCAATTCATAAATCAAAATAATGAGATAAAAAGTAAAACATTATGAAATAAAAAGTACAAATTATGAGATAAAAAACTGATCTAAGTTTGGATTTAAAAAATCAGACACTGATTTTACAGACACTGTACCTCTTTTTTCTTACAAAAATGTTTTGTCCATGTCAGGGGAGACAACTAAAAATATGTTCCTCAGGGGGAACATCACTGAAAAAAGTTTGAGAACCACTGTCTTAGGGTAAATGTCACAGAACAAGACATAGTTTAGTTAACTTAGTTTAACAACGGTAACATTTATTATTACTTACTGGTTGAGAGAGAGGGAGAGAGAGAGAGATAGTAGGACTTCCTTTCCCCCAGCATTCTAGCTTCTAAAATGCTGGGGGAATCCTAGGGTCCAACAGGTACAGGTCAGCTGTGATGTTGGTCACGCACACAATCCTTCTTCAAACACACGAGTCTAAAGCACATGCGAGTCAGAATCCCCACAGTGGTGGCCAGCGCGTGCCGGCTGAGGTGGGATCCTGGCTCTGCGGGGTCCAGACGCACGCCAGCGGCAAAATCAGTGGATCCTAATGGATGGGAATGGTGTTGTCCCAAAAAAATTAAATAAATAAATAAATAAAGCAGTGCAGACTTCCCTCACCCCAGCGACCTCAGCCAGCACCTCCAGGGGACTATGACCTCCAAAGCCAGTCATAGTTAAAAAGAAGTTTTGAAACTTTGTTTTTTGTCCAATTTTGTCTTTTCTTCTGATACAGTTTTTTTTCCTTTAAGTGAGTGACTTTTATTTACTACTTTGCTATATTATGGTTTTCCCTCTTTTAGAGTGATTTTTAGTTGATACTTTTGATATTTGTTAAAGATCCTCTGTATGAGTGTTCCATGTTTTATTTTGTTATTAAACTTTGTTGTTTTTTTTTTTAAAACAATGAGCTTTGAGTTGTGATTTTTGATTCTAACCCTAGTTCAGTTCTGACAGTTTGAGTTTCACAAAGTTTTGTTTGAAACCTTTTGAAGCAAAAACAATTCCATACAGGGCCCTACAATTACAATTGAAAAATAAATAAATAAATAATAAATTGCATTTCCTCATAGTGCGTGTAAAAGTACCTTCTGTTACTTTTACAAAGAGCCCATGGGTGCAGAACAGCTATGGTTTTAGTTTAGAGAGGTACCTTTCGGGGCCTTTTAAACCAAATGCTCAGGACTTGAACTCAGACTGTTTGGAAGGAACGTCAACCTCTTAATGACAGCCTATCACTGCATGCGGCTTTGTCAACAACATTTGGTAGAGCTTCAACACCAGAACCAAACACCACGCAGCAGTAACAGTAACCATCTTTGGGCTCACACAGGGTCTCTCACCGCATGGCGGGGCGGCCAGCGGAGCAAGACTCCGGCGGGTCAGGAACCTCAGAGCCATGGAACAGATGCACACGATTAACTCGGGCTACTTCAGATTAGTCGCCTTTTGAAGTTCAAGTTCCTTTTTTGTGACATTTTCTTTTGGAGACCAGTGATGCTTTGTAACCTGAGCTGAAGAGGAGGGGGTGGGTGCATTGAGAGAGGGGTGGGGGGGGGTGGTGTTGGGGTCTTTTTGGGTGGTCTGCTCTGAAATGAGGAATGCTAAGAGTTTGCCTTTCAGCTCATACAGATTGCTCTGTGGCTCAGTATCTGATTTGGCCCTCTAACCCCAATCCTTACCAGATTTGAGAGTTCCTGTTGGATTCCCAAACTCGACAAAAATGCATTAGTGTATTGAACCAATTAATACTGCATGATTTCATATGAAGAATGGGTATCAAAGTTTAGCCATGCTTCAGCAGATTTCAGTGTTTCATGAGAATCAAGTGAAGCACAGCTATAAAAGAAAATTAAACACTTTTTTTTAGATAAAGAATGTAAAAATTACATACATTCTTTGCTCTTGTAGAAGTACATGCACACATGAAAAACTGTTTATTCAGCGTCTTTAGTGTTGGAAAAGTGAAAGAGTGCAGGTTGTGACATGTACTCAAAGTCCAAAAGGAAAAATGACCCAATGAAGATAATTCTATAAACTGTTTGTGTGTAAAGAAATGGTAAAGAATGTAAAGAAAGAATATGATCCTCATGATCCACTGCTACATCATTTTTGTTCTGTTCAATTACAACTCAAATTATTCACATTTTGTTCAGACTCATTTTTTTAACTCTCCAAACATTTATTTATCCAATGAACCATTTTATGTTGCAGAAAATCTCAGTGACATTCACTCCACTGTTGATAGATTCATAGAGGATAATAACCAATTACTCTCATGCTCACACATTTTAGATCAGAGGTGTCAAACATGCGGCCTGGGGTCAAAACTGGCCTACCAATGGGTCCCATCTAGCCCCTAGGATGAATTTGTGAAAGATAATACACACATAATACACATAATACATAATTAAGTTAAAATCATTTTACATCAATTCAATCTAGTCATAATAACCAATAAATTATTTTAGTGTAAAAAAAAATAAGGGAATAAAAAGAAAAGACTATCTTGTTACAAAAGATGTGAATAACCTGAAAGGTATGTGGAATTTTACCAATATTCTGAATGTTATTACATGTTGTGTGTATTTGTAAATCCACTGTTATTTTTAAGTTGTGATGCACACATATAAATAATAAACTAATAAACTAGATAAACTTTTTTTTTTTTTTTTTAAATGTTCAGGTTGTTAATATTTGTACAGGTACAAGTACAGTTCATAAATGTTAACATTTTCATGATGGAATTTTCCAATTTTTGCTCAAAAACATAATTTATATGTTATTATTATCCTATTATTTCTATTATTTTACTGGTGCAGCCTACTTTAAACCATATTTGGATGAATGTGGCCCCTGAACTAAAATGAGTTTAACACCCTTGATTTAGATCAACCAATTAACAAACTATGGATCAAATTTATACTGTAAAAAAATATTCCCTCCATTAAAAAAACTAATTCTTTCTATATCCCACCAACAAAATAAAAGCATTTGAATTTGATAGATGTGTTAATAGACTGAATTTGTGAATGGCAATTGACAGAGGATAACAGAAGTGGACCGCATACAGCCTAGACCAGGGGTGGCCATGCCTGGTCCTCGAGAGCTACTATCCAGCATGTTTGAGATGTATCCCTCTTCCAACACACCTGACTGTCATTATCAGGCTTCTGCAGAACATAATGAGAGGTTTATCATTTAAATCAACTTCTCATCAAGCTCTGCAGAAGCCTGATAAGGTCCGTCAGGTGAGGGATACAAGAGGGATACATCTGAAACCTGCAGGATAGTAGCTTTCAAGGACCAGGCTTGAGCACCCATGTTTTAGATTTATCTGTCATCCAGCACACCTGACTGTCATTATCAGTCAGTCTTCTGCAGAACTTGATGATAGGCCGGTCATTTGAATCAGGTGTGTTGGAAGAAGGATACATCTAAAACATGCAGGATTGTGGCTCTCGAGGACCAGGGTTGGCCACCCCTGGCCTAGACATTCTCCAGTAGCTCGCACATGTTCAAGAGGTAGAACAGGTTGTCCCATAAAAGAAGGTTTGGTAGTTTTAATCCTGTTCTGTCCTAGTCATGTGCTTGAGCAAGACATTCCACCCTACTTACCTCCAGTGCTGCTACTCACACTAATGCATGAATGTACGTGTACTTTCAGAAATCTGAATTATTGCCTTAGTCCAATTGAAATCCAAGTTTTCAAAGCCATGTAAACACCTTAGTCAGGGTGGAATCGAACTGGAGTTTGAGAAGTTGGAGTAACGAAGTGGGATAATATGATTGTAATCCAGCCTGTGTAATGAATGGATGCTGGATGCTAACTACAATGAAATGTTTTGATGTTTTGATATGAGGTCAGTCAAACTCGGTGCAGCATAAACAAAAACAACTAGGGGCGGATTTTGTTTGCAGAGGATGAAGACAAACACAGCAAGAAATGTGGTTTTAGTGTGTAACAGATTTTGAGTTTTGAGGTGATAGGGAATTTCAAGAAGTTTTAAACAGAATTCATCAGAATTACATTTTAATTTAAAAATTCTCTTGCTGGAATCTAAATGAAAAGCTCTGGGAAACTCTAGTTAAGTCCTTAATAGGACATTTAGGATTATTGTAAGGCAATAATTCAACATTCTAAGTGTCTGTAAATGTGTCTGAATGTCCTTCCCCAGAGCAGCTGTGGATACATTTCCAAAAGCATTGGCTCAGCTGTCATATGAACTCGACATCTCATCCTTAATCCATAGGCTTTAATCTGATGTTACTTCACCCTTTGCAGCGCAAACAGCTTCAACTCTTCTGGGAAGGTTTTACACATGGTTTGGGTCAGTGGGTCTTAAATCTGGTCCTCAAGTACCACTATCCTGCATGTTTTAGATGTTTCCCTCTACCTTCACTCCTGGAAGTCATTACATCATTATGAAGCTTCTGTAGAGTTTGATGATGAGCTGATCATTAATTGAACCTGGTATTCTGGAAGAGGGAAACATCTAAAACATGCAGGATAGTGGTACTTGAGGACTGGATTTGAGAACCACTGGTTTAGGTGATAAGTGTTCAGAAAGAAAATGGACCAAAGTGTAAGACATGAATGTGTTTATTATTCAATTCAATTTTATTTATAGAGCCCCAAAGCACAACTATGTCATCCCACAGGGCTTTACAGGAGAGAACAATCAACAATCAACCATAGAAAGAGATGAAGTCCCAAGCATCCCCTGTCCTTAGACGCTCCTTCTCAGCAAGAAAAAACTCCAAAACCCAGTTGAAAAAAAGAAGAATCCTTGGGGAGAACCACACTGAAGGACAGTCCCACTCCCATGGATGGACAGGCTATAGGTGTACGTCCATTTATAGATTAAAGAAATGGGGGAGCGGGTCCATCCATCGGACAGGTGAGGGTGAGGGAGGAGGTCTGGGGTCACAGGTCAGCACAGGACACAAGTGAGTCACTGCAGATCCTGTTGTCTATGGTTTCTTATGCGGATACTAATTATATTATCAAAACAATATTTCACAGGTGACTGGGTTGCTGTATGGTGGATCATCTGGTAGTTTGTGATCGGGACAGCAACTGAGGAGCAAGGCAAAATGGTAGTCAAAAACCAGGCAAGTGTCAGAACCAGATATCCAGAAATAGTACTCAGGGGAAAATCCAAAAACTGTTACCAGGGTCTAGGCAAAGATGAACATGGATCCAGAAACCAGAATGGGACAGACAAAGGCAGAGCAAATTCTTAGTCAGGGTCAGGTGCAGGATCAGCCAACAGGAGGTAATAATTAGGCAATAATAATTAGACAGGGGATAGACGACAGACATAGATCAGAAAACCAAACCAAGTCATACCCAGATAAGACCAGACCAGACACAAAACCTCTAATTTGCTCCATGGAAGGCAGACAAACTCGCACAAGACAGAGGAACAAGAGGGACTTAAATAGTACACAAAACAGGTGGAACACATGAGGCTTAATTAAAAGGGTGGGAAAACACCAGTGACAGGAAGTAAAATGAGACCACGTGACAAAATAAAACCTCAGACACAAACAATGACAGAAAAAACAGGAAGACAAACAGAAAAACAATAAAACAAGTCAATAAAAGTCTGATTGTAACAACAGGAGTGTGTTGATTACTTAAAGCTATTTACATGAAAATGTTTATGTCGACAGTTGTAAACAGTTGTATTCTGCTTTAGGTAATTGGGCTTTAAGAGCTGGGGTTACAGAGGGTTCCTATTGGACAGAACGCCTACTTATTATCTGGATGTCTACTGGAAGGAAACAATCACATCCAGTTCCTGCTTTGCTTTTGCTTTAACTAGCAACATAGAAGACCAGACACTACATGCTATTTTTGCATTTATTTTTGTAATAATTATAAAGCAGCAGCTTGGCTGAAACAACATACCAATTCATTTTGATTGTCTGAAGATGATAATCAGAATACTTCGCTCCAGCCTGAGTCCAACAGTCACCCCAGGCAGCCATCTGGGAAAATGTTTCTACACTAATGCTGGCAACATTGAATATGTGCGTCATCGTGACAAGACCAGGTGCATGTACAGAATGACAGGAATAATGTTAAAGAGGTATTAACTGTTTACATGTCAGACGAATTATTTAATTCAGAATGAAGAGTTGAATAAACCAGTGACTTTATTTGATATTCAGTTTAATTGGGAATAGTCTTTTTCAACTGGAATTAGGTGTTTAAATACTCATCTGAAAGAGGAATGAACCTTTATTCTGAATTTAACACTAATTAAAAACTCTCATGTAAACAAGCCCACTGCCCATTGACATTAGACCAAAGGCCTCTAACCCTAACCATAACCCTGGCTCTCAGTCTGTGCTCTAATTCATCCCAAAAGTGACTGTGTTCAGGTCAATCCAGTTCATCCTCATCAAACTGTCTCATCCATTTCTTTATGGATCTTACTTTGTGCACGAGTGCACAGTCATGTAGGAACAAGAAGGGGTCATCCTCAAATTGTTCCCACAAATTTGGGAGGATGGAAATTTGGAGATTTTGGAAAATACAGCGTTTCCACTGGTTTAGCTGTGGAAAATCATCATTTCTAGGGTTTCTGTAGAAAGGTTTGAAGGTTCTTTGGTCAAATTCTACCAGGTCTGGCCTATTGATACTGAGCAGCATCCAGAACATTCCAATAGGGACAGAGTAACATTGAATTAATTTGATTTAAAAGAAATATTGGCATGTAGCTGTATTATGTAAAGCAATAATGGAAAACAGTTCAACACTCACCATTGTCTATATGGTGAATTAAATCTATAGTTTTTTTTCACCCATTTAGGGTCCTAGCCTGTGTTTTTCACCTCTTCTTTCATCACTTCTCCCTGACTAACGTTGTCTTATATAATTACATAAACCATTTACACCCACGTTTAATTACAAATATGAACATAACTTATGACAATCTATAACTTAGGAAAAGGTTAATGATACCTGTCTAGGCTCATCCTCGTCAATGTTTTTCTCTTTTTTCAGAAATACTTCCATAAACTTATCTCGAGTTAGCATTAGCTCGTGTAGATGCTATGTTATAAATTAGCTCCAGCCTAAATTGGCACCGTGCACAATTAAGTTAAGATGTTATGTTACATAACGTTAGCGTCAGTAATATGGGACATGTATATATAGATGTAGTTAAAATAACGTCACTCATGTGGGAGCTGTATATATATATATATATATATATATATATATATATATATATATATAGTATGTGTGTGTGTGTTATTAAAATAATGTCAGTAATATCGCAGCTGTATATGCAGGTGGTATTAACACATGTTATTATATCATGTGTGTGCCAGGACCAGGGCATAAAGGCTGGTAAAAGGTTAAAACACTTGAGTCAAAATGAAACTTTATGAACCTCAGTTCTGTCATAGAATGTTTAGATCATTCAAATATGAACATAGATAAATGTTCACATAAAGAGGTTTATTACAGCCTCAAAATAAAAAGCCCACATAACGCTGTCACATTCTGAATGAACTCCAAAAGATATGGATCCATTAACTCCTTTTACTCCTTCAGGTAATTGACATCATCAACGTGCACGTGGGTTTGTGCTAATTTTATGAAATACTGAAGTAATCGCAAGGAAGCTCTTTAAATTTAATATAGTTCGATGAGTCATACTGGTTAGGACAGTCTAAATGTATTCCTCAAAATACAGCCCTGCAAATAAATATGCAGAAGCATGTCTGGTGTACTGATTTATAGGTCTAATAAAAGTCTCACTTAAGGAACCAATATTGCATTGCATGGATGTAAAAAGAAAAAAACAGGGCGAATAAAGGTTCCTGGCTTTGAGAAACAGTTACTGTTGACAAAGGTTGGGGACTCATTTGTCCTTTACATAAATGTGATATGTATTTAAAAAATGGAAACCAAATGTTCATAAATGGTGAATAACTTGGCTTAATCCAGTCACATATGTGTTGCAGAATTAAATCAATATGTTCCTTTATCTACAGCATGCTGCAAACTGCACGCAACCAAAACTGAAAAACAATATGAGCAGTAAACATGTATGTGTATAAGTAACAGAGACACAGATGGACTGGTTTGTATTAACACCAAGGAGTCACTGGACACACTGGTGCGACCTTGTCACATGTGTGAGTTCAAATGATATTAACAAAGCCTCTGAAACTGCATTTACATTAGTGTGGATGGAGCAGTGTGCACTAATACTGCACCTTTTGATAGTTTGATACTTCGTTTTCAAAATGAATTGGATTTACATAAATACGGCGATTTGACCTTGTCAAGTCAGTCTTGGGGATAGTGTCATTACATTTGGTGCAGGTAGAGATGGTGACAGCTAATTGTTTGCAAATAGTTCCAATAGAATATTCTCTAGTTGTTATAGTACTTTCTATAGTTGTAATAGTATATTATATAGTTGTAGTAGTACTTCCTATAGTTGTAATAGTATATTATATAGTTCTAATAATATATTTTATTGTTGTAATAGTGCATTCTATAGTTGTAATAGTATATTCTATAGTTGTAATAGTATATTATATAGTTGTAATAGTACTTCCTATAGTTGTAATAGTATATTATATAGTTCTAATAATATATTTTATTGTTGTAATAGTGTATTCTATAGTTGTAATAGTATATTATATAGTTGTAATCGTGTATTCTATAGTTGTGTAATAGTATATTATATAGTTGTAATAATATATTTTATAGTTGTAATAGTGTATTCTATAGTTGTAATAGTATATTATATAGTTGTAATAATATATTTTATAGTTGTAATAGTGTATTCTATAGTTGTAATAGTATATTATATAGTTGTAATAGTACTTCCTATAGTTGTAATAGTAGATTCCAGGCATCACGGATTTTGCTGTGGTCAGGATCTGGACCGGGTGATGGTTCTGTCCAGACCCATGACCAGTAGCAAAATAATTTCCATGCAGCGGTTTTGAACCAGCCGTGGAAATTTACAGCGGGCACTGCTATTATAGATTTAATATGGCAAACTCATGCTGATAGTCAAGGCCACCGTTTAGAAATGTAAGTTTGTTGATGGTCACAGAAATACATCCAACAACTAAAATACGGTGCAAATTCTCAGTGCTAAATCACATCCCCAGAATTCGTTACCCCCCAAAACCCACCTACATAATTCCCAGCAACCCCAAATGTACACAAACTGAACTACTCTGTGGGAAAGCGTCTATGTGATGCTAACATCCACCACAGTGATGTATACTTTAAGAACTAAATCACACAAGGAAGTAGAAGACAGCGCTACTATAAACTAGAATAGAGAACCAGGAGGCCACAGTGTTTATGTTCTGTATCGCAGGAATGTTAATTATGGTCAAATACAGCATCTAATGTCAAGAATGGAGGAGTTTACAGAGAGAGTTAGGAGACAACGAATCCAGTCGCAGGTGATACTATGACGTACGTTAATTTCATAGCTTTAACCAACATCCTTATTAACCCAAAAACAAACCACATCGTTGGTCTGTTTATTTATTACTTTTTCTGTATTTTTTCCAACACTGCCCAGACAGTTTTAAAAATAGCGGTACATAGGCGTGGTCTGGGCTCTACCAATCACCAAACACCTATGTCATATAGTTCCTAGAGAACTGAAAAAACACTATATTACCAAAAGTATTCGCTCACCTGCCTTGAAATCAGTGGCGGATCGAGGCGGCTATTTTTAAATGGGCCTAAGTGAAGTTGGGGTGGGCAAGACCCCCCCCACACATGCGCCATTCCGTAATACTACTACTACTACTACTACTATTACCAAAAATGCAGCAACAACAATAATAATAATAATGATGATGATAACAATAATAATAACAATAAAAATAATAATAATACGTTTTATTTTATTGATGCACAGAGGACTGAGTGGCTCAACTTAAGATGTTTAATTTTAACAGCATGTTGTTTTACTCATGAAATCTATTAGGGGGGCTCCAAACAGCATCTTGCTCATGGCCCCCACAAATCTAGAACCGGCCCTGGGTGTGTAGCTGTTTACTGAAATCTGCAGCTGCACTGCTATGATTTCCTTCAGATCAGGGCATGTTGACAGATCATGAGGCAAGTGTTTGAGATAGTTTAGATATTGTCAGACATTTTCTTGGTCACTCCTCCCATCTGTCTCCAACCTGCTACAGAGAGCGACCAGACAAAATGTCCCTGCCAAGACATGGAGTCAGTGAAATGTTTGAAAATCCATTGCCTCGCAAGTCATCAGTAATGGCATGTTTGAAACAGTGTGGGTTTGAGAGGCAGGGAGCAGTGAACGAGACGCTTTTGGACCCTGTGACAAATTCTCTGCAGGTTTCTAATGGTTCAAAGAGTCAAACAACACCCTGAAGCAGCCATTAATAAACTCACACATGAGACTCAGAGACAGAAGAGTTTTTACTGGAGAAACACAGTCTTTCTAATAATGAGTACTACATAACTCTTTCATAGATAGTCCTGAATTTATATGAAAATAAGACTTCATATGATGACATTTGTTTATGAATATATGTACTTTATACTCCTTACATTTATATAAATATATGTACTTTATACTCCTTACATTTATATAAATGTATGTACTTTATACTCCTTACATTTATATAAATATATGTACTTTATACTCCTTAGAATAACCGTGTTACTTTTTCAAACTAAACAGATGTGACAGTATGAAAAATAAATCATTTCAGAGGGAAAATCAGTGGAGGAGAGAAACTGGGAGTTCATATCATAATTATGATTTTTATGTCAGTATTTTGACTCATTATCTCATAATTATCCATTTCGTTTGTCATAATTTTGACTTTATCTGACAGTTTTGCCTTTTTCTCTCATAATTATGCCTTTTTTCCATCTCAAAATGATGTATTTATCTCAACTGTGACTTTTTTTCTCCATGTCTCCTACATTTCTTGTCCATATCCATTAAACTCAGTACAGTGATCTGAGTAAACACATTATCTACACAGTAACTCACTTTTAAAGGCTTAATTTTTGGATACTTTTGAAACTTTCGTGATTTTTCCTGCTTAAATAAGTACTATTTCATCATGGCAAAAAAAATAAAAGATTGTCAAATTACATGAAAATCTTTACATTAACAAACTATCCTTTTACAAAAACCTGAATAAATACCTGAACAAGCATGAACCATTTCTGTCATTTTACAAATATTCTTACTGTTACTAAATGTTTAGTGCATTTTTAATTGAAATGTCAGTTGTTCTGCACATGTGCAAATTACAAACTTATAGACTGAGGCAGAAAATGGTTAAAATTACACTTGTTTTTCTTCAGACACGTCAAGTTGTTGATGTTATTCACATTTTGAGGGAAACAATACAGATGTAAACATTATCATAATGTAATTTGACTCTTTTCACCGTTATTATTTTACTGGTCTGGTCCTTTTCAGATCATATTGGGCTGAATGTGGAACTGAACTAAAATGCAGTAGACTATAAAGTTATCATTAAATCATCCTCTGTTTGTTCAGTGTTAATTGTCAGCCTTATAAATTCAATTCAATTTTATTTATAAAGCCCCAAATCACAACGTCGTCTCACAGGGCTTTCCACAAACACAATCAATCACAGAGATATATGAGTGGTCCCAAGCACCCCCTGTCCTTAGACCCTCCTTCTCAGCAAGAAAAAACTTCAAAACCCAGTGGGAAAAAGAAGAAATCTTGAGGAGAACCACACTGAAGGACAGATCCACGGACAGACTATCCACGGACAGATTATAGATGAACGTCCATTTATAAATGAAGGAGGGGGGGCTGGTCCAGACACCAGACAGGCGAGGGAGGTGGTCCGGGGTCACAGGTCAGCACAGGTGAGTCACCGCAGATCCTGTCATCCATGGCTCCCACACAGACACTGTGAAGAGAGCAACCACCACGCCCCTTGTGAGGGGGGTGACTTGTCACACACACCAGGTGACTTGTCATTAAATGGACTGCGCTTATATAGCGCTTTTCCACCTTCATGGTGCTCAAAGCGCTTTACATTAGCCTCACATTCACACTAAGGTCAAAGGTCAATCCTACTGGGGGCCTAAGTCAGGCCCCCCAGTCACTTCGACATGTGGACAGCCGGAGCTGGGACGCGAACTGCCAACCTCTCGATCATTGGGCGACCCACTCTACCAACTGAGCCACAGCCGGCCCAGTCTTGAACAGACTTGCTATGTAAGATAGGTTATAAATTGACAAAAAACAGATGTGAGAGCGAGGGAGAAAGAGAGGGAGCTAGAAAGGGAGAGAGAGAGAAAAATAGAAAGAACTCAGTGTCTGTTCTTCCCCCAGCATTCTATCTCCTAGTGCAGCTTAGACTGAACTGTGACTTCAGTCTGTTTTTAACTAACCTGAACATAGGCTTTCTCAAATGGGAATGTTTTCAACCTAATTTTAATTGTAGAGACTGTGTCAACTACTTTAATATTAAATGGAAGCTGATTCCATAAGACAGTAACCATGGTAACTAAAGGCTCTAGCTCCTACTGTACTTTTAGAAACCCTGGGAACTTTCAATAAACCTAGATACTGAAAATGAAGGGTTCTATTGGGCTGGTACAGAACCAGGTCATCTTTAAGATAAGAGAGGCCCATACCATTAATGGTTTTATATGTAAGGAGGAAGATTTTAAATTTCATTCTAAACTAAAAACTAAATAAAAACTGGACTGAGTGTATATGTGTGCAGTATTATGTACTCCTCCTGTTGTGCAGTCATAATCTACACCAGCCTCTGTCCATAATAATATACATTATATAGACCATATGTCATCTAAAATTACTATTTATTTGCAACATACTGTAGTATAACAAAAACAAACAAAGAAATTTGCAAAAAAATTTGTTTGTCTGTTTGTCTCCGTTTTGAATGTCTGGGGTCACCAAAAATGTTTGATGTTAAAACATAGTCACATGCCGAAAAAGTTGTAGAGTACTGGGCTAATCTATGATGGAAAGTTACTGTCAGGCAGAAAAATAACAATACAAGTCACTTATACAGCTACATTTGATTTAATCATCAGCACAAAAATCATCTCAAATAAACAACTTTTTCACTTACAGTTTTTAAATGTTGCAGTTAATTCTACAGACATGTTTTACAGTGTATACGATAATGTTTTACTGTTATAGAAGATTATTGTGGATCTGATTATTATGGACTGCTAATGCAAATTAGCCTTTTGGCTACAATTGGGTGCATTTACAGAAATACTTATTAATGTACATTGTCCCTCTATACCAAATAAAAAAATAACATAAAATACATCTACAAAACATCAATCAATTACCATTTTAAAGACATTATGTGCAACTTTTATCTTTCTCTATGTCTGATTTAAAGTGACTTAATAAATGTTAAGGCAAATTAAAACCAACTTGAAACGTTAAAAAGTCAAACAAGCTATAAAAAATATTTATTACATGTAGTGGAGTTTGTATTTTATGTAATTTATACACATACACATATACACACACACACACAAACACACACACACACATACTGGTTTCCATGCCTCATGAGGACGTAAGTTTGTAATCATCATTTATAGGTAAAGTAGCCATTTGGTAGAGGGCGTGAACACATTTAAAAAAAAAAAAGTAAAAAAAAAAAAAAAAGGTTTATATATAGCCAAATAAATAATATTTTAAAAATGTTGTTAAAAATCATATATATATTTTTTTTCAAATAAAAATATTTGAAACATGTAAAAAAAAAAATTATATATATATTTATATATATATATATATATATATATATATATATATATATATATATATATATATATATATATATATATATATATATATATATATATAAACAAATAATAAAATAAAATGTACAAAAAATTAACAAAAAAACTAAAACCTTTAAAATAAAAGTAAGCACATCTTCAAACCTTTGTCAAAAGATGTTTCCCATTCACCTGTTTCCCTCATGCTTTATGGGGACTTCAAGAAAAAAAAAGTTAATACATTTATAGGGGACATCATTTGCATACTATTGGGGACCTATGTATATTTATATTTATGTATAAATATTATACGTATAAAAATTCAGGACCTGAATTTTGATCCCCGTAAGTTTCAGAGGTCCCCATGGTGTGACTGTGTAAACAAATCAATGTCCCCATAAAGATAGGGACACACACACACACAGTGGTTCAGATTCATTGTTGTGTGCAGCCCATAGTGAGACATAAAAGAATGGAGGATTATCTTTTCAATTTGCCCTCACTCTTGATATTATGCAAACAAGATGGAGTCAAATCCTGTTAGTCAAACACTGTGGAATCTATTTCTTGAGCCCAAAAGAGTGAGATCTGTCAGGCTTGAAGTCCTAATGTGCTACAGCTGACCCCCCCACCCCACCCTTTCACAGCCTCATTCCATCTTTCAATCATAAGATTAGAACAGATTCTTAATAGGACACAGACGTGACATTCCCCCACTCGGTGAAGGCCTACAGGCATCCACTCATGTTGTTCACATTCAGCTTGAAACACTCTGTAAAAGACGACAAAACTCTGTGACAAACACACAATTTTCATCAAGCAAAAGCTCTGGAGGAGAACGACATGATGACGTACACGTTATGCTCACTGCTTCACTGGTTAGTTTCAGCTTCAAACAATACTTAACCCTTTAACTCCTGACACATTACGAAAAAAACCCAAATAAAACGAGCAACAAAATGAAAAAAAATAGTCAAAGTCATCAATAAAAATGGAGATAAATGAATAATAAAGCAACGAAATAATAAGTAACATGAACAAACAGAACAATAGTGAATACCAAAGTTATAAAATAAAAAACAAAATGTAGAAAACTAACTATACTTTTGACGGAAATTGTAACATATTAGCATAATTTTCTTTCACGTTTTGTTGTATGTTGGATCAATATGATGCATTCGTGTCTCTAGCTGCATTTCCGTTTCATTGTTTTGCAAAACAATAGCAATATTTGTGCTTTGAACGTGTTTTGGATGTCTTGATAACACGCTGCAATTCACTGCTGTCTGTTATTGGGTCGTGGTACCCAGTTTTAGTGGATATGGACAGTATGGACATTTAGGAGAAAATCAAAAGCCATAAATAGCAGATTTATGTGTTAAACAAACATGTTAACTGCATATATATATATATATATATATATTAAAACATTTTAGAATGTGTTTTGAATGTTTCATATTTTGTGGGGGGTTTTGGTGTGGGAAATTTGAAAAACAAAAAAATACACAGAGGCAGTACAGTCGACTGACATACAGTAAAGTGTTTTGCATACTCTGTAAGATGGTGTTTTCTTTTAATTTTACAACATTTACAATTTTTACAAAATTTTAACATTTTAACACAAAGCCTATCTGCCAACGCTTTGGCTAATGCATTGGTCAACTTGAAATAGACATCTTAACTGCACATACATACATATATATATATATATATATATATATATATATATATATATATATATATAGTTCTTTCTTGATTCTTGAGTCTGTTTGCTCATGCAAAATGAAATCTAATTAATATAGATTAAAAATAAATATTCAATCATGATTAATCAAAAGTACTTCACAGCAACCCTGTAATTAATATGATTAAAAACTGTAATTATTTGACAGCCATATATATATATATATATATATATATATATATATATATATATATATATATATATATTTACTTTTTGGAGTTTTTTTGTGTGGATTGTGTTTTATGTTAGTTTATTTGTGTTTCTCAGTGTGTTTTTGTGCATTTTCTAGAACATTCTGGTGCAGAAATAAAACAAAAACAGCATAGCATGGATAATGATTTGCAGCTCAGTGTGAAACTATGGAACAGAGTTCAGCAATGTTCTTTGAATGAAAATCGCAAGATCAAATGTGGTTTTTTTTAGGGCTGTCAAAAGTATTAAACTTCATGATTAACCTGATTAAATATTTGAATGCACTTAAATGGAACAGATCTTTACAGTTGTTTTATTTCAAGTCATTTTGTTGAAACTGTTGAAAGCGTTGAATAAACATGTTAATCGCATGTTTTCATATTTTTGCATGTTTTCAAAATCACAATATTTTATCACATTTTTGGTGTTATTTTCTGTATTTTAGAAGAGTTTTTGGAATACGTTTTGGATTTTTCATCACTTTTTTGAGTTAGTTTATTTGTTTCTTAGTGTGTTTTCATGTGTTTTGGGGGAAAGTTGAGTGAAAAAACCCCAGAGAGAACAGTCAACTAACATCAAGTATTCAGATGGAGTTTTCTTCTCACCAAAACACTTCCACCTTAAAATACTACATTTATACAAAGCATTACATTAGTCACACATTCTGCTAGCACGAGGCTAATGCTAGTACTCGGCTAATGCTAGTACTCGGCTAATGCTAACACTAGCTTAATGCTAGTACTAGGCTAATGCTAGTACTAAGCAAATGCTATTACTAGGCTAATGCTAACACTAGGCTAATGATATTACTAGGCTAATGGTAGTACTAGGCTAATGTTAACACTAGGCCAATGCTAGCACTAGGCTTATACTAGTACTAGGCTAATGCTATTACTAGGCTAATGCTAACACAAGGCTAATGTTAGTACTAGGCCAATGCTAGCACTAGGCTAATACTAGTAGTAGGCTAATGGTAGGACAATGCTAATGCTATTACTAGGCTAACGCTAGTACTAGGCTAATGCTAGTACTAGGCTAATGCTAGCACTAGGCTAATGTGTCGCCCAGCTTGGACAAACACATTCAGTGCAGATATTCCCTTCTTTCTTAACTCCATTTGCTCATGCAAAATGAAACACATAATTAATACATATTAAAAAATAAATATTTAATCATGATTAATGAAAATTAATTCACAGCAATCCTGCAGTTAACCAGATTAAAGTCTTTATTTATTTGACAGCACTAGTTGTAAAATATAAAAGCACCGCTGTAAAGACTTTTCATGCTTTTAATACTAGTGATCTTAAAACTCCCAGTGCTTGAAAGGAGAGTTTGTGAGTTGATGTAATAATGCTTTGCTTCTCCTCTTGATCAAAAGAAAGAAAAGTTGAGTCTTGTGTAGTAATCATGTGTTGGGCAAACACGAGGGGCTCCACAGTGACCTAAGGAGCACAGCATTTGAAGCCGTTTTCTGGGTCACTGACGCAGAACTCAACAGCCTCTCACTTTTGTCACGCACCTGAGCAGAGATTGTGTATCAGTCTGAACATGAAAGATGTCCACAAACACACACATGCACGCAAGAAAAATGACATACAAAGTATATGTTGTGGAGTTAAATTACACACGAGTGTACACCAAAGGCAAAGGGGAATGCACACACATAGACAGTGAGTTATGGGAGAGTCAGACACTGCTGAGTGGTTGCATTGTTGATGACAAGGGCCCGTGAAGGAAGGACAGGCTTCCTGTCTGTGATCTTGTTGTCGTGGAGACAGCAGGGCCCGGTCAAATAGATTAGCTCCCATCGTTTGATCTTTAAGAAGGAAACCAAAGAGGATCCTTAAACTGGCACCACTTTTCCACATGAAATAAACCACTGGAATAGTTTTGGAGTTTTTCTGTCAACGACTTTCATCTGACTCAATGTGCTCTGGAAAAACACGCATTAAAAACCTTTAAACCAGCCTTTTATAGCTTTAGACACTCGAGGATTTGTTTGCGGCAGGAAACATTTTATTGAACAAACTAAATATTGAAGGATGCAAAATCCAAAAAGGCCCTTTTTTTGTGACTTCTAAGTTACCTGTAAAGTTAAAGCACTAAGAGCATTTCAGGGACACTTTTATCTTGTTCACATTGAACTAAATACCAACAAACATCTGGCTCTTGTCTGCAGTGAGGAAGGATACAATCAACATTCATTCCAGAGTCAAATGACTGAAGTAGTCGTGGGTAATGGCTTCAGAGATGGAAACTGGAACCAGTAAACTGCTATTTTTCACCTCTGTTCCAGCACCATGCCATAATCATCCACAATTTCTAATTCAACCAGTACTTGAAGAGTTTACTGCTGTTATAAAGTAAAAAATGTCATCTTGTAACCGCTATTATATGCACTGACAGCCAGTATGCTTGGCACAATTTCTCAAATTCTGGATATTTGTGACACTGAATATGACAAACTACTTTTCTTAAAGCCAGTCTTTCCGCAGGCAGAATGAAAGCAATAATTTACCCATTTTTAGTGCCTTGTTTGTAAACTTGGATATACATGCAAATATAAAAACTGTGTTACAAGGGTATTGGCATTTAAGACTAGTTGTTAAACTTCAATATTTAATGTTGGTATATCACACACATGCTTATACAGGGTGTCCCATAAGTCTCTACATTGGACACATAATACATTCCATATATAGTAAATAGTAAACATATATGTTTTTATAACCTAAAGAATTCATTTGAATAAAGAGGCAAAGGTAAAGCAAATTTATTTGTACAGGACAATTCAAGGTGATTTAATTCAATTCAATTCAATTTCATTTATAAAGCCCTAAATCACAACAAAGTCGTCTCACAGGGCTTTACAGAAACACAATCAACAACAGAGATATATGAAAAGTCCCAAGCATCCCCTGTCCTTAGACCATCCTTCCTGGCAAGAAAAAACTTTAAAACCCAGTGGGAAAAAGAAGAAATCTTGAGGAGAACCACATTGAAGGAGAGATCCACTCCCATGGACGGACAGGCTATAGATGAACGTCCATTTATAAATGAAGGAGGGGGGGACTGGTCCAGACAGGTAGGGGCGGGGGTCCAGGGTCACAGGTCGGCACAGGCGAGACACTGCAGATCCTGTCGTCCATGGCTCCCGTGCAGACACTGTCAGGAGAGCCACCACACCCCCCAGGGGGGGAGGGGGGAAGGGGACACCAGGTGACTAGTCATGAACAGACTTGGTATGAAAGATAGGTTATAAAAATGAAAAAAACAGGTGTGAGAGAGAGAAAGAGAAGAAAGGACTCAGTGTCTGTACTTCCCCCAGCATTCTAACTCCTAGGGCAGCCGAGACTGAACTGTGACTCACACATCATGTATACATGATATATGAGTCACATAATTTTTAACTAACCTGACCATAGGCTTTCTCAAACAGGAATGTTTTAAGCCTAATTTTAAATGTAGAGACTGTTTCAGCCTCTTTAATATTAAAGGGAAGCTGATTCCATAAGACAGGGGCCTGATAACTAAAGGCTCTAGCTCCTACTGTACTTTTAGAAACCCTAGGAACTTTCAATAAACCTGCATTCTGAGAACGAAGGGTTCTATTGGGTTGGTACAGAACCAGATCCTCTTTAAGATAAGAGGGGCCCATAAATCATCATTTACATAAGACATATAAGAAAAGAGACAAAAAAAATAAAATAAAAACAATTAAGAATTTAAGTAGGATGGTGCAGTGGTTAGCACTCGTGCCTCACACCAAGAAGGACCCTGGTTCGAATCCCACACCAGACTTTTCTGTGTGGAGTTTGCATGTTCTCTTTGTGTCTGTGTGGGTTTTCTCCAGTTTCCTTCCACCATCCAAACACATGCACTGATAGGTTAATTGGTTAATCTAAATTGTCTATAGGTGTGAATGTGAGAGTGATTGTTTGTCTATATATGATCCGGCCTCTCATACAGGGTGTACCCCACCTACGCCCATTATAGCTGGATTAGGCCCCCAGTGAGGACAAATCGGGTTCAGATGACGAGAGAGAGAGAGAGAGAGAAGAGTTTAAGTAAACGTTTCAGTGTTTGAGCATTTGTTTTCAGGCAGGATTTAAATGAAGTGGCAGTTTTTCTCAGGTATTCAGGTAGTTTGTTCCACAGGTAAGGAGAAGAACAACGATTGAATGATGCTTCACTTTGTTTTGTTCTGATTTTGTTAACACACAGTAAACCTGTTCCTGATGACCTATGACCTCAGGGCTCTGGATGCTTCATATGGAACCAGCAGGTCTAAGATGTGTTTGTATTAAATGTATTAAAGAGCAATGAAGTGAAATAATCCCTTCAAAAGAGCAGCTGTGGCTCAGTTGGTAGAGCGGGTAGTCCAATGATTGAAGAGTTGGCGGTTCGTGTCCCACCTCTGGCTGTCCTTGCGCAAGGCATTGAACCCTCAGTTGCTCAGGCAGCACCAGTGTATCTACTGGTGTATGAGTGTGTGTGTGTGTGTGTGTGAATGTGAGGAATTGTAAAGCACTCTGAGCACCCACTGGTGTATAAAATGTGTTATATAAGTACAGTCCATTTACCATCAAAATGGCCATCATATAGTGTATTAGATAAATAACTAGAGCACAAACCTCCGCTAAGGCAGACCTTCCCCCTCCACCAAGGAGGTTATGTTTTTGCCAGAGTCAGTCTGTCTGTCTGTCTGTTAGCAAGATAACTCAAAAAATTATGAATGGTCCTTGATGAAATTTTCAAGATGTATTGGGGGTGTGACAAGGAACAAATGGTTAGATTTTGGTGGTGATCCAGAAGAGATCCTGGATTCAGATCCAGAATCTCTTCTGGATCACCACCAAAATTTAATCAATAAGTCTCTACATTGGAGACATAATACATTCCACATATAGTAAATGGTTCTAACATATATGGCTTTATATTTCAGATAACCTAAAGAATGCATTTGAATAAAGAGACACATTTCGTGTACAGGACAATTCAAGGTGACTTACATAAGACATATAAGAAAAGAGACAAAAAAAAATAAAAATAAAAACAATTAAGAATTTAAGTAAATGGAGAATACATTTCAGTGATCCAGAATCTCTTCTGGATCACCACCAAAATCTAATCAATACACTACAGCTACACACACACAAAACAAAACAAAAATACAAAATGCTTGATGAATTAAAAGACATAAGATGCACAAAAGAGTACAAAGCATAAAATATGAAATCATACCAAGGAATATCCATAAAAGCAATAGACTAAAGATGGCTTTTAAAAAGGTCCACTGAGGCTGCTGCTCGTAGCTCAGGTGGAAGGTTATTCCACCATTTGGGAGTCGCTGCTAATGAGGCTCTGTCCCCTTTGAGGACAGGTAGATCCTGATCAGCTGACCTCAGCAGCCTCGTGGGAGCATGCTGATGCAACAGTTCAGTGAAGTACAGTAGGACCTGATGATGCAGCACCCTGGAGGTGATCACCAGCACCTTGAAACTGACATCCAGCCAGTGCAACTATGTGAAGACTAGGGTGAAATGACAGAATAGATGGTTTTAGGTAAAGAGGGAATTGCAGTAGTGTAGGCGTGATGAAATAAAAGCATAGATAATTATTTACAGCTCAGAGTGTGAGGCTATGGAACAGAGTTTAGTAATAATATGAAAATAGCAAAATCAAGTCTGTTTTTTAGGGTGGTCAAAATTATCGCAATAATGCAAATGAATCCAACATCACGGTCGCATCATTCACTGAAATGGGACTCGGCAGTAGCTGGCGAGACCCGATCAAACATGCAAGTGTGAAGGACCCCGAAGCCCAGAACAGCAAGGCAGGGCCAAGCCAACAGGGCATCCCTCACCCCGGGCTGTAGGAGCCACAGGGCGCCGCCCCCAGAGAGCCACCGGGGCCAGCGTGAACGACGCAAACCCGGAGAACGAGAGGGAGCAGCTACAGACCCCCCCAGCACACCAAGGCCAACCCAGTTGGCCCGGAGCATGAGGACCCACCCACCACTCTAACCCCAGCCCCCACCAAACCGCCCAACCCCACCCCCGCCTTTTCAAAACAGTATGTGTTTGATTTACTGATTTATTTGCATAACAAAAACGTCACGGAACAAAAACTCACACTTTGTAATTGCTTGGAGCTACTTTCTCTCAATAGCGATCAATGCACATTGTCACTGCTAACAGCTGTGCGCCTGCACCTAGCAGCCACAAACACTGGCTAACAACTGATGAAAGTCGTTTGCTATGGCACACAGCTGTTAGCAAACAAGTGATGTTTGTAAACAAGCCGATTCTTTTGAAAGGCTCTTTAGAATGAACGACAGGAGCTGAGTCATGGCCCAGTGGGAGCTGTTCTCTTTGTCATTCTTTTTTCCCCTATGGTGTCAGATTTCACACACATGCACACACAAAAGCACCACCTTCGCCCCCCTACAGCAAGAGAGAGAACACGCAGAAACCCCTCCCACTGTCGGACTGTTCCTGCCCTGTGATTGGTCAATCAACATTCCAGTGCAAGGAATCCTTACGTGTCGAACTCTATATGCTTCTTTACACACGAGTATTCCTCACCGTAGAATGTTGATTGACCAATCATAGCACAGTAAGGGTCAGACAGTGTGGGGGGGGGTTCTAAGTCTGTCAACGGTTCGAATATCAAAAGTCAGTTAAGTCACACAACGTTCCAGCACATTTGTTTGTTCAGAGATTGAAATAAATATTTAGAATTTAAAATGAGTCAGGGCCACAGGAAAAGGGAGTAGTGCCTGGTTCACTTTAACCCAGGAGGGGCAAGGCAAAATGCTGGGGAACCAGGTTAAGTTAAGTTTAGGGGCGGCTGTGGCTCAGTTGGTAGAGCAGGTTGCCCAATGATCGAAAGGTCGATGGTTCGTGTCCTGGCTCTGGCTCTGGTTGTCCACATGTCCTTGAGCAAGACACTGAACCCTGACTTAGTCTCCCATTAGGACTGACAGAACCTGAGAAACCTACTGGTGTATGAATGGGTGAATGTGACGCTAATGTAATGTGCTTTAAGCACCATGAATGTGGAAAAGAACTATATAAGTGTTGAACATTTACCATTTAAGCCTAAAACACTTTTTTTTTTTTAAAAAAAAGAGCCAGTTTTTTGAACCGATCTTTGAAAGGAACGAGCCATAAAGATCCTGATCCCCCAAAAGAACCAAAAATACCATCTCTACTATATATCCATCATTGACCCAGACATGACCTGTACCATCTCTTTTTGGGCTCCATTTGACATATTTCGTGTTCTTTGTCTAAATGTCCACACTCTATTCTGTTTATTGTAATCGATGATTAAAGTAAGCTCATTTAGAACCTCTTGAAATTCTCTATCACCTCAAAGCTCAAAGTCTGTCACTCACTAAAACCACATTTCATGCTGTATTTGTCTTCATCCTCTGTAAACAAAATCAGCTCCTAGTTGTTTTTGTTTATGCTGCACCGGGTTTGACTGACCTCCAATCAAAACAGATATATCATTTCATTGTAGTTAGCATCCAGCATCCATTACACAGGCCGTTCTATTGCCCTTCTTGGGTTTACTGCATAAACAGTTATCTGACATGCAAGATAAACACTCCATGTCATGTGTGCCTCACAGACAGAAGGAGTAGAGAGAAGGAAGCAAATGGAGACGAATGGAAAACACCATGGAAAGACTGGATGTCATAATCCTCTCAGAATTTTTGAAGAGGTCAGATTAATCTTTTTTGTCTGCAGATGTCTTTTGTTTTTATTTCTTCTTCTTAGAAGCATTAACGTCCCCTTTGACCGACAACCAGAGAGAATATGTTTTTGTGGTCGGAGCCAAAGATGGAGCTCTGTAGGCGTCTTTCCAAAATCTACAGTGTCACATGAGGGTCATAAATCAAAAGTATTATGAGGTTTGTGTAATGTTACAGTACCAGCAGTTACGGAGAGTCGTGGAAGAAATGGATTGGATCCAGCTCATGTTTTGTCATGCTGCTGGTGCGGGTGGTGTGGTTGTTGGTGGCCTAGTGGTCAGACAGACTGTCCTTCAAACAGACGACGACCAGAACACCAACGCGCTGTCAGCAGATTTTTTTTTTCTTTTTGCCCACTGAAGTGTTGTTAGAGGACAAATCCACCCGGAAAAAATATATATCCTAACAGCCGCTGATGTGATGTAGAGGTGGATTTTACGATTTCACTTTGTTGTTTAGTGGTTTTCTTAATCTGGTAACTGACCGAAAGATCACCAAAGTCACCATGTCATGTCCAGATATTTCCAGAATAGCAAAACAATAGAGGTTATGTTTGGAAAGATTTTAGTTATCTCATGCTTTATATGTGCGTGTCAAGGTCAGGGTTTATTTTCTCTTTAGAAATCCAAAGTGTAAGAAGCAGAACGAAAACAGCGGTGAGTCTCCCTAGACTGAAATAACTCACTTTTACTGCTGCCATCACCCTCTCCACCTGCACAGAAAACCACATCTGTGATGAGGAACATCAGGCAAATGCAGGCATGTTCTTGGGGTGTCCTCACTAGTTATTCTGAGAAATGCAAGAGGAAACCACTAAGTGAATGAATCTGATGAGGCTGGCACATGTACCAGCCTCAAGGTTTTAAACTCAAGCTTGACTTACATTGCTAGTGGGCAAGGAAGGTTTCACATCCTTTACTGAAGTACTTGTGCTGTAAATATACTGCTCTACATTCAAAACCTCACTGCAGTAAATGTGTTATCAGTAACATTTGATGCATACCAAAGGTGGTAAAAGTACACATATTCTTGAGTTAAGTGGAAGTACAGCTACTTGTGTGGAAAAAAAATAGTCTGGTAAAATTAGAAGTACTGATTCATCTCCTGTAGTTAAATAAAATTAAAAAATAAATAAATAAATAAAAAGTACAACTACTCAATGAAGTAAAAGTGTAAAACTTTTTTTTGTGCCATGGATGAAATAATACTTATTTAACCAAAAAAAGGAAAAGTTTAAATAGTACAACTACTCAATGAAGTAAAAATGTAAAACTTTTTTTTTGTACAATGGATGAAATAATACTTATTTAACCAAAAAAAGGGAAAAGTTTCAAAAGTATTCAAAAATAAAGGCCTTAGAAGCGAGTTACTGTGCAGAAAATGTGTTTGATTGAGTCACTGTACTCGATTTTGTAGGTATGGATAAGAAATTTAAGTCATAAATGTGATCAAAAGTAATCATTGTGAAGTAAAAAAAATATATTTTTTTAAAAGTATAATTATGAGATAAAGTCACACTTTCTCTCCTCCACTGATTTTCTCTCTAAAGTGACTTATTTTTCTGTTTAGTTTGAAAAAGCAACGTGTCTATTCTGAGAATGTAAAAGTACATTATAAAGTACAGATATTTTTATAAATGCAAGGAAGTATAAAGTACAGATATTTATGTAAAAATTTAGCAAGTAAAAGTAAAAACTTGACAGAAAAAATAAATACACAAGTACACTACAAATACCTAAAAAATCTAGTAAATGAAGTACTTCTATTTAGTTACTTCCCTCCTCTGATGCATATAAAGTCAAAATATTCTGTGGAGTTCAATGGTCTCTGTGATGTTTTGCATTTCAACTGTTGCTTTAGTTTATTTTTCACTGCTGTTAATGTTTAAAGTTGAGGTCATTTGAATGTCTTTTCTATACTGTTGTGTAATTTAATCTAAAATAATGCATCGTATTCTATGAGATTATCATGTGTTGGAAGTCAGCTTTCCATGAGCTCAAGACAATAGAGGGCTTGTTTTCAGCTTTGGATCAATGCATATTTTAGTGAATCCAAGGGGGTTTTATGGAGTTTATTTAGCTCAAGGAGGAGAATCTCAAACCCAGCTCAGAAAGGAACACTTCATCCATGACTTCATGACAAACATTCAAATTCAATACTTTTGGACTCACTGGGTCAAAATGTGCATTGAATAATAATTAAGCTCAGTGTACTTTTTTTTTTTACACAAAACAGGTCAGAAATCCAAGTTTTTAATTAGCATTTTATTCTTCAAAGTGAGAGAGCACTTTATGATCTGTAATTATACGAATATTGTTCATTTCTAAATCTTATGTCAATTTTCAAAGGATATATATCTTAATGGCAGCATATCGTTAGCGTCAAAGCATCAGTGTCTAAGTCACATTTTGGGCCAAATTGTGATTCCGACACTGCTGATTTATTTTTCATCATTGGCTCTAATCTGAAAACAATATGACTCAGGCCATTGCTATGACGTTAACTCAGCTCAATGTAAACAGTCATTTTCTGTCATTTACTGTAATGCCCTCTTCACAGGCCTCCCAAAAAGCACCACAGACAGACTTCAGCTGATCCAGAACTCTGCAGTTAGGTTACTAACCAGAACCAAGAAGACAGAGCACATTACTCTAGTGTTGGTTTCCCTGCACTGGTTACCGCTAACCCACAGAATAGATTTTAAAATACTACTCCTTACTTATAAAGCCTTAAATGGAACAGGACCCAGTTACATTTCAAACTCACTGACCAGTTCTGTCCAAACTAGAACACTAAGGTCATCCAACGCAGGCTTATAGTGACTCCCAAATATATGACAAAGAAAACTGGGGACGCAGCCTTTGTTAACTATGCACCAAAGTTATGGAATACAATTCTAAAAGACATCAGGGAAGTCAGTTCACTGAGTATATTTAAAACTAAATGAAAAACATTTTTATTTTCATCAGCCTTTGAAGGAATTTAAAGAATGGAGTCACAATTATGTGACCCCATTCTTTAAATTCTTTATACTCTTTATATTGCGTAATCAAATTTTAATGTATTTCTGATTTACTCTATTTAAATTGTATAATGTATGTACAATCAGTTTACTCTTGTAATTTTATTCTTATTTATTGAAATTGTATAATGCATGTATAATCAGTTTATCTTGTACTTTTGTAATTTTATAATTTTGTGCAATCAAATCTTAATGTATTTTATATTTCACCCTGTCTTATAATTCTATTTTAATTTTGAATTAATGTGAAGCACTTTGGGCTACAGTGTTTGTATGAAAGGTGCTATAAAAATAAAGCTTATTATTATTATTACATACGTTAGCCATGTGGACAGTGATCACCAGACCATCACAAATGCTCCTGTAATACATTTCATCTTAACATCTGACAAACATAAGCAGATGGGTTTTTATTTGTTTTTAACCATTTTGAAACATAGAATCAGCTGACCACAGCACATTTACATTAGATCTGCACGATATATTGTTTGAGCATCGACACCGCAATGTATGTGTGTGCAATAGTCCAACCCATTTAGGGTCGAAATGTAGGGTGCGGCTCCAGTGCAACAGTAGGAACTCTAGTAGAACTCTATAAAACCTATACATTATAATAATATAAAACCTATGACACTATAATAATAAAATCCAACAATAAATAATTCAAAGAACAATCTGTAGTACAAATACAGCCAGTGGAGGGGACACACCACGCAGAAAGTCAGCATGTGTTGGTAAGTCGGGGTGACCCATCAGATTCCAAAAGGAGGATGGAAAAGTGGTTTTCAGTGGAATGACACCTTTAACAGTTGTAGTTCAGTTTCCTGTGTATCCATGTGTCTCCTCCTATTTCCTCTTCTTCTCCCCCCACATCCAATCTCTCTCTCTCTCTCTCTCTCTCTCTCTCTCTCTCTCTCTCTCTCTCTCTCTCTCTCTCTCTCTCTCTCTCTCTCTCTCTCTCTCTCTCTCTGATGACCAGATGACCTTCCTCTGGGATTTAGGTTCTGCTCAAGGTTCTTCTCTGTTAATGAAAGTTTTTCTTTCTTTCTTGTTTTTCTTTTTATTCTTGTTTTTCCACTGTCACAAAGTGTTTCCTTCAGGACGATTCTGTTGTGTTTCTGTAAATAGGTTTAAAGACTTTCAACTAGTTCTGTATGTAAAATATCACAAGATCATTTTTTGTTATGATTGATTGATTTTTGCAAACACTGGATACACTCATGCCCTATTCACACTAAAAAAATATATTTTTCACTTGGTATTCGACCTCTTTTCCTAAATAATTGTTACATAAAATCCCTGGTTTCTATGTATCCATGAGTTCTAGATTAGAAATCATTTGTGACCCACCACCACGAAACCAGGCATAAGTGTCTGGAAATCCAAACTGAGTTATCTGTGTAGCTTGGTAGAGTGGAAACTAAGGTTTAAGATGGTGAGAAAATTATGTTTCTATCACAAGTAGAACCAAAGTTATGGTAATTTTAATATCCACATTTGGACATATTTTTCAATTTGCATTTTTGAGATATTGTCCGTCAAAATTTTGGACTGTTTTGGGGTAGGAAGTCCTTAGCAACGCATAATAATTTGCATCCGATTGACACAAATTATTCACAGATGTTAAAGGACACTCTGATGGACATGTCACAGAAGTTTTATATATTATAATAATAGGAAAGAAGTTCGACGTATTACAATCATTTGGCTTACACCATTGGACAGAACATTCAATATAGGCTTTTCCCTCGTACCACGGAACGGAGATCGTTTTGTTCGGCGAAAAGAGGTGGAAGTCCGCTTTGTCTTTGCTCAGCAATCCCTGAACTTCTGTCGCCGCTTAAATAATTGACTCAATAAACACCTTTATTGATCGAATTTCAATGTAATGACCACGGGAACTGAAAATAGAGGTGTTAAGGTACCGTTTTTTGATAAGATGAAAACACACATAAAAAATCGCCTTCCAACCTAAATTTGGCTGTAGCTCTGAACGGGTCAGCGTGACTTATGCCTGATTTCGTGCTGAGCAGTCACATATATCATATCTATCTGTGACCTGTCTCTCTCTCTCTCTCTCTCTCTCTCTCTCTCTTTGTGAATGCTGACTGAGTTCGTGAACTCTGCTCTGATTACACTATTGATCTGACCTGTGAGCGCAGCTGCACTCATCAGACTCAGAACCATTTAAGATCTCTTCTGCTTTTGTCTCACTGCCAGATTGTCGCTCTACCTTGCATGAGTCTAGCCAGCATTGTTCTGTTTCCTGACCTGATCCTCTGCTCCAGCCAAAACCTTCACCTTCTTGACCCTGTCTCCTCATCTGGACTTCTGGTAATTACCGACAACCCTTCGACCCTGTCTGCTCTCCTGTGCCCCCAACTACCTAACTAGTCTTCCATCCCCCGACTACTACCATTTCTCCTTTGATGCTCCAGTCACCAGTACCAACCCTCGTCTGTCCCTGACCCCCATCTTTGTATGTCCCCTGTCAGATCCAGTTCTCTAGAAATAACCTTCTCATGGTGGTAGACTGTGTGGTTTCTCATGGCTGTGAGTCCATGCACTTTAAGCTCCCTTTAGACTAACACTCAGATTTATTCATTGCCTTGTACAAAGAGTTAAACCTTAAGTTCTTTGTCTGTGATCTGCACTACTGCATACATGCATACTCATCTGTTATTAATTTATACAATGAAGCTGCACCTCAAACATCAAATCCAGGTGTATAAATCAGTGTCTGACCTGCAGTAGCCTGAGGTCAGTAGGGATCCCTTTGGGAGATAAAACCAGACCGGTATTGTGGACCACATCATGTAAATTACACACTTTAACAACCACAACCAACACTTAAGGAAATGTACATTTACAACCAAAACTGTTTGTCTTCATGACAGATGAGGAAATGTGAACCTCTACTATATCTACAGACCAACAGAACGAACACAGATTTCTGCTGAACATAGGGTTTTTTTGTTTTTTTTCTAAGATGTCGTGGCAGTTTCATCAATATTTCAGAAAATGAAGGTGTCAGGACAAAGTTTCTACATTAAACAAGGTTTAGAGAAAACATCTGTTAATGTGGAACGAGTGTTGATGAGTCATAATGGCCTCATTTGTTGGCAATAAACCTATTGTTTGATCCAACTCAACAGTCAGTGTGTTTACATGCACTTGGAGTAATTACAATTATCGCTTTAGTCGGGCTAATATTGAAGTTTTAAAAGCCATATATTCATTTTAGTCAGACTGTAGCTGAACTGAACTGGAATATTTGAAATGGAAGTGCTCGTGCCAGATGATGTGGTTTTAAGTCGAGCTTTTATGTGCAAACCATGTTTAGCTCAACTGTGGACGAGCCTGCTCAACACTCCCCCTTCTGGAAGAAGCTGGAGTCAAGGGCGTCACAGCCATTTAAAATGTGGGGGTGTTCTAGGTTGTGGTCTATCATCGGAAAATTAACGAACAATTATTCATTAATGATTACTTTTTTTTATATTAAAAAAAGTAATATGTGGTCGAAAATAACAAATGTATTTTTCCTCAATTAAACATTTATTAAATTCATAAGTCTAAATTCTGAGATAAAAAGTCACAATTATGAGATAAACTAAAAAATCAGACACTGTTCCTCTTTTTTTCTTCCAAAAATGTTTTGTCCATTTCAGGGGAGACGACTAAAATGTTCCTCAGGGGGAACATCACTGAAAAAAGTTCGAGAACCACTGTCTTAGGGTAAATGTCACAGAACAAGACATAGTTTAATTAACTTAGTTTAACAACGGTAACATTTCTCATTACTTACTGGTTGATGACTGTTTGTTAACACCGTGAAGAAGAGCTGTTTACATTTCGCCCGGTGAACTGGGGTGCGCTTCATTTACATATGCTGTTGTGCCACCCGGGCGGGTAAACAGTTTAAACCATAGACATTGTAACAGCCCCGAAATGTTATTGATGTTTGTTTGGCGTGATTGTGACGACAGTAACTGTTTATCCTGAAATAAAAAGTACGTGGAGAAGTGGGGGTGTCGCAACACCCCCATCCCCCACGGCTGCGATGCCCATGGCTGTAGTCACAGCATGATAACACAGTAGAAGAAGAAGATGAGGAGCAATGAAGAAGCATGCAGCTTATATGTAACATGATCAGAGTATATAGTCTATACTACATGTACTGAGCTGCTGCACTGTTGTCATCCATAGCCTTGTCCTCCTTCAACTCTACTGCATTTGTTTCCTAATTGTTCTTTTGCTGCATTACAGTTCCACCCATAACTCACACTTTTCTGACCTAACAGCACTGTAACCCAGAACATTCAGAATAATTAGATGTATAAAGTTGTGAATACTCAAATGGTACAATTAACTCAATTGTAGAAGCATTAGCATCTAGTACCCACAGTTCATTGCACTGCGGCAGTTCAGCATGACTTCCTGGAATGCTACAAAGTCCTAATTCGTGGTTTGAAAGTCAGAAAAGTACAAGTTACAGGTGGCCTTGAATGCAGCATAAATTCTTAATGTCAACTGGAAGAATGTGATCACAAGAGTGTGTAGCGCCACCTAGTGTCTTGGAGTCGAACGTAGCTCATTCAATAATTCGATTATCTTGCCATGTACAGTATGTATAGTGTGATTTCTCCATTTAAACTCCATTTAAATTCTCAGTTCAGTTATTGCCAGTAGCTTTTACTTTAGACTTTATTTGTCTCCAAAGGGAAACTTGTTTTCACATCCATCCACATACACTCCACACAAATAGGGAAAGGACATGAGACAATACATAGAGGAGGTCATAGGAAAACAGTGTAAGGTTCTATACCTAAGTCCTGAAGGCAATACTTTGTGTCACTTGTTTAATCTGTAAAGTTTTCACTTTTTTTTTGTTTTTCAGTGAAAATATTGAACATCTTTTTTGTAAGTATTGGACAAACTTACTGGACACTATGGACGATGCCAGTCACTGTCGTCAACCGCCAGAGGAGCTTCTTCAGCCAAAGACTGCTCCTTCCCAAGTGCAGGAGTAACGGACTCATAACCTCCTCTGTCCCTCAGCCATCAGTGTTCAACTCCTCACTCAAGGGGGTGAGGATAAACAGGAAGACGGAGGACAAGCCACTACAAAAAGGACTTCAAACACCTAGTCTTTGTACATTGCACTTTTTTTTTTATTTCTATATTTTCATGTCAAGAATTCTTTTATTCTTGATCCCTAGTGTGCTGCTTTAAGCCTCATTTCCCTGAGGGAGTCTTCCCAAGGGGTCAGTAAAGTTCTATCTAATCTAATCCAAACAAGTGGTGCCTGGTACAAATGGCCCCGCCCCCTTTGCACACATTTGACCTGATTTGCCCTATCTTTTGTGATTGCAAAAACACATTTTTGGTGACTGTGACCTTTGACCTACATTCACCAACATTTTTTGGAATCTATTCCTTTCCTGAAAATTTCATAGAAATTGGTCCAGTAGATTTTGTGTAAAGCTGCTTACAAACAAACAAACAAACAAACAAATGAAAACGCCACATGGAGCATGGTAACTTCGTAACTTAGTGAATCATATGAAATCTGTGGTCTTGTCCAATCACAAATACATCATTATCACACATTTCCATGTTAAATCACCAATAAATTTTGAGAACAGCAAATCTCTGGTGTGACCTTGATGCAAAAATTCAAGATAGCGTCAGACCTGAAGTAGTGAGTTGATTTGGCTGAAATTCAGATTGTTACATCGGCGTATCCGTCTCCTTGGGCATACCAAATTCCAGAACGATCCGTCAAGAATTGGGAACGCTAGTGCGAAAAGTGGAGATTTGCATGCATACACAAAGTGACGAACCATTAAAGCAACATAACTTCACCAATCTCTGATTTGCAAAGTTAATAAACAGACCAACAAACACACAAACCGAATAAAAATGTCCCCTAGTGGCTGTTTTACATAATTTCTAGGACACAAGTGGTTACTGTTTAAAATGTATCTGTGTTCACATGTTTTATTTCACCAGTGTAGCTGACATACCTCAGTCCCATCTGATCTACTGAGGGTAAATCCCCCTCCTCCCCCCCTCCTCCCCCCTCCTCCCCCAGTGCCACCAGCGGCACCTCCTCCTTTTGCCCTGCACCCATCCTCTCTCTCTGTTTTATTTGCTCCTCCACCATAAGCTGGTCCAAAGAGCATCTGGATCCTCTTGGGCCTGCGGTCACAACACTGACAGAGCGCCACATCAAAGCTGCCTCCATCCAACCCGCAAAGAAGAACAGAGCAGAGGAAGAAGAAGAAGAAGAAGAAGAGAGGGAAATCTGGGACAAATTCTCCTTTACACACACACACCACAAATCTGTCTTTGCTCATGGAAAAATTGCAGCACTCATCATCAGTGGTGTTGCGTTGAGAATCCATCACTCCCTGCCTTGACCGCCCCACTCGCTCACAGATTTTCTGACGTCGGATCCCACGCTCAGTTTTCCTTCAACTTCGACAACGACTGTTCAAGCTCCACAATTTGTCACTTTCTATTGTATCCAGTGCACATCATGTTCAAACTATTATGTCAACCCAACAGTGATGGCAGCCTTAAACATTGTCATTGCTCTGTGTATATAATAGGTCTGGTAGAACACTGGCGTCAAAAATGTGGTCCGGGGGCCAAAGTTCGGTCGGTCCGCCAAAGGGTTCAATCTGGCCCCTGGGATGAATTTGTGAAATAAAAAATACCAGGCAGTCAGAGACAGCAGACCTCCGCTAAGGCTTGATATATGACGTCAAATCATGACGTGATGGAGCCATAGGTGTTGACCCATTCAGATTCTATCTAGTCTGAATCCTGAGAAATTACTACTTATGTGTTTAGCTGTTGACCTTTAGTGTGACCTTGACCTTTGACCTTCATTGCTCAAAATCTAATGGGTTCTTCCTTGACCCATTATCTACCATTCCTGAAAGTTTAATCAAAATCCATTCAAAACTTTTTGCGTAATCCTGCTGACAGACAAACGGACCCAAAGTCAATACCTTCTTAGCGAAGGTAATTACACTAAATATATTAACAACTAAGGATGGATCAGACCAGTAAAATACCATCACAACAAGACAGAGTGCAAATCTCTGCCAAGGCTAATAGGGTCACAGTCAAAGATAGAGTCACAGTGAGTGTATGGATCTAACATCTATAGCCTTTAGATTGTTTGATAATCTGAACCGTTGACCCTGAAATGATACCTCTAGTACTGGACATCTGTGGATACCTTTATAAAATATTCAGGTAATCCCATTTTTCGATAATGGCAGTTGTCTTCAGGATCTGATCTGGAAAAATACTTCATTGGTGGTTTACATAGTATATCAACCCTGTATGGCTGTGATATCTTTTTTTGTGAGTGAATTATAAAACATGAAATGTGCATTGTACAAGACATGACTTTTGGAAAATCCATCCATTGTACATAAATGGGGAAAATCCAGATTTTGGATCATTTTTGGAATCCAGATGGTTATCCGTATCATTCTCAAAATTGAATGGGAACTCACTTGGGTTAATACCATTCTCCAAGATAATTTTAAGAAGATCCACCCAGAACTTTTTGCGCAATCCTGTTGACAAACTAACAAACAGACAAACCAAACCAAAATACCAGAATACGTCCTCATTTTTGCATTTCACAAATTTATCCCAGGGACCAAACTGGACCCTTTCAGGGGCCGGATTTGGACCCCGGGCCGCATGTTTGATACCTCTGTCTTAGATATTGTGCCTGGAACCACTTGTTTGTTAGCAAGGTCACTGAAAAAGTTATGGATGGATTTAGCTGAAATTTTCAGGAAATGTTGGTACTGATACAAAGAACAACTGATAAAAGTTTGGTGGGGTCTGATCCTGCTTTTCTAGTTTTTATTAGATTTAAATTTGATTAGATAGAAATTGATTGATTGATCCCTTGGGAAGACTCCCTCAGCAGCATACAGAAAAGCAGCACACAAGGGGTCAAGAATAAATCAATTCTTGACATTAAAATATATACATGGAAAAAAAATTACATTAAAAAAATGTACAAAGGATACAGTAGATGTTATCAAGGTTACTTTATTGGTATTGGTAATAATCTGGCAATACAGTACGACATACAAGACACACATTGAACTATAATAAGGTGCTTGGTCGAGTTTACAGAGAAGACAGAGTGCTCAATGTTCCACCACTTCAATATAGCAACATGGTTTGATAAAAGAATAAAATACATAAGATCAAATGAATAAGAGACAAATACAATAAAACACAATAAAAACCCAGAAAGATGAAAACAGTCTGGAAAAAAACAAGGGTAAAAACAAAGTTTAAGAGTTTGGAGTCACAACAATAAATAAATAAATAGAGCCAGGGGATAAAATACATGACTAAAATAAGTGAACAAAGTGCAATATTACAGCTTCTTATTAAAGTCAGTGATGACAACAGGAACAAAGCTGTTTTTATGTCGCTGTGTCCTGCACCTTGGGACTAAGAACCTCCGTCCAGAGGAAAGAAGCCGAAATTCAACACGTAATGGATGGGAGTCATTATTAAGAATTGATGCTGCCATATACTGTATATACTTCTTAGATTTTTTTTATCTGTTTTTTTTTTTTTCCCCGTTTACAGGTAAGGAACCAAATCTGATAACTTTACTGACCTTGATTTTCTACATGACAATAAAAATATCTAAAAAACTTTGACAAAAGTAATCATCTTCTTCTGTCCTTGAATAACAGTAATAAAGTTGGAATGTTGATTATTTCTATGAGCGTTCTATAAAGGATTAAACAGTGTCTTCTCTTCAAGTGCTTGGAAGTCGCTGCACTGACAAAAAGCTGTGTGAAAATCCAAAATCCTCTTAACGTCTTTCCTGTCTTCAGGCTCGGGCTCGCACACAAACGCACCGAAACAGAAAAAAAAAAAAAAAAAAAACAACCAAAGGAAGAGGATCAAATGTTGAGGGGTGTGAGGGTACGTTTTGAAATGTGACCCTCAAGCAATTTCCCCGTCACTTAAAAGCACCAAAACACAAACATGGGTGTACCTGCTGCTTCCTGCTGCTCTTTGTGTTGAGCAGCTGAGTTCTCACAGGGTAATTTTCCCTCTGCGTAGACATGTTTTGACAGTCGGTGTGAACAGCGATGAATTACCGTGACAGTACATTTCATCTCTGCTCTTTAAGGATCTGAATTAGTAACAGATGAAAGCGTTGTAGTGTGATGGTGGAACGCAGATGCTCACTGGTGCAGAGGTAGATGGTGGATGTGTAGGATCATAAAAAGTGGATTTCCACAGGTAGAATTTATTAGAAACAGGTCTTTTCTCAGCCGTATAGACTCATACAAAAACAAGTAGTTCCTGGAACAACAAACCCCGCCCCCCTTTCACACATTTTACCTGATTAGCCCTATCTCTTATCACAGCCATTCTTTATCTTATAATAATGTTCATAAATTATGCAAACGAAAAAAATTATTTCCTTCCTCAGTTCTTCTTTCTTTCTTTTAAAGTATAGCACAAAATATTTGTTCTGCTTGTAAATTCAACCAAAAATATTTCAGTCCATGTTCTTTGAAGTTTACAGCATGTAAAGCATGTAGCCTAATAGGCCTACCTCCTATTGCACGCTGTTCTTTGTTTCAGCTCCATGCATTTGTAGGCCTCGATGAATCCATTCGTTTCTTTGTCCAAAATCAAAGCAATCCTTTTCCAATATTCCTTGTAGATCCACTCCAGTTGGTTATTTCCAGCGAGGTGTTGGATGATGCAGAAGTCATTGACTAATGTAATGGCAAAGCAGGCAATGTTTGATTTCCTATTGTCCTATTGTTTTTTCAAACAATGTCCACCTGTCTACAGGGGTTGGAGACGATGGTTTCTTTAGGTCCTTAAGATGGACTTTTATTAACAAAAAACTTTAGCATAAATAGTGAATAAAACAGCCAATATTCTCGTTCCAAGTTTCCAGTTCTTTGTTGCAGGCCACAAGTGCAAGAAAACCACGTTGACCGAGACCACACCACGGTCAATGACAGTTTTCCGCTCGGTCCCCACTTTCTCCTATAGAGGATCAGACACTAAAGTGACCATAAGCTTCTAAAACGAAATATATAGAAATAAACTAGATTCTGTTTGGACTGAAGAGTAGAATGAAACCAAAAATAATGTTTTATTAAAACAATAAACTTAAATGAACTATTTGGCTCCTATACATATTTTTACCCCCCAAAAGGTAGAGGGATAATGGTGTAAAGGTAGAGGGGTATTGGTTTTGGTTAAGGATGTGACTTTTGGTCCAAAACACCATTGAAAATTTTCTAGAAACTATTTGAATATTATTTGAAAATCGAAGGTGTTTTCCATGACGTCCTCAGGAGAATGGGACATCATTCTCCTGAGGACGGTTGAAGCATTTCATCTGAAACGTCAAAATATTCTTGAATTCTTTTCAGAACTAATTACATAGTGACAAGCAAGTATATTTATTTATAGTTTTGAATATGTTTTGGATTTTTCAAACATTACTTAAGTACAGTACCAATGTCGCTCGCTCTCTCGTCATCTGAACACGCTTTATCCTCACGAGGGTCGTGGGGGTCACTGGGGTCCTAATCCAGTTACAATGGGTGAAGGCGGGGTACACCCTGTATGAGTCTCCAGTTCATCTCAGGGCTGAACAAATATAGACAAACACTCTCACATTCACACCTATGGGTGATTTAGATTAACCAATTAACGTATCAGTGCATGTGTTTGGATGGTGGGAGGAAACGAGTACCTGGAGAAAACCCACACAGACACGGGGCAAACTCCACACAGAAAGGTCTGGTTTGGGATTCGAACCAGGGTCCTTCTTGCTGTGAGGCACAAGTACCGTACCTGTGTACTTATATTTAGTTACTATCACAATTGAACAGATTTCCAGGTTGAAAATAACTCAGTCGTTAATGAAAAAGTACCAACTCAAAACACTCCTAGAGAGGATTCCTAAAAAAAAAAAAAAAAAGTTATTGAGGAAAAAGTATCATCTGAGAAAGTAACAAAAGAAAAACTTAAGGCAAGAGTAAGAAAATAACATGACAGGACATGGGTGTGCTTAGGTTATTTTGACTGAAAAGTCAAACTAGCACAAGACAAAGGAAAACACCAACTATATATAAACACACATGGGGCAGGGGTCTGTAACCCTGGTCCTAGAAGGCTGCTATCCTGTAAGTTTTAGATGCATCCCTCCTCCGACACACCTGAGTCACGTGATCAGCCTTTTATCAAGCTCTGCAGATGCTGGATAACGACCATCAGATGTGCTGGAAGTATGTATGCACTCCTTCCTCTGAAGACAGAGAACAGACATTTTAAACAGAATCCAAAAGACTGAACCCTTATCAACATCAGGGTGGGAACATAGAAAGAGGAGGGTCTGGGCTGCAGGTGAATAGGTCTGGCTCTTAACAACTGTCAAAGTTTCTCAGGCGCCCCCATAGGAAACTTGCCCCCCCACACCCCCCCACACCCCCCCACACCCCCCCCACACCCCCACCCCCCACAACATGGGCGTCACAGCCATTTCAAATGTGGGGGTGTTCTAGGTTGTGGCACATGAGCAAAATTCATCGGAAAATTAGAAAACAATTATCCATTAATGGTTACATTTTTATGTTAAAAAAGTAATATATGTGAACAAAAATTAAGCATTTATTCAATTCATAAATCAAAATTATGAGATAAAAAACTGATATAAGTTTGGATTTAAAAAATCAGACACTGATTTTACAGACACTGTTCCTCTTTTTTCTTACAAAAATGTTTTGTCCATGTCAGGGGAGACGACTAAAAATATGTTCCCCAGGGGGAACATCAGTGAAAAAAGTTCTAGAACCACTGTCTTAGGGTAAATGTCACAGAACAAGACATAGTTTAGTTAATTTAGTTTAACATCATTTCTCATTACTTACTGGTTAATAACTGTTTGTTAACACCACGAAGAAGAGCTGTTTACATTACCGCTGAACTGAGGTGCGCTTCATTTATATATGCTGTTGTGCCACCCGGGCGGGTAAACAGTTTAAACCATAGATATTGTAACAGCCCCAAAATGTTATTGATGTTTGTTTGGTGTGATTGTGACGACAGTAACTGTTTATACTGAAATAAAAAGTAGGTGAGACCAACTCTGTCCGTTTCTTGGATCCAGTAACGATATAATATATAAACTCAGGAAAAAGTGGAGGGTAAGAAATCATCTGGTTGGAAAAGTGGGGGTGTCGCAACACCCCCATCCCCCACGGGTGCGACGCCCATGCCCCACAAGACAGAACACAAAAGGAAATCTATCAAAATAACCAGGAAGTGACAGACAAGCACAGAAACAAGACAAGACTAAATATAAGTATAATTTCTTGGACATGACAGTTGATGGTTCCTTATTAATTCCTGGTCGGTTTTCTAACTAGAAAAACTAGATCTACACAGGAATTTTTAATATCCTGTTCCTTGTTGTATGTTTCCATTAGTTAGCACTGTTTTGCAAAAAAAAAAAAAAAAAAAAAAAATGCCACAAAGAATTGCCAGTATCCCCAAAAAGAAATCTAATGAACCCTCATGGAAAGTTCCAGTCAGCAGTTGACAGATTATGACAGCTGGTTTATGTTTTATGCATGTAATGACCAAAGCCAAATAATCAGAGATTACTTTTGAGTTGCTCTCGTGTAAAACATAAGTTTTATGTGTAGTTATGAAAAAGACGCTGCCAGTGTTCATCTGTTACAAAATTCAACTAATATAGTGTAGACATGTAAAGATGGTTCTGATCATAGACTATACTTTGAATTTTAGGAGCAGAAAGAAGGTACTGGACTGAACAATTTATGGATGGATGGAATTCTGTACTTTTTAATCTGTCTTTTATGGACATTATATTGATTATATAGAAGTTATAAAAGGCACATTATAAAGTACAAAATTCCAGAATTTGTATGAGCCTTTAATAATCAATATATGCAAAAGCAGATAACTCCATTTTTATTTATTTTTTCACAATATACACATTGATTTGATATATTATTTATTTCATTTGGTAAGGTAATAAATATATCAAATCAATTAGTGTTACCTGGAATGTAGAGTAAAAAATGCAATTTTTTCAAAAATATGAAAATGGAGTTGTCTGTTTTTGCAAATGAACTCTTCATATATAATATGTTTACTTTTATAAAAGACATATTAAAAAGATATAATTTCATGGATGGATGTGTGGAATTCTGTATTTTTTACCCTGTCTTTAATTGATACTATATTTATTATATAGATATAATAACAGGAACATTAAAAAGTACAGAATTCCAGATTTTTTAATGTGTCTTTTATAATATCTAATCAATGAGCTCTGTGCACAATTCTACTATTTCCTGAAGTTGATGCGGCTCCTTCATTTCCTGTTATTGGACAAATCCAGGTGTGTTTGACCATTGTCTGAGGTCACACACACCTGGATTAATCAGTTTGTCTAATAATATAAGGCAGGAAACAAAGGAGCTGCATTAACTTCAGGAAGTAGTGGATCTGTGCAAAGAGCCCATAGAATATGTAGTGTATACTTTTATTAAACAAACAAACAAAAGAAACAAAAAATATAGAATTCCATGAATGAATGGATATGTGGAATTCTATACTTTTTAATGTGTCTTTTATAGATACAGTATTATATTGATTAGATACATATTATTATAAAAGAAACATTAAAAAGTACAGTATTCCAGATTTTGTAATGTATCTTTTATAACATCTAAGCAATAGAATATGTAATACATAAATAAAAGACATTAAAATATAGAATTCCATGGATGGGTGGATGTGTGGAATTCTATTCTTTTTAATGTGTATTTTATAGATATTTTATAGATATTATATTAGTATATATATTAGATTAGATTAGATTAGATTAGATTAGATTAGATTAGATTAGATTAGATTAGATTAGATTAGATTAGATTAGATTAGATTAGATTAGATTAGATTAGATTAGATATTATAAAAGGGTGGTGCAGGTTGTTAGCACTTGTGCCTCACAGCAAGAAGGACCCTGGTTCAAATAAATTACACACACACACACACACATATATATATATATATATATATATATATATATATTTTTTTTTTTTTTTTTTTTAAATTTTATTTTTTTTTTAAGATTGTTGCACTGACACTCTGATGGGTGAAGCTGCTCTCCAGTCATCTTGCATGTGAGCCAGCAGAGCATTCTGGGTACTCAGATCTTTCACAGCTTCCTGTTCCTCCTCCTCCTCCTCCTCCTCCGCTTCATGCCAGAGCCTTTGATGCGTGCAGCTGCCCGTCACACCCAAGGGAAAAACACATGGACACAAATACTAATCTCTATATCTGACTTTGTGGCAAATGTGAAGAGCTGTTGTTTGGTGTTGGTGCTTTTTTGTGTTTTGTTCACCAGTTTTTGCCCCGTCACATTATACCACGAAAACACTTTTGGGATTAAATGGTTAAATATATAAAGTTTGCATGTACTTAAGCTGAGAGATCCTTTTCTACTTTAATGGAATGAAGCAATATTTGACACTGTAATAAAACAGAAGCAAGAAATTGAAGCACACACAAAAATATGTTTGCATAAAAAATTAAGTTCCCAGCATAGAACATAGAGTACAGACTTATTATGACATACTGTGTGTAACTGAGACATCAGAAGTGGCAAAAGTACAGATCATTTATAAGGGAGGAGTAAAAGTAAAAAGTATAACTTCTCAATAGTAACAAAGTACAAATGTAAAACTGTATTTTTTGCCATGAATGAAACAATATATAAGAAAACCAAAAATAAAGCCCTAAAAAAGTGTAGAAAATGTGTTTGACCAGGTCATAGTACTGAGTTTTGTAGTTAAAATGTAGGAAATTTGGGGGAAAAAATTTTTAAAAAGTCACAATTGAGATAAAAATTGATAAATGAGCTTTAAAAATGTCAAAATTATAAGATATGAAGTCATAAATTCAAGATAAGAAATGATGAGAAACACAGTTGAAATGATGAGACAAAATGGCTCAATTCAGATAAAAATCCACAATCATGAGATAAAAAGTTAAAATTATGATATAAAAAGTTCCATTGATTTTCCCTCTGAAGTGACTTATTTTCCATACTGTAGTATGAGTCTATTATGAGAATGTAAAGAGTATAAAGTACATATATTTATATAAATGTAAGGAGTATAAAGTACATATATTTATATAAATGTAAGGAGTATAAAGTACAGATATTTATATAAATGTAAGGAGTATAAAGTACATATATTTATATAAATGTAAGGAGTATAAAGTACAGATATTTATATAAATGTAAGGAGTATAAAGTACATATATTTATATAAATGTAAGGAGTATAAAGTACACATATTTATATAAATGTAAGGAGTATAAAGTACATATATTTATATAAATGTAAGGAGTATAAAGTACACATATTAATATAAATGTAAAGAGTATAAAGTACACATATTTATATAAATGTAAAGAGTATAAAGTACATATATTTATATAAATGTAAGGAGTATAAAGTACATATATTTATATAAATGTAAGGAGTATAAAGTACAGATATTTATATAAATGTAAAGAGTATAAAGTACACATATTTATATAAATGTAAAGAGTATAAAGTACACATATTTATATAAATGTAAAGAGTATAAAGTACAGATATTTATATAAATGTAAAGAGTATAAAGTACATATATTTATATAAATGTAAGGAGTATAAAGTACAGATATTTATATAAATGTAAAGAGTATAAAGTACATATATTTATATAAATGTAAGGAGTATAAAGTACACATATTTATATAAATGTAAAGAGTATAAAGTACACATATTTATATAAATGTAAAGAGTATAAAGTACACATATTTATATAAATGTAAAGAGTATAAAGTACACATATTCATATAAATGTAAAGAGTATAAAGTACACATATTTATATAAATGTAAAGAATAAATAAACTACAGTGTAATTTGAAGTGTATAGAATCCTTGTCAGCTCAGATTTTCTTTTAACAAACACAATCTCCAGTTCTGTTTCCTTTTTTTCTGCTCACAGTTCTGTTTGTGCTTTTGCTTCTACGTACAGATTCCAGTCCTGCCCATGAGTGTTTGGACTCTGCAGCTGGCACCACAACCTGCAGCTGGCACCACAACCTGCAGCTGGCACCACAGAGGCTCAAACAGGGGCCTGTCACAGGAGGGTCAAAGGCCACAAAACCACATGAATTCTGACTCTGGCATGAGAAGGCAAACAGGGCTGAAGAAAGAAACACATGACTGTGCTGTGTACAGAGGTGGCAAGGAATGAAGTATTAAGTACTGCAATACTGTACTGAAGTACATGTTTTAGGTATCTCTACTTTACTTTAGTATTTATTTTTCTAGTAACTTTTGACTTTTCCTCCCTACACATCATAAATATATGTACTTTATACTCCTTACATTTATATACCGGTAATATATGTACTTTATACTCCTTACATTTATATAAATATCAGTATTTAATACTCTTTACATTTATATTAATATATGTACTTTATACTCCTTACATTTATATAACTATAAATGAGTATTTATAGTATACTCTTATATTATATATACTCTTTACATTTATATTAATATATGTACTTTATACTCCTTACATTTATATAAATATATGTACTTTATACTCCTTACATTCTCAGAATAGATTTATTATTTTTTCACATTAAACAGATGTGACAGTATGAAAAATAAGTTGTTAATCAGTGTAGAGAAATTGTGACTTTCTATGTCTTTTTAATTAGATTATTGTAATCAGTGTGTGTGTGTGTGTGTGTGTGCGCGCGCATCTGTCTGTCTGTGTGTGTGTGTGTGTGTGTGTGTGTTCCTGAAGAAATTTGCCACTTTCAACACTTGCAGATATTGGGAGAATCATGGAGGAAAATTTACTAACGAAAAAAAATTTGATAAAGGCTTCGATTTTTTCAGTGAGTAAAAAGTATAAATGTAAGGAGAGCCCTGGGGCTAACTGCTACTGAACTGATAACTACGTCCACAAATCATTACTATATCCACTATACTATACTATATCTAGGGTTATATGGTTATGTATGGACAGTATAGAGGACATGGACTATTTCACTATTTTATATTTGTTCTGTCTATGGTTCAAGTCAACGTCTTGTTAGCATAATGTTAACGTTAGCCGAATGCTATCATAATCCATTCACATTTTTTTCTGGCAGTGTGTGTTTATGTTGGTGTTTGTTTGTCATAGTATCTAATGTAGTAGACAGGCAGGTTTTTGTGAGGGCTAGATGCTACCCATCGCAAAGAAAAAAAGAGGAGCTTCACAAACTCCAGGTTTGATCAGTGTTTACACATTTACTGTGACTTACTACTGTTCACTGGCTGCAGTTCTATGTCTATTTCAACTCTTTCCTTCCAATGCTACTGTTGTTTACTGTTGACACTGATGTACTGGCATCTAAAGGCTAAAGATCTTAACTACAGTTTAAGTCGAACATTACTTATTTGTGTTCACCATAACATTCAAAACCATAGACATTGATTTTATCTTAACTCATACCAACGTTAACAGCTGCCGTTTTTGACACCGTTCATATACTGGCTCCTTTTTCCTGTAGGAATATAATCATTCCAAGAAAAATGCTAGGGACAGATTCTGGTTTTATACAGTCTTCCCCAGGATGTAGTGTTCTGATGTAAAGTGTCTGCTGCAGACTTAAGTGCTCTTTTTTTTAATTATAAAACTTGGCCCTTCATATAACGCTGAATAGCCGGGACCCGTTTTCGTCTAACTTCACCGTTAACAGAGAAGGAGTGGAACGAAATATAAGACTGCTTCTGGACATTACAAGAACATCCTGGTATGTTACAATAACTTTTGGTCCGTGCTGTCATCTTTGCCATTTAAGTTTTGCCGGTGCGGAAGTAGGGTTACGCTCCTCTGACGTATGTCCGGTGCGAAATGTGGAAGTTGTGAAAATGGTCCATAAGAGATAATATATGTCTTTGAATGATAGGTTATAAATACATAATAATACATTGGTTTAAGCTCATATGATTAAAAATGGTAAATACAACGAGTAAAAGACTGATTCAGTAGTAATAATAATTAGTTCATTAAGTGAGTTGATGCTTTGTTTTGGAGTAAAATGCATAGAGTGAATGTAGTATGTGTCTTATCTGATGTAATGTGTAAGAACTGTATTTCACCCTCTTATAGATATGTCCCCATGTTTCATGTGAATTAACCAGTACGAGTAATGTGTTGTGTAATGTGTTAACAGTACGTGGTTATGAAAAGTGAGTTCAGTCAGTACGTGATTAGTTGAATGTGTTGCCAAGTCCGCTCCGGATTACTAACTGCTTTTCGTGTTTTGCAGCCTTTGTAAACAAAATGAATATGTTGCACACAGAATGAGTTGGCCCATCATTCCTGTATGTGTAACAGACAAAAAATGTATGGGATGTGACCCGTATCTTATGAAAATGAATGCATTTTCGTCAGAACTCAAAGATTTACCAACAATCAAGGCTGTGGTTATTACTAACTACCTGGTCCTACATACATGCTACTACACCAGCAGCAGATGAAAGCGTAGAAAAGTTTGGAGACATAGAACTTTTTTGTCAGCTACTTTTTTGTCAGTACTGACCTCAGTACCAAAAAGGCTCAGCGAAAATTATCGTTTGGTCTTTGCCAAGGGTGAGTGTTTTATTTGTAAAGATGCGACGTCAAGATGTATTACATGTTTGTTTACATTAGTCACAGCTAGCAGTAGCGACTAATGTAAACAAACATGCCACTAGGTAATTTATGCATAATGTAGATAACCTGATGTGACGTCAAGATGTATTATATCTACAACTAATGTCAACAAACATGCAACGCATCCTGATTTACGCCACAGCTTACGGAATGCTAATTAAGTCCATATAAACAACAGTGTAAATGAGCATTTAACGACAACCTATATATATATATATATATATATTGAAAAAAAATAAAAAATAAAATAAAATGTCCCGATTGATGCTCTGTTCCATGTCTTCGGGGAAAGGAGTGCATACTTCCAGCACATCTGATGGTCATTATCTTTTTTTTTTTTTTTTTTTCTGATGGTCATTATCCAGCGTCTGCAGAGCTTGATGAAAGGCTGATCATGTGACTCAGGTGTGTTGGAGGAGGGATGCATCTAAAACTAACAGGATAGCGGCCTTCTAGGACCGCTTGTCCTCTCGATTAGACCGATTAGCGTAGCCGTAAACTGCACAACATGTAGGCATTTTCCCAAAATTCAAATCACTCGGATTCACTTCCTGACCCCCCATCCAATATTTGCACGCTGACTTTATAGCAATGTCATGTGGCGGCTGTGGCTCAGTTGGTAGAGTGGGTCGTCCAATGACTGAAAGGTTCCGGCTTTGGCTGTCCAAGTGTTTAAGTGTCCTTGGGCAATACACTGAACCCTCACTTAAGCCCCCAGTAGGACTCACCTTACACCAGGGGTGTCTAAATCCAGTCCTCAAGGACCAGTGTCCTACATGTTTTAGATATTTCCCTCTTCCACATGATTCAGTTTAACCCTTTAAGACCTGAAAGTTAAGCAGTTCCACAGTCAAAACAATTAAAATAAGCAACAAAATGAACAAAAATGCATAATAAACTGATAAAAAATAATTAGTAACATGAAGAAGGTAAGACACAAATGGAGCAAAATTATAGAAAAAATAATAAAATAAAAACTAAAATGTAGAAAAATAAACAATGAGCAACAAAATGAACCAAAACTTTTTGTTTTACTTTGTTCATGTTACTAATTATTTTGTCAGTTTATTCATTTTTGTTCATTTTATTGATGACTTGTTTATTGATGACTGTTCATGCTGTTGCTTATTTTTTTATTATTTTTTACTGTGGAACTAATAAAGTTTCAGGAGTTAAAGGGTTAAACTGAATCATGTGGAAGAGGGAAATATCTAAAACATGTAGGACACCGGCCGTCCAGGGTTAGGATTTGGACACCCCTTCCTTAGACCATAGAAACCTACTGGTGTGTGTGTGTGAATGGGTGAATGTGAAGTTAATGTAAAGCACTTTGAAGGTGGAAAAGAACTATATAAGTGCAGAACATTTACATGAAACTAACCTATTGAGAAATGTTACATTTTTAGTAAAGTAGTTGAATCAGTAATTTTACTTTTTCCACATAAGTAGCTGTACTTCTACTTAAGTACAGAATTGCAGTACTTTTACCACCTGTGTTTATGTCAGTATTTCATCTTTTCACTGGTTTCATGTCAGCAAGCTTCTATTCCAATTTTGTTGTTTTCATTATTGTGTTTTTTTTCGCCCCTGAACAGTCATTTTCTGCCTTATTGAAAAACAATCCCAGCAGCCCCGAAAATGGCCTGAGGTAAACAATCCATCACAGAAAACATGACAGCTTATAGGTTCTGTCAGTGTCTCCGTTTTATCATTATTTTCTCTGCTTCGCGCTGAAGGTTTTATATCAGCGCTGTTACGTTACGCTCTGCTTACTGTCAATCACCTGACACCCGCAGTAAGACCTGGAGGTTTCCTGAAAGAAGTCATTTTTCTAAAGCTTGTTTCCTCATTAATGTACTGTAACATGTGAAGCGTCTTGTCAGATGGTATTAAAAGCTCGTGGAAGGGCAGAAAAAGGAATTATTAAGAAGAGAGTCATGAAAAGCTCCCAGGAGTTAAAGAATATACATATAATTTAACTAATGAGGACTTATTATTTATGGGGGATTATTAACAAATGGTGTCAGGAACAACAAACTCTGCCCCCCACCCCCCGCACACATTTTACCTGATTCGCTGTATTTCTTATGGTAACCCCCCCCAAAACAAAAAATAAATAAATAAAAAAGGGGGTATTGTTTTTGAGTCTGTTTATTTGTTTGTAAGCAGGTTTACACAAAAACCTGCCTGTATTATCGGTTTGACAAATAGCATCTTTTTGCTCTCACTGTTGATCTGCGTTGACATCAGAACCTTGAAGGTCAAAGTTGAAGACTCTAGGTCAAAGGTCACAATAAAGGTCAAAATGTAATTATGGATATAACTTTTGAAGTATTCATTTTACAGACTTCCAATCAGCACCAGAATGCTGGTCTTTCAATTCTGCATTTTGTCTGTGTAGATTTTGACCTATTGTCAAGAGGTCAAAGGTCACTGGGCCAATACTTAAAACCCTCAAATAGGCTATAACACAACAAAGTGAAGATAGAAACTTAGTTACTATTGTTGACTCACTCACCTTTGACCTTGAGTGACCTTGAAAGGTTAAAATAAAGGTCAGATAATTTTAAATGGTGATAAGTACTCAGTTACTATTGTTGACAGATAGGAAACTACATGTAGACTCCAAAATGGCATCATCACCTTTGACCTTGAGCGACTTTCAAAGGTCAAACCCATAGTCTCACATTTTGAGAGGAAGATGTCCATTAAGAGATCAAATCTGTGCAAGGGGGGTGGGGTTGTTGTGCCAAGTAGTGATGCGCGGTTAGGGGGTTTTACAGAAATCCGCCCCGCCCAAACCCAAGACGTGGCTAGGCCTGCCCCGCCCAACCCGCATGATGTCACGTATCGATAAACCCAACCTGCCCGCTATCAACCCGCGAGCTTAAATTTGGCTCTAAACTCACATAGTACATTCGCGGCATCTTTACCTTGTGCTTCTAATGTTAAAAGTCATGAAGCATAATTTTTGCCTCCTTTCTAACGTCTCAATATGCACTCCAGCACATAAAATAGACTCCACCCACATCATCACTCTATAAAGCCAACACATACAACGTTTCCGTACAACCTTCGCATCGCCTGTTTTAATCTTCTCCCTGATCAAGTCCGACATTTTCACTCTTATCTCTGAGTGTTCACGGAGATTTGGCGCTAATAACAAATAACAAAAAGTTGGGATAAAAAAGCATTCAAAACAGGAATTGACGGGCTTGCACATGCGCGAGCTGAGCACAGACACATATACACACACACACACACACACACACACATCAGCGGGTATTGATCGTCCCTGACCCGCCCCACCCGCATCCGCAATATGTATTAATACTGCGACCCAGCCCGCCCGACTCGCGGGTCACCCGCGGACATCCGCTGGCCAGTGGGTAGCCCACGCAACACTAGTGCCAAGCATGCTTGTTTGTTTGTTTGCTTGTTTATAAGTAGCTTTACACAAAAACTACAGAACCAATTTCTATGTATATTTCAGGAAAGATGTGAGGTGGCCCAGAATAGATCCCATTAAATTTTGGTGAATGTAGGTCAAAGGTCACAATCACCAAAAATGTGTTTTCATTATCATAAGAGAAAGGGTAAATCAGATAACATGTGTGCAAGGGCAACACTTGTGGATTAACATTTTTTATGGTGTAAAAGAACCAGAGGTGGAAAGTACCTAAGTAAAACTACTTCATTACTTTTCCATTATTCTGAAAAATAAGTCACTTAAGAAGGAAAATCAGTGGAGAGAAACTGTGACTTTATAAAAAAAATTACACAATATTGAGATAAAATTATGACTTTTATCTCAATATTGTGACTATCTCACAATTTTGACTTTTAATCAAATATTTATGCATTTTTTTTAAATCTCATGACGATACTTTATCTAACTAGTGACTTTTTTTGCCTCCATTTTTCTTACATTTTCTGTCCATATCTACAAAACTGAGTAAATATGACCTGATCAAACACATTATCTACACAGTAACTCACTTTTAAATGCTTTATTTTTAGATACTTTTGAAACTTTTATGATTTTTCCTGGTTAAATAAGTATTATTTCATTCAGGGCAAAAAAAAATTTAGTTTTACTTTTTAAGTTTTTCAGTAAAGTAGTTGAATCAGTACTTCTACTTTTACCAGAGTATTTTTAATATCTATACTTCTATTTAAGTACAGAATGACAGTACTTTGACCACCTCTGAAAATAACTCAGGTGACATAATGAGGGTTATTTTCTCTGACTTCCAGTGGTGTGTCATGTCTAAAATCTGTGCCTTTTAGGGTTGAATATATTTGCAAACATGACGTAACACACATTTGAAGAAGCTGTAACTCTTCACCTCTTTAACCCCACACCCCCATCTCATAATTATGACTTTACTTAATCTCAGTTGTGCCATTTTATCTCAAAATTTCTTCTCTTTTTGTCATAATTGCATTGCTTATTTCATATTTCTGACTTCTTATCTCATGATTTTGACTTTTTATCTCATGATTTTTACTTTTTTTCTCATAATTTGTATTTTTTTTTAATCTCATAATTTTGACTTTTTTCTCATAATTTTAAATGTTTTGCATCTGCTATTTATGACTTTAATTTTTCATAAATGTCTTGCCCATACCCAAAAAACTGAGTACTGTGACCCAACCAAGGTCTTTTTCTATGCAGTAATTCACTTTTAAGGCCTTTATTTAGTGTTAGTTTTGAAACTTTTAAGCTTTTTTTCTGATTAAATTAGTATTATTTCATCCATGGCAAAAAAAAAAAAGGTTAGCAGTTTTACTTTTTATCCCAATTGACATGTTGTAAATTTTTACTTTTACTTCAGCAAAGTAGTTTAATCAGTACTTCTACTTTTACCAGAGTATTTTTAATATCTATACTTCTATTTAAGTACAGAATGACAGTACTTTGACCACCTCTGAAAATAACTCAGGTGACATAATGAGGGTTATTTTCTCTGACTTCCAGTGGTGTGTCATGTCTAAAATCTGGGCCTTTTAGGGTTGAATATGTTTGCAAACATGACGTGACACACATTTGAAGAAGCTGTAACTCTTCACCTCTTTAACCCCCCCTCCCTCTCCCTCTCTCTCTCTCTCTCTATAAAAACTCAGCAGCCAAACAGTGTCTCTAATGTGAAGTAACCCAGAGCCCAGTCAGTCAACAGGGTCTGACTGGCTCCAAGTTCATGTTGAACATGGACCACATCTGCTGCTGCACAGACACTTAAATCAATCCAGACTGTGAGCGGGAAACCAAGGGACAGGCCGAGATGAGTGGGGCGGAAAAAAAGCACAGAGGAGGGGTGGGGTGGGGTGGGGGGGGGGGGGGTGTCTTTTCATCTGTGTTGGTAAATACTCCCATGTGTAATATGTGAGGGGTCCTATTGTGTAGAGCATGTGGCATCCAGCTCCAGCCGTCCTGAAGGGTCAAGGAGGAACTGTCCCAGAAAAACAAAAAACACCAGAGAGAAGAAGTTCACAAACACATCTTTTTATTTTCATTTTACATTTTTATTGTTTCATTTACAGAGATGGAAATAACTAAGTAGAAGCAGTTCCTTTACTGTATTGAAGTATATTTTTTAGGTATCTGTACTTTACTTGACTATCTATTTTTCTGGTAACTTTTTACTCTTACGCCCTACATATGTATGTATAAATACATAAATGTAAAATGTACTTTATACTCTGTACACATATATAAAATATCTGTACTTTATACTCTGTACACATATATAAAATATCTGTACTTTATACTCTGTACACATATATAAATATCTGTACTTTACACTCCTTACATTTAAATGAATATATGTACTTCATACTCCTTATATTTGTATAAATATCTGTACTTTATACTCCTTACATTTATATAAATATCTGTACTTTATACTCCTTACATTTATATAAATATCTGTACTTTATACTCCTTACATTTATATAAATATCTGTACTTTATACTCCTTACATTTATATAAATATCTGTACTTTATACTCCTTACATTTATATAAATATCTGTACTTTATACTCCTTACATTTATATAAATATATGTACTTTATACTCCTTACTTTCTCAGAATAGACTCATTACTTTTTCAAACTAGACAAATGTGACACGATGAAAAACAGAACGGGCAATTGTGACTTACTATATCATAAGTTTGATGTTTGTTTGGTTTTTTTTTATCTCCTGTTCATGACTTTAGAATTTTTCATAAATTTTCTGTCCATACCTACTAAACTGAGTACCATGACCCAATAAAACACTTCATCCATACACCGACTTACTTTTAAAAGATTTATTTTTTATTACTTTTGAAACATTTCAGATTTTTTTCTGTGTAAATTATTATTTCATCCACAGCAAAAAAAAAATAAAAAAATGCAGTTTTACTTTATTACAGTTGAGAAGTTGTACTTTCTTACTTTTACTTCGGTAAAGGAATCAGTACTTCTACTTTTACCAGCGTATTTTTCACACAAGTAGCTGTACTTCTACTTAAGTACAGAATGTGAGTACTTTCACCACCTCCTTTCATTTCCAAATCTGGGCTTTAATATCCAACTTTCCATGAGCTTTTTTTTTTTTTTAATAATTTTTATTTATTGAACCTTTTCATCTCAATACAACATATTTTCCTTTAATGAGGAGCAAGAAAAGACCAGCCTGTGTTGTGTCAGAATGTGTTAATGATCCTCAATAAATACATTTTTCTTGAATTTCAACCATTTTCCCCAGTTTTTTGTCAAAACATTTTCTTTCAACTTCAGTTTATACGTCAGATGTTCCATGTGCATTATATCATCTATGATTGAAATCCATTGTTTGTATGATGGAGTGTCAGTCTTAAGCCAGTTTTTTGTTCTGGTCTTCTTCCCTGCCACCAGAAGAATTCTTCGTCTTCTCTGTGTTTTGTTTCTACCAAACGTCCAAGATATAGAACAAGACAGGTATTTGGGATTGAATATCCCAACACATCACAGAGAGCTGAGTGAATCGTGCTCCAGAAGGGCTGAATATTTTCCAAAAAATATGTGTGTGATCTGAATCCATGTGGTGATAAAGTCTCCAACATGGCTGCTGAGTGTTCATCTGTTTACTTTTAATTTTAGGTGATGAAATAACCAATTAAAATTTTCCTGTTAAATTCTCTTCATTTAACCCAGTGGTGTCAAACTCATTATAGTTCAGTTGCATATTCAGCCTAAGGGTGCTTTCACACCAACATGAGTTGGTGCGCACTAAACAACCCATTCGAACCAAAAGCTCTTGGTTCAGTTCGTTTTCGTTGGTGTGAAAGCATCAATCGCACTCGGGTGTGCACTAAATCAAGGGGACCGAGACCTCCAAAAAGAGGTGGTCTCAGTCCGCTTGACACCGCACCAAATGCCAAGCTTTGGTGCGGTCCTTTTGGTGTGAATGCGAACTCGGGTCCAAACCATAGACCTTTGGTCAAAACTACCTGTTCTTCGTCGCATAGTCAGCATGACCACATTCCTGTAAATAGTGAGTCTCTTCAGACTGAAATGACGCCCTATGTGTCTTTGGCGACTCCAATACATAAGCACGTTGTTCTCCAGACGCAGCCTTGATTCACTCGCATATTGGATATTTTGCCAGAAATGTTCAATACAGAGAATATAATAAGCAACTATCAGAGCAAGTACCAATGTGTGAATGTGTCGCTCCATTTTGGGTCAAAATTGGCGCTTATTTCTACCGGAAGATAAATGAAACGTAAATTGAACCAACTCTGGTTCATTTGCTGGTGTGAAAGCGGACCACATTGGAATCTTTATAAACATAGTAACAATTTCACTGGCTAGTGCGGACCAAATAATCGAAAAAGTGGTATGAAAGCAACCCTAATATGATCTGTGAAGGACCAGACCTGTAAAATAATACCATGAAAAGACTAAAATGACATTATGGTAATATTTACATCTATAATATCACTCACTCATCATCATCTGAACCTGCTTTATCTTCACTAGGGTCATGGGGGTCACTGAGACACCAGTTCATCTCAGGGCTGAACATATATAGACAAGCAATCACACCTATGGACAATTTTAGATTAATCTATCAGTGCATGTCTTTGGATGGTGGGAGGAAACTGGAGTACACGGCGAAAACCCACACGGACACAGGGAGAACATGTAAACTCCACACAGAAGGGTTGGGTGTGAGATTCGAACCAGGGTCCTTCTTGCTGTGAGGCATTAGTGCTAACCACTGCACCACCCTACATCTGTAATATTTCCCTCAAAATGTGAAGAACATCAACAACTTGACAAGTCGGTTTGTCTGTTTGTCTTCCAGCAGCTGACGGAGCATTCAACCCAACAGGTAGGTTTCACAGTCATGTGACTATGATGATGTGAGCGAGAGGACAGGAAGTAACCATGTAGAATGTCGCATTAGAGGAAACTGTTGAAGAGAGTGTTTATTGTACGGATTCAGATCCAGTCTCGAAATAGAGATACATACAGTTAGTTAAAAATTTATTGGACATGATCTATATCTTATGAAAATTAATGAGTTTTCAACAGAACCCAAATATTTACCAACAATCTCTGCTGTGGATATTACTAACTACCTGGTCCTGCAGACATGCTACTACACAAGCAGCAGGTGAAAGTGTAGAAAAGTTTGGATGCATAGAACTTTTTTGTCAGTGGGTGGGTCCACAACTTAGGTTCCAAAAGGATATTATTATTTAGTCTTCGCCAGGGTGAGTGTTTTATTTGTAAAGATGCGACGTCAAGATGTATTGCATGTTTGTTGACATTAGTCACAGCTAGCAGTAGTGACTAATGTCAACAAACATGTCGCTAGGTAAACCACTCTATGAGATCAAGTGAAACACCTTTGAAGACCTGGATTATTGTGAAAGAGGATGGAGAAATAATTGCAGGTCATTGCAATTTCATGGCAGGGTAAGTAGCCTAATTTATGCATAATGTAGATAACCTGATGTGACGTCAACATGTATTATATGTATTAGTTGCTACTGCCTCAGTAGCAACTAATGACAACAAACATGCAAAACATCTTGATGTCACTAGTTAAACCATATTACAACAGTGTAAATGAACATTTAACAACAACCTAATTATATATAGCACATCCACAAAAAAAAGTTAGCTTTGGAGACATGGGCATTAGCATCAGCATTAGCAGACTCTGTACCTCCCGACTGCAAAAACTCCCGTTTTTCTGTGAGCTTTTTCCATTTCTCACCTTTGTGAATGGCAGTCTTTGGTACTCTAAAAAAATAGCTTTTCCTTCTCTCGGTTCTTACGATCCTTCTCACGATTGCGCAGCCGTAAAAAACACAAAACATAAGCATTGTGCAAATGGAAAACTCACTCGGCTTCACTTCCTGCCCTCCATCTGAAAATTGTGCACTGACTCTATAGCAATGTGACGTCATGTGAAATCAACCTATTGCACGTTTCGACCTGACGTCAGGTTTTGTACACATCTTGCAAACATCTCGCAATGAGCTGTTTATAGTGGCAGGAAATCACCTTGCAGGATTACAGCATAAACACTAGAGCTCATGTTTTTGTAACTTTGCTGAGGTTTGCAGTCGACATACGACGTTATAACATTGTATGTATGTAGAAAAACATGGGTCGACAGGGAAGAAACTGTTAAAAATGTTGTTGTGTGGGTAATGATGCTGTCTGGCCTCCTGTGTCTGAGGTTGTGTGAGCTGTATTTGTGTTTGAACAGGAGTTGAGCTGGATGTTGTGTGTCTGCACTAATTCTCTGAGCTCTCTTGTGGCAGAGTTGTATGTCTATGGTGTTCAGACATGGGACGTCAGTGCCTATGATTTTTCCTGCAGTGTGTATGACTGTATGTAGAGCCTTCCTCTCTCTTTGTGATGCAGTTCCATACCATACAGTGGCACCAATGCAAAAATACAATAGATCCCATTAAATTTTGGTGAATGCAGGTCAAAGGTCAAAGTCACAGTCATCACAAATGAGTTTTCACAATAATAAGAGATAGAGCAAATCAGGTAAAATGTGTGCAAGGAGGACCTTGATGTTATTTATTTATTTTATCTTTTTAATTATCCATGCTGCTATGTTGATGAACGGTGGAACACTGAGCAGTTTTTTGTCTCTTCCGTCTTTTGTCTTGACACATGATCAAGTACCTTCAGTTAACAGGTATCAGTGTATCTGTATTGTTTTGTTGCCAAATGAAATCATTCTTTCTGTAAAACAAACCTACCCACGGGTATAAATAATGTAACGTTGAACCTTGAAATCTCTAAACAATTCATATTAATAAAATAAAATACATTAAACAAAAAAAAATAAGACACTGTACTCAACATGGGCTGAACCTTTCACATGGTTTAAAATATGGGCTTTGTCTTTAATAACGGTCGCCACGGTGACCAACTGAAGGCTAAGGATTTAGCTATGTTCGCCTTTCTATGTGTCGCCTTTCTCCGACCTTTTGATTATGTCTAGTTTAGTTTCCATGGTGATGGCTTTCCTCTTGGCTGGACCAGCATGTCTATTAATTCCTCATTTGTTTTTGGAGTTCATGGTGTGAAGGAGGGTGAAAAATGGGGTGAATGACAGTGAATGGAGACAAAATGGCGGATGAGTTTCAGGCGCCGTAAAGTTGAAATACCATAAGTATCGCATAAGCCGAGGATCTCCAGTCATAGTTACCAGTGAAATCTATTATGACTGATTAGCTTTGTTTTTACAGTGTAGTATGAAAGTGAATGTCAACCAAATCATCAAAGACAAATGTTGCTATTGTATGTTTTTTTACCAATGATAGTCCGATGCTGGCCGATATTTATGTTTGTATTGGTATCGGCTTGTCATGTTGGCCGATATGCTCCTTTTATTTCCTTGCCATGATTTACTGGGAGGAAAAAGAGGGAAGGAAGAAGAGAAAAGGGGGGAGAAAACCAAATAGGAGAAAAATTAAGGGAAAAGGGGGGCAAAAACAAGAAAAAAGAAGGGAAAAGGAAAAGAAAAAGAAAAATCAAAAAAGAGAAAAAAGCGAAAAGAAGAAAGACAAAGAGGAAAACAAAACAAAAAAATTAGAGGAACATAAGGGGAAAGGATATGCTAATATTTATTAGTTTAACTGTCATAATTTATAACTTAACTAAAGAAGACTTTAGACATTTGTTTTCATTTGACAGAGAAACCAAATCAGTATCGAATCCAAATATCTTTCTCACAAGTTCTGCATTTCATACTGGAAATACATAACCAGAGAGTAATCCTACTTCTGCACCGGCAAAAAGTAAATGACAAAGATGGCCCAAGCAACAACAAAAAGTTATTGTAGCATTAAAACTAGTCTGTCCCTAGCCTTTTTCCTTGGAATGATTACACACCTACAGGAAACAGGGAGCCAGTATGTGAACGGTGTGAAAAACAGCAGCCGTTAACATTGGTTTGAGTCGATATAAAAGAAATCACCAAGGTTTTGAAAGTTATGGTGAACACAAATAAGAATTTATTTTTACTTAAAATGTAGTCAGGACCTTTTGCCTTTACACACCAGTCCATCACTGTCAGCAGTAAAAAAAAAAAAAAAAAAGCAGCATTATAAGGAAAGATTATAAATAACCATAGAGCTTTAACTGCAGCCAGTGAACAGTAGTTACTGCAACAGCAGTAAGTCACAGAAAGCTCGTGCACAGTGATCAAAACCTCTAGTTTGTGAGGCTCCTCTTTTTTTCTTTGCGATGGGTAACATCTAGCCCTCACAAAAACCTGCTATTCAACTATGCTATGACAAGCAAACACAAACAGACATTACCAGATGTTAACTGATGATGATAGCATTTGGCTAACATTAACATTATGCTAACAAGACGTTGACTTGAACCATAGACAGAACAAATTGAAAATAGTGAAATAGTCCATGTCCTCTATACTATCCATACTTAAACCCTTAACACTAGTCCTAGGTATAAGTGGATATACTAATGATTTGTTGTCCTAGTTATCAGTTCAGTAGCAGTTAGCAGTTAGCCTCAGTGCTCTCTCCTTACCTTTATACTTATGGTCAAATTCCTCATGGAAAAATATGTAGCCTATATCAATTTTTTTTTTGTTACTGAATTTTCCTCCAGTATTCTTCTAATATCCGCAAATGTTAAAAGTGTCAAATCCCTTAAAGAACGTGAGAAAACTCTCTCCATCTTGCTGGCTTTCTATTGTCTTGATGTTTTACAGGAAGTTTGGATACGCCCCCGTTATGTATTTCCGCCTATTGTGAAAAAGGTTCATTGGCTAAAGCTGACGCGGAAAAAAAACGTCGGTTTCGGCCCCAAAAAAACTATATACATACAATAATGTATAAACTAAAATATTGTCATTTATTAATATTAGTTAATAAAAGTGTTTAAAGTTAGAAAAAAATAATTTGGACAAATTCATTTCAAATTTTTCAGCACATTTTGCATTTTTATGGTTTCATTTGCAAATATGTGCTTTAATATCCACCCTTTGTCAACTGTATTAAACCCAGCTCTGGTATCTATCTTTAAAAGTAACTAGAAAATGAGATATGACAGACCCTTCCATTCTTAGTTCATATGTACCATTTTGAATGGTTCCTCTATGTTGTGAATATATTATTTAAAGTAAAAAAAAAAACAAAAAAAAAAACATATGTTGTAAATCACTTTGATTGACCCTTAAAAATATACTCCCAGGATTTGGATTCATGTTTTCATCATGAACTGTTTTGAAGTTACTTAGGGTGGAGTGTATTTCACTTCAGAGCTGCACATGACCCGAATATTTATCAAATATTTACATATGAACATAATTTGTTCTAGAGATAACCCAGAGGAGGTTAAAACACTATTAAAATGATGTGCAAGAAATGTTATGGTATGTACTTTTGATTCTGAAACAGGGAGGAAAAAAAGACTTTAGTAAGTGTAGGATCCAGTGGTATTGAGACATGACTATTTATTCTGCACAGGTGTCAAACATAAGGCCCAGGGGCTAAATCCAGCCCGCCAAAGGATCCAACCTGGTTGACCTTTTAGCACTTCAGTGTTTTCAGTCGTCAGGCTGTAGATCAAACCAGTCACAGTAAAACTGTTCATATCTGTTAAAGTTGGAATGTTGGAAAACACAAGTGAGTAAAGTTGTTTTTCCATTAAATCACAAAGTGATATTTACTTTATTATTATGAGATATGTTGTTGTGTCAGCCACCACTTGTTGTTACTATTGTTGTTATTCTTTTCACCCCCCCCCTAACCCTAACCCTAACCCTAACCCTAACCCTAACCCCCCCCCCCCCCATTTCCTTGTCAGGTTTAGCATCAAAATGTGGTTTATCCAAACTCATTAAAAAGTCAGTACAATACTAAGGTGAGCCTCATATTTATAAGCACTTTCGTATGAAGGGCTTATAAAGGGCAGCCATGGCTCAGTTGGTAGAGTAAGCTGTCCATTAACCAGAGGGTCAGCAGTTTGAGTCCCACTCTGACCTAGGTTTTCCATTGTGTCTTTGGGCAAGACACTTTACCCTCCTCCTTGCCTCCAGTGTCAGTCACACTGATGTATGAATCAGTGATGCGCGGATCGATGTATAAACGACTGGCAACCGACCGCTTGTTTAACTAACCTGCCCACAGCTCGGACTGCAATAAATATATTTGAAAGGAACAGACCCGACCCGCTTCTCGACCTGCATTTTAAAAATTTAATCAATGGTCTTTATGAACATCAAATGACCTTACTCACATACCTGCATTTATTTCCATGTTAAATCTGATGTAATTGGGGTCGGCAACCTGTAACACCCAAAGAGACATTTGAACCCAGTTTCCACAGAAAACAAAACACTGGGAGCCGCTCATCATCTTTAAAAATCTCAGTGAATGTAATTGTATGTTTCCGGAGCTTTCGCTCTCCCAAGTTGACTTTCTCTCTTGCTCCCTCCATACTGTAGGTTACTTCTGATGTTGTATGTTACCTTCACAGGCATTCAAGTGTATTTTATTTTAATGTCTATCTCAAACGGCAAACAACCCGAAGGACCGCAATATTTTTTAATGACCCGTAACTGTGACTGCGGGCACCCCCTCACTTTGGGTCAGCCCGCACATCACTGGTATGAATGTTCGGTGGTGGTTGGTGGGGCTGTAGGCACAAAATGGCTGCCACGCTTCTGTCAGCCTGCCCCAGGGCAACTGTAGTTTACCACCACAAACAGACACATTTTGTTGTACAGTTGTATAATGACAAATAAAGTACTTAACCTTAACCACCAGAGGGAGCATGTGAGAGTAAATGAATAATGGACCAATGATGTAAACCACTTTGGGTGCCTTGAAAAGCACTATAGAAATCTCATTCATTATTATGACGTCTCCCTTGACAAAGCTAATTTGCTCAGCACCAAAAGGAGGACAAATAAAAATTTTTATTAAATTAAAAGTATTTTTAATTAATAATAATAATCCTAATCATATTAATAATAAATAAATACATTAATTAGTTAAAATACATTTGAAAAAAGAACAATCTTGTGACCTTTATTTTGACCTTTCAAGGTCATCAAGGTCAAAGGTCATGACACCATTTTGAAGCCCATGACAGATTTCCTATATGTCAATAATAGTAACTCAGTCTCTATCTCACCTGGTTTTCCGCTACAGTGCATTTGAGATTTATAGGTATTGACCCAGTGACCCCTGACCTCTTGGGTCAACAATAGGTCAAAATCTATGCACACAAAATGCAGAATTAAAAGACCAGTATTAAGATTAATAGTTCAAAAGTTATATCCAATATTTTCAGCTTTATTGTGACCCTGACCTTTAACCTACATTCACTAAAATGTAATGGGATCTATTCTGGACCACCTCACACCTTTCCTGAAAATATAATGGAAATAGGTCCAGTAGTTTTTAAAGCATAAAGTTGCTGAACAAATAAACAGACAAACTGATACAAAAACCAAAAACAATACCCCTTTACTCCCCTTTGGAGGGTGGGGTAATAACATTTTGTACATTTGAAGAATATTTCACAGCACCGTTTGTAGTGCCGAAGTATGAGGATGTTAGAGTTGAAGTAAGGGTTATGGTGTCCCCAAAAACACAATGCTGTCTAAGTACTCAGTAAGTTATTATGTCTTTGGTGCTCATATACGCAGTAACAAACAATCAACAATTAATGTGCCATAACTCAGTGAGAGTTTTATGTTCACTGTGCACCACTCCCTTCTCATTCTGTCTTTTACAGCACCCTCCAGAAATTACACAAACGTCTACAGGGAGATGTGGAAAAAAGAGGCAAACAGAAAACAGTGCAGTCATCCAGCTCTTCAGAACAAGGCCTTAATCAGAAACAGAGAGACAACAACTTTGAAATGTCCCCTCTCACATTCATCTGCACTGACATGTTTAGGGACACTGATGCAAAAAATATGTGAGGATAATCCCTGACAGTTTAAAGAGAGATCGTTGATAGGAAAATCATAATCAGGCCGTACAGCGACGCAGTTTATTATTAGATATCGTCCTAACTCTGTAGGAGATGTGGGTAACATTTTACATTACGGATCAGGTGATAATTCTATGGTATTTGACGTAGTTTCATGGTAATAATGCCTTTGTAACTACTTAATACATGTAATAGATTGCCAATCAGGTGTTAATTCTATGGTACTTTTGATGTAGTTTGTGACCAGATATGTACATGTTGTTCTTTAACACACTGGCTTACTGTATGCTAACATAGCTGCTAGCTAAAGGCCTATTTATACTCTGAAGCCAAGTCATCTACGACATGTCACAGGTACGTCACAGACACTTTAGCCCCCGTCGCAGAGTTACGTGCACTTCCCAGAAAATGTAACCCACCGCAGACATTGTCACAGAGAAGACCAGAAAAGAGGTCTCTGATTGGTCCATTATACATCCACTTCCCTCCTACTTTTCCGTCTTGTTTTGTGTACATGAACGTCATTGTTGAAGACAACTCCTGTGAATATGAATTCGGCCGAGTGCATGAGGAAGTGGAAGAATCTGCGAGACAAGTTTGGTCGACAACGAAAGCGCCTGATGTGGGGAATAGGAATTGAGGTGGGAAATGCTAGAGAGTTAGTGAGAATGTGTTTTTAGCACCTTAACAGTTAATAACAGTAAAACAGTCATGAACCAAGTTTATTAATTTTTCTTATTTTGTTGCACAGAAAAAAAATTTAAAAGCCTTTTAATTTTATGAGAGATGACACTGGTTCCTTTTTAATTGTTCAAAGATGATGACACAATTAAATAGTGCCGTAGTAGTGTCCGACAAGTTTTCAATTGAGTTCACCATGTAGTGCACTACATTTATTTCCCTATGTAGCGAGTAAGGGGTATGGAATGAGTGGGCGATTTCGGACAAAGCCTCGGCATAATAGTAATATAAGTATATATACAGTAATAGCTAACTTGGTTACCATGGTTACTCTCTGCTTTTCCGTTGTTTAAGCACAACCTGTATATTTTACAGTGTATGAGTTTCAGATGCTTCAGTGTTCTAAGGTAGAAACCTTTCCTCCTTACCTTTTCGGAGCTTCACTGAAGAATTATCACTAAGAATTACCACCTTATTAGTGATCCATAATGTAAAGTGTTACCAACATGTGTCAGTAAAATATAGAAAGACCAGAGTTTGAATAGCTTTACTGTCTCACTGACCCTTTTGACACCCCAAGCAGTCTTATTTCCTCCTCACATTCCTGCAGAGACACAAAGACAGCGATGCTTTGATTAGCCACACAGGACAACACGGGACAACACAAGGGTCAACACACCAGAACAAACCCCCCAGTTTCACCCCCCTGCCTCTGTAGCCTCTCCTCTATACAGCCCCCCCTTATTACTTAAGACTCTTTCCGGGGTTCTCGCAAATCCCATCAGTGTGTTTGTCCGGATCTCGCTCTTCAGCTCTCCGGAACCTGAGAAAAAGAAAAATTGAGAAAAGGAGGGCTGAAGTTACTCTCCCAGAGCGTGGACCGAGGATTAGAGGAAACAGAGCAAACACCGTAGAGCATACCATGGGAGGCAGCCGTGAGGGTTAAGACGCCAAACAATAGAAATTAATTAGAATTTTCTCAAAGGAGCAGTGCTCGACTGATTAAGGATTGGAGGATTATTGGATAAGCACATGAAATAGTGATTTTCTATACAGCAGAGCTTCCACTATCGTTCCTACATGTATGTGAAGGCAAGTAGGAAAACTTTACACTGCAAAAAATATTTTCATTACAATTCAGAATGTTTTCTGCCTTTACAAAGGTTTAACATAATTGTAACTTACTTCATATAGGCCATTTGAAATAATATTTTTCAAAGACTTTGCAGAAAATAGAGATGAAGTCCTGACCCTTGTGCCCCATGGGACCTAAACGGTAGGGGGGGGTCAAGCAATTATTTATGCATTTCTTATGCAGAGTTTGTTGCTTAAGTATCCATGAAAATACATAAATACAAATTCCACATACAACCTTAACCCTTTACACTTCCACTGAATTTTGCCCAATTTTTTAAAATAAAGTCAATTGAATGTTGTTCTTCAACCATTTTGATAACATGCAGTTGGTGTTTGCTTATATTATAAATTAAAATATTAAGATGAAAAATGGGAGATTGGAAGCAGGTTCTGTTAAATGATGCAAAAGCCATTTGTGTATTTTTTCATTGATGTTTTGATGTGTTTTGGATGACTTTGGATGACGGACTATGACTGCTTTTGTTGTAATATGGTTCCTTTGTAGATTATTATGAGACACAAAGTTTCAGATTTGCTGGTTGACATTTGTATTTTGAATAAATAAATGATTGTACCTGCTGTGGATAATTTATCTGAAAGTGTCTTATATCCTCTGATGTGTGAGAATCTCTGTTGTCAAACTACATTGGGTCATGTGACATTTAGGACAGGTTTGGTTGGTTTGCTTAACACTTTTTAGTGACTACTTCTGGTTTATATGTGGACCCTTGGAAGTTTAAAAGGTTAGGGGACATATCATGCAAAATGCACTTTTTTAATGTTTTTCCAACACAAATATGTGTCTGTGTGTGAGGAGACCCTTAAATTATGAACAAAAACCATCCACTCTCCTTTTCTCCTGATACATTTCTTATTGTAGGGGAATAAAAACACTGTTTCTGATTTTCTATGCTTCATACGTCACATGCATAGTCATTTGAATACCCTACCCCATCAGCTCAGCTAACTCCACCTATGGGTCAAAGACACCTCTGATTAAACTTGCAGATCCTCCATTATTCTCTATCGTATCCCGGTGTGCGTCTGGTGTGTTGGGGTCTGAGCCCTGGTTGCTATGTGTGCGTCCGGAGCGGGGGTTGGTCTGACCTGGGTTGATGGGACGGGCTGTTCCATGGGTGGCGCCGTGGCTGTGGTGTCGTCGCTCGTCCGGACGAACCAGACCTGAACACGCACCACAGCTGTTAACGGACCAGGACCTGAAGGAACCAGGGCTGTAAAACTCAGCACTCGGTCCACTTTGATTCTCTGAAGCTGATTTTATTTCATCTGTGTGTTTGTCTCTTTTTCTCTGCCTCAACTTTTTCAGGTTCTATTCGTTTCTCTTCTTCCAGAATGTGGAAGAGAGGGGCGGAGTCAGCTGTGGCTCATTTTCATTAAAGCATGAGGCACTAAAAGTGAGTGTTTTGAAAAGGACTGTTTATCCAGGTTGAAGAGGCAGCTGTATCTGCATCAATGTGGTATTTTGACCAAAGCATGTGACAGACAGGACACTGAGACACCAGGGAAGTGTGTTCACTGGTGGACAATGGGCATGATATGTCCCCTCAAAGGCAACTTTGGTGTTGCTGTGTTTCACATGCATTTACACATGTAGTAGTAGTAGTAATAATAATAATAATAATAATAATAATAACAACAATTATAATATCTAATTTTATTTGTAAAGTGCTTTCAATCAAAGCACTGTACAGGTAATAAAATGAAATAACTCACAAACAATAAAGCATAAAATATAAAACATTAACACAGTAAAAACAAATCAAGACATATAACATAAAGTGAACAAGTGATTCTTGAGCCAGAGGAAGACTGTTCCAAAGGGGTGGTGCACGCAAAGAAAGGGTTCGTTCACCTTTTTCCTAACTTTAGTCACAGTCATCAGTCAGTTCCTTTAGAGCGGAGGGCATGAGAAGGTGCATATAATGTGACCAGATCATTTAAATAAGGTGCTGCTCCATTTAAAATGTTATAAGTCAATAAAAGCACCTTAACATGACATGGAAGCCAGTGAAGAGCAGCCAGCACTGGGTTAATATGTTCATATTTACCAGCTCCAGTCAGAACCAGTAGTAACTGAGGCATCTGGCCGGACTTTGTCTGTCTATACAGTACAGGTCTAAAACTGGACTGGCTGGACGTCTGTGACGTATGCTCACTTTAAATTACATTTTGTCCTTAGGTCCTTAGAATGAAATGTAAGTCCAGTTTTAGAGCCATCTGTCCAGACAAAATCTCAACAAATAGTTAAATTATGGCAAGTGTTTCTCTTCATACTTGGACAACACTTGCCAGTTTGCTAACACTAGCTAGTTAGCTAACCTGAAAAGATATCTAGCCTTTCTCTGTCTTCAAAAAAATATATAGACAGACATCTCAAGTCTCCTGGAAGTTCCAGGAGTCTCCCTGATATCGATAGTAGCTCATTGATGCCCGCAAGTGGGATAAAATATTCCGGATTTTGAAATATGCGAGGGAGTTTTTTTAACATTGCAAGTGGGAGCGTGCAGGCAACACAATACCTCATGCATTATGCTTAGATTACTTCAATTTAATTGTGCAGGCACGACAGAGAGCAAGCGAGAGAGGGGGGAGGACTGTCGGGTAATGGTGGAACCTGTGCATTCATTCAAAGACTGCGGTCACACCAGCCACTCCAACATTTTATGTGCGCTTTTATTACAGGCTTTATGGTAAAGGCACGTCTCCACCGACTCTCTGATCAAACTTATGCCCAGTGAGCTGCTTCAGTCTGATATTTGACAGATGTGCAGCTTCTCCACAAGCATCAGCGGCTGTCCGCTCAGCCTTACCTACTGGAGAGGCTGCAGGAGCGGACACAGACTTCCTTGCTTTTGGAGAGTTTAGGGACCGTCACAAAATAAATTGTCTGGCAAGACTAAAAAAAATATTTTAAAAAAAATTCTCCATTAAATAAATTTTATATTGATCTGAAATCTATAAATAAATACATGAATCAATCAATCAATGCATAAATAAATGAATAATAATAAATATTAATTTTCTAGCAAATGCTTACTCAAATTACATATTTTTGTTCAATAGTGTTTGGGTCATGTGACCTCTGGACTCCAATAGGCCTTTAATTTACAGCCCTGGTCTGGGCACACAAAACAAACCTCGTATATTTAATTTATATCGCTTCATTGATTTTCTAGCAATTTTTACTTATGAATTCCACGTTTTTGTTCAATAGTTCGGAAAGGGAGGGGGTGGGGGGGGTTGGAAGGATCGATAAGCATCTCCCTGAAATTAGTTTTTGGAATGTGTGATGTCTGTGTAGAAGAAAAAAATAAATGATCATTAATTTAAATAAGCCTGTCAAAATTATTTCTAAACTCTCCTTTCTTTTCAAATCATGTTTTCAAATCAGGTCATAATAACTTTGAACTGATGAGTGACCCAATGTTTTCACTAAGGAATAAAACCCATCTTTATGAGGTGTTCAGGTGAGTTTGAATGAGAGGGTAGAGGCATTCATTACACAGCTGGCTCATTCTCAGACACTGGGTGAATGAATGAAGAGTGTCCTCGGGGTTAAAGATCAGAAAGACAATCACAGACTGACGGAGACGCAGGGTCAAACTCAAGGCCAAGGTCTGTGAGACTGAACAGGTGTTGGACAGAAGAAGACAGAAGGAACTCTACTGTTGTTACTTCCTTCAGACACACCGTCATGAAGTGTATAATTAAAGACACAATCAGGAAAAATCAACATGAATGAAAGGGAGGATGTAGGACAAATGCTTTAAAACCCATTTACTGCCCTCCAGAGGCTCAGTTTAACATCAGCCAAACAGCCATAAAATACTTTTGTTTTAAAGAAAAAAATAAACCCAAACGTCTCACATGTGGTTGTAATCTGTTCCTGAAGGGGTAAACAAACTATGAGTTTTTATTGACCTTACACAGTTATACATCTGGAATATTCTGAAAACTTTGAAAAGAACGTTCAGAAAAGATGAGCTCTACAAAAGTGAAGTGAAGTAGACTATAGTTGTGTTTTCTAGTGGCATATAAACATAGCTTTTTAAAATGTTAACCTTCTAGAACGCAACATTTTGTCCTTTTTAGGGGACAAGAATTTCACAGCTTTACTTAAGTATTAAAAGCATTTTCCTTCAATAAATGAGGGGAAATTATGAAGTTTTTCATGTAGTGAATGTGGAAAAAAGTCACTTTTTCTTCAGCTTTGTCTTTTTTGATAAAATAACCTTTGATTTTGCACTCACTTTTAATTAATATCTACATTATGCCTGACTGAAACACAGGAAAACATGTGATTTATTCAGAAAAAAATGCACAATGAAGATAATAATATTCTAACAGATGGTGACAAATCTGTCAAGTTTAAGAGAGATAAATTAATTTGGGAAGTGCCACAAAAGTAATGTGACTCATGTCATCTGGCTGCGTTTCGCGAAGCTAACGCAACTATCTGAGTACCATGAGGTTCAGGTTTTCTTCAAAACGATGGAGCCAATCAGTGTCGCAGGGTGGGACTACCCAACAGTGTTATGGCTGGTGTGACGTAAAGCAGAAGCGAAGGCAGTGTAGTGTTTTCAGATACACAACAATGGCAGCGTGCGTTAGGTCCATATAGGCTCGACTATTTCCACAGTTTTGTTTACTGCATGTTCATTCTTTAAAGCTGTCATTCCATGGTTATTCCATTAATATTACTGTGTTCTTCATTGTTATTAAATACATTGTATGTTAGTTCAATTTAAAAAAAACATCCAGATTGTTTTGTTTCCAGCTGTTTTTTCACGGTAGAAAAATGACTTGAGGTCGAACAACAGAATTTACTGGTACTTCCTCATACATGTCCATGAGGTGAGTCACGAGGCATTTGATTGGCTCAAAATGCGTGAAGGAACACTCCCCCTCCCCTCTTGCTGTGTATGTATTTACCTTTACCCAAGTACCATCCCGCTAGGTTTTGTGCCATTGCTTGTTCTGAAAACATGCAGGGAAAAAAAACAATGTTTTATTTCCACAGAGAGCACATGAACTAGTTTGATCCGCCATGAACTACTGTGGCTCTGTCTTCATTTGTAGATGCTAATGCTAATGCTACTTCAGATTCGGGCTTAACCCCACGTGGGTGACACTAAAGTCCATCTGACGTCAGATGGACCGTCTTTTTCTGGGTCCCTCATTCCTGTTGTTGTTTTCTGTGAATGCAGTATGCAGCCAGTGGAGGTGACAAACCACTGTCAAAGGCAGCATGTGGTGGTAACTCGGGGTGACCCATCAGATTCCCAAAGGAGTGTGGAAAAGTGGTTTTCAGCGGAATGACACCTTTAAAAGGCTTTGGTGGCATTTGTTGATGCCAATGAGATTTTTGCTCTTCTTCTGACCAGGTTTGTCAAGAGTTTGATCTATCAGATGGCTCCACTGGTGGATAAAGAAATAGTACCAGTGCAGAAGCCCATAGTTATTGTGGTACCCACCTGGTTGTGTTAGTAGAGGACCAAGAAAAAGACACAGGTAAACTTGGGCTGACAGTAATGGAACTGGGAGGAAAAATGACAAGCACATCAACAATGGATGTTAGCAGCTAGCGTTCATAGCAACGAGTCAGTCAAGATGATGGACAGATTCTTCATCTAATCACATGTAAAGGTTTTAGATAATGCCCCTCCTTTGAAAATGGATTGGTTGCAGAAGGGTCTTCTGTAACTGACAGTCAGGTTAATACGAAAGTAGCATTGGGTTCAAAGTAAGGGTTATAAAAATTAAATGACAAAAGAAGAGTCAAATGGAATGGTAAATGTTCTGCACTTATATAGTTCTTTTCCACCTTCATGGTGTTCAAAGCGCGGAAAGAAGCGTGGAAAAGTGGTTTTCAGCGGAATGACACCTTTAAAAAGCCACAGTTTTTTCTTTTCTGGGTCTATGATGTTTTTATATTTTTAGACTCTCCACATAGCAGCCAAATCCGGTCCTCCAAAAGGTCCAGTCTGGCCCCTAGGATGAGTTTGTTAAATGCAAAAATGACTCTGAAGATATAAATAATTTCAGTTCAGGTTCCACATACAGACCAATATGTGGAACTTAAAAAAAAGTTCATGTTTAATTTATTATTTTTGGCAATGTTGTTATATTTACTTTACTTAAGTGTATTTTGTAGGTATCTGTACTTTACTTGAGTATTTATTTTTCTGGCAACTTTTTACTTTTACTCCTTACATTTTTGTATAAATATCTATACTTTATACTCTTTACATTTATATAAATATCTGTACTTTATACTCTTTACATTTATATAAATATCTGTACTTTATACTCTTTACATTTATATAAATATCTGTACTTTATACTCTTTACATTTATATAAATATCTGTACTTTATACTCTTTACATTTATATAAATATCTGTACTTTATACCCTTTACATTTATATAAATATCTGTACTTTATACTCTTTACATTTATATAAATATCTGTACTTTATACTCTTTACATGTATATAAATGTCTGTACTTTATACTCTTTACATGTATATAAATATCTGTACTTTATACTCTTTACATGTATATAAATGTCTGTACTTTATACTCTTTACATGTATATAAATATCTGTACTTTATACTCTTTACATTCTCAGAATAGACTCATTACTTTTTCAAAATAAACAGATGTGACAGTATGAAAAATAAGTCACCAGAGGAAAAATGAGTGGAGAGAAACTGTGACTTTATATATTATAGTTATATGACTATTTTCTCATAATTTGGACTTTTTCCTCTTAAAAGTATGAACTTTTTATCTCAATTTCCTGTCTAACTGTGACCTGATCAAACACTTGACCTGCACAGTTATTCACTCTTAAATGATTTATTTTACTGTAGATACTTTTGAAACGTTTCAGATTTTTTGTAGTTAAATAAGTATTATTGCATTCATGACCAAAAGAAAAATTGTACTTTACTACAATTGAGAAATTGTATTTATTTATTTTTTTACTTTCACTTAAGTACAGGAGTTGAGTCAGTACTTCTATTTTTACCAGAGTAGCTGTACTTCTACACTTGTAGAAGTACTACAAGTGTAGAAGTGTGTTATTATTATTATTATTGTTATTATTATTATTATTATTATTATTATTATTATTATTATTATTATTATTATTATTATTATTATTATTATTATTATTATTATTATTATTATTATTATTATTATTATTATTATTATTATTATTATTATTAATGTTGTTGTTATTATTATTATTTTTTTTTTATAATTTTATTTTTTTTTTATTTTAAAAAAGAAGAAGAAATGTCCAATCTAAAACAGGCAGGACACTGGGCCACGGGGACCGGATTTGAGAACCATTGATCTAACGGATGAAAACTTCACAGAAGGGTTGTCCACGCCCACAAAGGCAGTTGAGAGGCGGGGGTGGGCCCACATCCACATCCACAAAGCCACACGGACACTGTGCTCCGAGGCGCAGGACGCACGAGGACGCGCGTAAAAGTCATCCAAGCAGACTGTGGATGATCCAAGCTTTCATTTCAACCTCGGACTTTTCTTTGTCTCCTCAAAACGATGTGTGTGTTTGTCACATGGAGTGTTCTCCTCACACTGTGGATACATACTGGAAAGGTTTGTGCCGGAATAACCACAGACACTGAGTAAAGGGAATCTAAACTGTCCCAGTTCGACCAGTGAAGTTCGTTTCAAGTCCAAAAAGTGCAGGATGGGGCCGTCATCTACTCTACTGTTCTGTGCTTTTTTAGGTAAGAAACTTTTCTGTTGGATGTTCTGTGTAGAGCTGACAGTGTTTGGGCAGAGACACAATTATTATTATTATTTTTATTTATGTTTATTTTAAAACATTTAAATTTTTGATCAATTATTTATTTTTATTGTTATTTAGTTAGTCATTTTGTCTTTTTATTTAATTAAATTGTTTTATTATTTATTTATTTTTATTCATTTATTTTTTACTATTGATTGTTATGTCTTTTATTTTTTATTTCTTTATATTTAATTTATTCATTCATTTATGTTTTGTTTTTTATTATTATTCATTTGAATTAATTATTTCGGCTATAAAAAAAAATGACAGTGAAATATATGTTCTGTATTGACCACTAATCTGTTTGACTGTTTATTTCAGCACAACACAGCTATTATTGGTAACACTTTATAATACCTACAGCCAATTCACTGTATATTAACCATTTATTACCTATTTGTAAATGTTTGTTCATTATGAATTAACCACTTGTTGCTTATTTGTTAATGGTTTATTCATACACAATTTATCATTAACAAAGCATTTGTTCTGTTCTATGAACAAATGCTTTATGATCAATTGTGTATAAGCAATAATTAATAAACAACAAATGGTTAGTACATAACGAACAAACCATTTACACATGGGTAACAAATGGTTAATACATAGTGGATTGTGTGTAGGTATTATAAGGTGTTACCCTATTATTTACTCTTGATTATTTTTTGTTAATATCACAATATATAATCACATGATTTATTTTTTTTTTTAAATCAGGTTTTTTTTAATATCGTGCAGCCTTAGTTGGATGTCTGTTTAATTGCTTCTTCTCTGCTGGTCAGTGTTGTGTAGATAGTCTTAAATAATGTATATTTTACTCCATGTGTGCGTAGAAACAAAAATAGGAAGGTTTGATGTGGAAAATAATAACTAATAATGATACTTTCCAAAAAGTAAAAACCATGAGGCATGTCCCAGGTGAGTGTGACATGCCTGTTTTCACCTGAATACACCTGTTTACCCTCATGTGTGTCCAAACAGTACTTGTAATAATATTGGTCAGTGAAGTTATGCCTTATGTTGTAGGGTATGTACACATGTGAGGGCTAAAAGGCAATAAAAAGCTTCCCTGGGGCTTCATGGGGCAGATGAAAGCACCAGGAGAGTTAAGAGCCACTTAAAAAATCCATCCCTGATGAAAACCCTGTCTGAGCAGCAGAGGATTATGGGACTGCAGTTGACCCAATCCATCTGCTGCCACTGACAGTGGAAGGCAGCGTTTGGCTGGAACTTCAAATGACCGGGTTGAGATAAAACGATATTTTGGAGTCCACTTATCCTTAAGTGTGTTTAAGTGAATCTAACATTCAATTAAGTGGTGTGTTATTGCAGCCTTCCATAGTGGCAATGAAAATGCACTGTCAGCCTAGATTAGTGTGTGCTATAAGTTTACTGAGGATGAAAAAACCTCAGTTCAGTTATATTATAATGAAAAAGAAAGCACTCATTTTCAATACTGAATGAACCGGGGCTTATGTTGAGCAGCATCTGCTTGTAATTGATAGGAATTGAATATGACTTCAGCTGGACTGAAGCGAAGCCTTAACATTTATTCCATTTGGCAAGAAAAGAATTGTACAAATAAAAGTGGAAAAATAGTTTATTCAAATAGGAACTTGAATTACAAGTGTTAAACGTGAAGTATAATGTAGGATCCAACCAATTTAAAAAAAAAAAAAGTTACATGATGAAAACGTGATGTTGTTAGAGGCTGAAAATGTTAAACAAAATTATAACAATAGTCTGTATCAATTATTATCATGATACATGGTCAGATATTCAGTGTTTTCTATTTTAATGGCTGATAGTTGGTCCTTAGTGAACAACACTGATGCAATGTAAAGGTAAAGTTATATATATGGTTTTATTCACACATTATGTACATCTTTTATGACTTATTTATCATTATTTATTTAAGTAATATATTGTTTTTATATTGAAAAGAGATGCTCAAATATTGTACATTGTGGTATGATGACAATAAAAACTATCTATCTATCTATCTATCTATCTATCTATCTATCTATCTATCTATCTATCTATCTATCTATCTATCTATCTATCTATCTATCTATCTATCTATCTATCTATCTATCTATCTATCTATCTATCTATCTATCTATCTATCTATCACAGGGGTGTCAAACTCATTTTACTTCAGGGTCCACATTAAACTTAATTTGATTTGAATTGGCCTGTACCACTAAAATAATAAGATAATATATAACTAATGTCATATCCAAATTTCCCTCTAAAAAAGTAAAATTGTGTGATGAAAATGTTCACATCTACCAACTGTCCTTTAAAACAATGTGAATAACATGAATAAACTGACACTTCTTCAGAAAACTAAAGCAATTTTAACAAGATTATGTCTCAGTTTATCATTTATAATGTAGAGATTATTTATTAGTGGATCTACAAATACACAAAACATTAAATAACAGGCAGAACATTGTTAAACTTACACTTCTGAAATATTAAAAATGTTCATATTTGTTGAGGTTATTCATATTTTTGTAAAATGATAGAGTGTTTTATTGGAAATACAGTGACTTGAAAGTGTTTAAATTAACAAAGAGCAAAACATGGAGTTGGGAGTATTTCTAGGTTATTTATTTATTTATTTATTTATTTATTTATTTATTTTACTGATCCAACCCATTTTAATCTGTATGTGGAACCTGAAATAAAATGATCAGTATATTCACTATCATTTTTGTATTTCACAAATTTATCCCAGGGACCAAACTGGAACCTTTCAGGGGCCTGATTTGGTCCCTGGGCCACATGTTTGACACCTCTGTGGTAGAACATCAAAAGCAAATATATGAGGAGAAAAATCAGCCTAATGGTATGTATATATTTATACAGTTTGAGCCTTTGATGATATGATTTTTCATTCCCTGTCCTATAATGACAAAAAAAAATGAACGTCTCCATCAAATCTGAAACAGGTATAACATTTAGTTTTAAATAATAAAACATTGAGTTTAAAAAGGTCTGCTCTGGAAAAAATTTTAGCACAAAAAGGATGTCAGTGTTTACATATCAGTCTACTCTATATGTATAAGCTAATGTAGTTATTTATCATAGACTCAAAGATGAATCAGTTCCACTGGAAATTAGTCGATGAATTAATAGAAATAATGAACAGTGAAGGAAAGACACCTTAATAATTAACCTCATTCAAAGTAATGATGACAGACCAGAGGTGGGAAGTAATGAAGTAAGTACAAGTACTTCATTACTGTACTGAAGTAGGGTTTTTTTTAGGTATTTGTGCTTTACTTGAGTATTTATTTTTCTTTCACTTCTTACATTTGTTCATAAATATCTGTACTTTATACTCTTTACTTTTACATAAATATCTGTACTTTATACTCTTTACTTTTACATAAATATCTGTACTTTATACTCTTTACTTTTATATAAATATCTGTACTTTATACTCTTTACTTTTACATAAATATCTGTACTTTATACTCCTTATATATATATATATATATATATATATATATATATATATATATATATATATATATATATATATATATATATATATATATATATGTATATATATATATATATATATATATATATATATATGTATATATATATATATATATATATATATATATATATATATATATATATATATATATATATATATATATATATATATTATAAGTCACTTCAGAGGGAAAACCAGTGGAGGTTTTATTATGACTTCTACTTCATGACCTTTAAATTTCTTTTCTCTTATTTATGACTTTTTATCTGAGAATGTTGATGTTTTATGTCACAATTCTGCTTTTTTAAAGTGTCAAAATGATTAATTTATCTCAATTGTGACTTTTATTTTTCAACTTTTCCATAATTTCCTGCTCATACAAACAAAACTGAGTAACTGACGATGATGTAACACATTATCTACACAGTAACTCACTTTTAAAGGCTTTATTTTTAGATATTTTTGAAAGCTTTCTCATTTTTAAATAAGTATTATTTCATCCATGGCAACCAAAAAAGAATCAGTTTTAAATTATTACAATTGAGAAAATGTACTTAAAAAAAATACTTCAGTAAAAGAGTTGAATCAGTACTTTTATTTTTACCAGAGTATTTTTTCACACCACTAGCTGTACTTCTACTTAAGTACAGAATGTGAGTACTTTGACCACCTCTGTGTTTCTGTTTTAATGTGATAAATGTGCTGATACTATGTTAGGAGTTGCACACTGCTCTTCTCCTCAACACTGACTTCACAGGTTAAACTTTAGAGATAGTTTTTGACCTTGGCCTCTGAAAACCTATTATGTCTCATTAAACTGAAAAAAGTAAAACATTGAATCAACTTAAAAATTCTTCTTCATTAGGTCACACATTTAAAAAATCGAATTAAATTAATTTGGTTCACTCAACTGGATCTTTTTATGTGTGACCATAAAAGTCAAAATCATGGCATAAAAAGTCAAAATTATGAGATAAACAGTCCAAATAATGAGATAAACAGTCCAAATAATGAGATAAAAAGTCCAAATTATGTGATAAAAAGTCAAAATTATGAGATAAAAACTCCAAATTATGTGATAAACAGTCCAAATAATGAGATAAACAGTCCAAATAATGAGATAAACAGTCCAAATAATGAAATAAAAAGTCCAAATTATGTGATAAACAGTCCAAATAATGAGATAAACAGTCCAAATAATGAGATAAAAAGTCAAAATTATGTGATAAAAAGTCCAAATTATGTGATAAAAAGTCCAAATAATGAGATAAACAGTCCAAATAATGAGATAAACAGTCCAAATAATGAGATAAAAAGTCCAAATTATGAAATAAAAAGTCAAAATCATGACATAAAAAGTCAAAATTGTGGAAGATTTTTTAAGTTGATTCAATGTTTTATTTTTTTCAGTGTACGTAGTGGAGTGAATGAACTCCAGGCAGCAGTGTGAAATTATCACTGGAAATGAAAAGCAGATGAAAACTACCTTTAAATCATCTTTGACTGAGGCAGAGTCATATAAACTTATGTAATATATCACATATGATCCTCTATCAAGAGTGAAATGGTCATAATGTGTGTGTGTGTGTGTGTGTGTGTGTGTGTGTATTTTATTTTATTATAACCCATAGAGATTAACCACAAGACCATTTCTACATGTACATACATATTTCTCTGTATATATTAAAACAAAACCAGAAAATACTAAAATATGGAAACAGTATTTAAAACATACTGATGTAAAGTTATAGATTATATCATTATATCACTTCCAGAAGCAAAAGTTAATATTTAATGTGACCGATAGGGCTACATGATATTAGGAAAAACTGACATTGTGATTTAAAAAAATATATATTTCTATTTATATATATATAACAAATTAATTTTAAAAAAATGAATAAATAACATTAAAAATAAAATTAAAAATTAATGAATAAAAATTAATACAAATGAATAAAAAAATTCTAAAAATAAATTTTAAAAAATTCTAAAAATAAAAAAATACAACTAAATAAAAAAAATATTAAAAAAATTAAAATTAAAATAAATTAAAATGTAATAAAATAAATAAATAAATAAATGAATGAATAAATAAAAAAGACAACAATAATAATAACTGCAGTACCTGTGATGTGACCATTGGGCACAAGTACATTTCAATGTCGATGCTCAAAGTGTTTCCATAAGACAAAGACACCAAACACTGACATGTGTTAAATAAAACTAGTGTCATCTTTATATGTTGTGTTGTCTGCCTAGAGGAGAGTTGAATACAAACAGAAGTCACATAAAAGACTTGATATTTTAACCTGTAGAAATATGTACTTGTACTTCTTGTTACATATTTCCTGTATATTCAGTTTGCATATTTACAAAGACAATATTCAATTCAATTCAATTCAATTTTATTTATAAAGCCCTAAATCACAACAAAGTCGTCTCACAGGGCTTTACAAAAACACAATCAACTACAGAGATACATGAAAAGTCCCAAGCATCCCCTGTCCTTAGACCCTCCTTCTTGGTAAGAAAAAACTTCAAAACCCAGTGGAAATACACTTTTATATATGTCATACATGTACACATGTCAGTTTTACTCCAGATCATCCTTTTAAAGCTGCAGCAAAACAACAATATTTCTGTCTGAAGGAGTAAATGTCATAAAAATGGTCTGTTCAGGAAGTTGGAGTATGAATCCATGTTGTATTTGAACTAAAATACAGTAGAAAGTGGTGCCAAATCACAAAAGCAGGAGGCTGACTTTAAAGCATTCTCCATGTCATGCAGTATTTGGACTTAACGTCCCACCTCTGGATTTACTGGTGGAGTGTTGTTTTATTTTCACTCTCCACTTGAAGCAGCAGTCAGTGCCAGAGTGAAGATAAGTCAAAGAACAGTCCTTTGTCTGGTCCGAGCACTGGCACCCGCAGGCTTTTTCTCTTCTCATAAAGCCAGTGCAGTCCCTGTGCTCGTCAGGGGTCCCAGTGCTGTTAGCTCAGCGGTGGGACTGGGCCAACTGGAAATGTTCTCTGTGGCTTTAGGACTCTGGGAGTTTTGTGGGCGCTTTGATTTGGATAGAGAGCAGCAGCATGGGAAGGTTTAGAGGGGAGTTGTTCACATTATTGACTTAATGAGGGAAGAAACTATTGAAGAAACTCCCACTGCTCCAACATTCAACACTTATTAAATGTGAACGTTAGAAGTACCACCACTTTTCCCTTTTTAAGAAGTGAATTTTTTAAAAAACAAGCTCTGCATAATTATTTCCTCATTTATTTTTTTCTGAAAAGCTCATTTCCTTTTTTGTCCTTGTTTGGCTTAAAATAGATTTTTCCGGAATAAAGTTTTTGCTTCATTGTAATTATAATTTTTATTCAGCCACAAACTCTTACTTCATCCTGGTTTAACTTAACACAGCAGACGCTCAATCAACTGTTACTGCCAAGAAGAATGTTTGAGCATGTCTCATTTCTAGGGTTATTTCCACAACACACTGTCACATTTACTGAAAAGTGAATAATCACAAATATTTAAGAACTGAGTGTTAGAGCTGCACAATATTTGTATGAACATCGACAACAGAATGTACATGTGTGTAAAAGTCACATCTATTATTTTGTTTTAATTATCTTTTCTATATGTGTGTATATACAGTAATACATGTGTATATATATATATATATTATATATATATATATATATATATATAAACAAATGAATAAAAAATGAATTCAAAGTAAATGAATAAATAAAATTATAAATAAAATTTGTAAATAAAATTGAAAAAAATTAATACAAATAAATCAATACAAATGAATAAATAAACAAAATACAAATTAAATTAAAAATTAAAAATAAAAATAAAAATGTATAAAAAAATAACTACAAATAACTATATATTTGTATAAATGAATAAAAAATTTATTTTAAAAATTAATAAAAAATTAATGAATAAAAATAAAAATGTACATGTGTGCAATAGTCACATCAATTATTTTTTATTTTGTTTTATTAAATTTTTTGTATCTGTGTGTATATACATATTTAGTGTTTAAAATGTATTTATTTAAATTTTTACAAATTAAAATGTCTTTTTATTCATTTATTTGTCTTTTTTTTTATTTTTCATTCATTTATTTATTAATTTACTTATAAAATATTTATTTCATTTTTTAAAAGTTTTTATTTATTGTTATTTTAATTTTTAAATGTATTTATTCATTTGTCTTTTTTATTTGTTTATTTTATTTTTAACTATTAATTTCATTTAATTATTTCGGCTAAAAGAAGGATGATACTGAACCATACGTTCTGTGTCGATCACTAATCTGCTTGACTGTTTGTGCCGAGTATTTTTTCATATCGCAGGGTTAAAAAAATGTTAAAATCACAATGTCAGTTTTTTTCTAGTATCGTACAGCCCTGGTGAGTGTACTTTCCAAAACAGTTTTGTCCTTCAGGATAAAGGGATTGTCTGATACTCTTCACTTCAAGACAATAATAATGATGACATGGAATAATGGAATAATATATTTGGACAATAAATAAATATTAGTGAGAAGGTCGACATTAGATTGACTGACTGTATTTTTATTTTTTTAAACTGACACCTGGATGAACGTGTTTAATTTGTTCCTGGGTCACTTTGACCTGTTTAATTATCCAAAAGATGTCTGAAACAAACAAAATATTAACCAGCACTGTTAATATTCATTACTAACTATTCTATTAATATTTAGTGCAGTAATGTTTCTTACTTCTAACACAGTGGTTCTCAAACCCAGTCCTGGAGGACCAGTATCCTGCATGTTTTAGATGTTTCCTTCTACATCCCATTATTATCAGGCTTCTGCAGAGATGATGAGGAGCTGATCATTAATTAAAGCAAGTGAACTGAAGGAAGGAAACATCTGAAATATGCAGGATACTGGTTCTCCAGGACTGGGTTATATATTTGGTATATATTTTATTTTATTTTATTTTATTTTATTTTATTTTATTTTATTTTATTTTATTTTATTTTATTTTATTTTATTTTATTTTATTTTATTTATTTATTTATTTATTTTAATGTTTCACCTCTTTATTACTTTTAAAAGACCAACATTTAAAACTAGGGCTGCACGATATTGGAAAAAACTGACATTGATTTTTTTTTTTTTTTAAACCCTGCAATATATGAAAAAAATCCTCAGGAGTAAATAACGCTCAAACAAATCAGTGGTCGACACAGAACATACGTTTCAGTGTTTGTTCCAGAAGTGTTTTCGTTCGGTGAATTATACATGTCAAAGGCCTAATTTGTTCCTACCCCCTCAAACCCTTTAAAAATGATAAAAATGTAGATTTATATTTTAGCCCATCCAGGCTAATGTCGGTGTCTGGAACAGAAGAGTTGAGCCATGTCTGGGTCAGAATGAGGATGCATCAGTCTGGTGGATCATGTTTGGTGTTTAAATCCAGCTTCAGGTCCAGTTTGTTTTCCAGTGAGCAGGACTGATGGAAGCGGCGGTCTGAACGCATTACACTGTAGATTTTGCAGTGTTAATTTGGAGACAATGGGACCAAATACACTCTAGAAGAAGTTAAATAAACTCTGTAAGTGTTGATTTAACACTGCAAAATTTACTGTGTAGCTCTTAGCTTAGCTGTAAATCCACCACGACAGCCGCACTTCTGCTTCCTTCTGCGCTGCTTCCGATGTCTCTGGAGGCGGAGCCTCTGTGGGGGGAGACTCCACTGTAGGACACTGGATCTGACCGGCACAGCAGACCCAGGTTCTGTAGAACAGTCTGCGTCTCTGGGCTACCAGACTCCAACTTTTTAACAATTTTTCTTAAGCTAATGATAGTCTGCTGGTCATATATTCTTCTTGCACCGTTTGGGTGAAGTTTTGATACTGAAAGTGCTGGTCTAGGTGGAGAAATGTTAAAGTGTCTGTGTTACCATGGAGACACAGCAGCCACAGCCAAACAGGGCGCCGCCATCGCCCTGTTAACTGTCATTTTTAAATATGTACTGTAATGAAGTTTAAATAAATGAGCACACTCTGAGAAACTCTGAGGGTCAAAGGGTAACAAAAAGCATCATGGGTAGCTCCCTCATAGCCAATGGGATGCTACGTACAGTACGTGTGTGATGTATTTACGTACATTATGTAGTTAAATATAGTAATGTACTGTATTTCTCAGTTTCCTTTCGTAAATAGAATTTTCTTTCTTATTCAGAGACGAAAAATTGAGGCAAAGGTTTTGGTTACTTGGATCATTCATTAGCTGGGTCTTTTGTAAGTAGAGGTACCACTGTACTACAACAACTGGTCCAAGTGTCTAAACATAATGGTCATTTAGGCTGGATGGAAAACAGGCAGATAGAGAATAAATGGTCCACACATCTTTATAGGAATATTTCTAACCTTAAAAAAATATGTCACCACCACCCATCCATGACTGGAGCTCTGGACATCTGGTGTTTATGGAGAATAATCTAATACAGGGTGTCAAAATCATTTTAGTTCAGTTCCACTTTCAGCCCAATATGATCTGAAAAGGACCAGAACAGTAAAATAATAACAGTGAAAAGAGTAAAATTACATTATGATAATGTTTACATCTATAATGTTTCCCTCAAAATGTGAATAACATCAATAACTTGACATGTCTGAAGAAAAACAAGTGAAAACCATTTTCTGCCTCAGTCTATCAGTTTGTCATTTGCACATGTGCAGAACAACTGACATTTCAATTACAAATACACTAAACATTTAGTAACAGGCAGAATATTTGTAAAATGACACTTACTTCTCTTCAGATATTTCAGCTGGTTCATATTTATTCAGGTATTTGTTCAGGTTTTTGTAAAAGGATGGTTTGTTAATATAAACATTTTCATGTAATTTGACTTTTTTACATTAAAATCTGCAGTTTTCATTATTTATAAGTAATTATGATCACATGATCACATTTTACTGGTCTGACCCAATTGAGATGTATTTATTCTGTATGTAGAACCTGAATTAAAATAATTTTTACACCATTAATATCTTCATTGTTATTCATCCTATGGGCCAGATTGGACCCTTTGGCTTTGACCAGATTTGGCCCCGTGGCCTTATGTTTAACACCTGTGGACCATATTTTATAACAATATGGACAAAAAAAGCTCAGTACTAGGCTACTTAGCTCATCATTTCAAACATGGTGCAGCTTCTGCTTTAAAGCTGTCATTCCATGGTTATTTCATTAATATTACTGTGTTCTCCATTGTCATTGAATACATTGTGTGTCCAGATTGCTGTGTTTCAAGTTTTTTCATGGTAGAAAAATGACGTAAGGTCAAACAACAGAGTTTACTGGTACTTCCTCATACATGTCCATGACGCAGTCACGAGGCGTCTCTGATTGACTCAGAATGTGTGAAAGAACACTCCCCCCTCCCCTCTTGCTGTGTATGTATTTAGCCTTACTCAAGTAGCACCCAGCTAGGTTTCGTGCCGTTGCTTGTTCTGAAAATGTGCAGGGAATAAAACAAGGCTTTATTTCCACAGAGAGCACATGAACCAGTTTGATCCACCATTTTTTTTAATTTATGCAGCAGCTACTGTGGCGCCATCTTGTCTTGTAGATGCTAATGCTAATGCTACTTCTGTTTCGATACCGGGGACAGGCTTAATCCCACGTGGGTGACACTAAAGTCAGTCTGACATTAGACGGACCAGCTTTTTCTGGGTCCCTAGTTCCTCTTGTTGTTTTCTGTGAATGCAGTATGCAGCCAGTGGAGGTGATGAACCACTGTCAAAGGCAGCATGTGTTGCTAACTCGGGGTGACCCATCAGATTCCAAAAGGAGCGTGGAAAAGTGTTTTTTAGCAGAATGACACCTTCAAGGTAAACACAGTGTGTCACTAAGTGCTTCATTAAATTACTTATATTTCTGCCTTTGTATGTAAATGTAAACACCTGTAGCATATGGAAGAATCTAGATCTGCTTGTGAACTGTAACCACATGTTCGACCTTTTCACCTTTGACATGTCGGTGTCGTCTGCACTGCTGCATGTACGCGCTTCCATTAACAGTGGACAGGGGGAGTAATTAAACAACAGCTGCATATTTATGTGGTACCAAAATACGTTACCAAAATTCACATTAGATTTGTGTCTGGTTACTATTGTTAAAGTTTGCCCTGGTTCCATACATATACTGTACCCAACCCTAGTCCCAATAAATGGTAAATGGACTGCATTTATATAGCGCTTTTCCACCTTCATGGTGCTCAAAGCGCTTTACATTAGCCTCACATTCACCCATTCACACACACACACTCATACACCAGTAGGTTTCTAAGGTCTATGGTAAGTCCTACTGGGGGCCTAAGCCAGGGTTCAGTGTCTTGCCCAAGGACACTTCGACATGTGGACAGCCAGAGCCGGGACGCGAACCGCCAACCTCTTGGTCATTGGGCAACCCACTCTACCAACTGAACCACAATACTTTTGTCCATATGGTGTGTGACTTGGGCAATTATGCTTTGAGGCTAACGATATGGAAAATTGCTGTGGGGAACACTGTGTATTTGTGAAGTTGGGTTTTGGTTTGTGCCAAAGCATGTCCAGGTTTTTTAAGTCTACACTCTTTGTTTTCTCTTGGCTGGTCTGAGTCCTTCTCATATTCACAACTTACCTCTGTTGTGCGTCACGTATGTTCACTGTCCTTCATGCAAAATATCGCAAATGATGGAAAATATTCCTGTAAAAAAGTGTGACATGCAACACAATGAATTATCTGTCATGCCTTATTATATAAAACAGCATCAACAGAAACTGGAGACAGAAGTTACAGTGTTAAAATCCTTAATTCAGTCTTTTTTCCCCTTTTCTTTTTTGACCATTTTAGTGGCTTAACCACAGGAATACTCTGAATCCAAATTATTCCTCACCAAAGCACATCCGAAAATGTAGGGAATTCATGTGAAACAAGCACCCATGTGTCAGATTCAGTTTTGAAATCTTCAGCAGATCTTTTAAAGGTCATTCTCAGGTGTTACTTATTAGCAGGGTTATCAGATGATTTTAATCAGATTAATCACATGGTTGCTTTGAATTAATCATGATTAAATATATTAGTTATGTTTAATTTTTCATTAGCAAACAGACTCAAGAAAAAAGTTAATCTGCACTGAACATGTTTGTCCAAGTTAGGTGACGCATTAGCCTATTGTTAGCATTAGCCTAGTGCTAACAGAATCCTTGTTTGTTTATAACCTAGGCGATACATTAGCCTTAGTGTTAGCAGAATCCCAGGATAATGTATACATAGCTTCTCGTGACGTCACCGCATCGTCGCCATTTTAAAAGGCGTAGCAACACTAGACAGATAGCTCTGTTATGATGTCCTACGATTATTTTGATAAACTTCTGCCCTCTGCAAATGACCAGTATGAATGGAAATTAGCAGGGATCAACTGGAGAGCTGTCTGTATAAATTACTGACAGGTTCTTGGCGAAATGACCCCATGATATGACCAAATATCGAGTCCATCTACGACTATCTAGTCGAACGTCTTGGCATATATATATATATATATATATATATATATATATATATATATACGAGAAAAAATGCAAACTTATAAGAAAGAAGAAAAGAAACAAAGCATACATTTTGTTTGAGGTAGGTTACATACATTAATTGAAATACTTCTGTGCTCCTCACTCACCCAGCCTCCAGAACACTCCTCTATTTTAGTTTTACTTCCATTTTGATTTCGGACTCCAGGGCTTGCCATCATCTGGAGATATTCTTCTCAGCACCTGAAGCCATGCTGCACGTTTTTCACCCTTTTCTGTCGGTACGTGGAAAAAGACAGCTTCTCTTCCATCAAAGCATGGTTATTGCACCTGAAGGCTACACAAGATTTGGCCATTTATACAAAGTTTTAAGCAGTTCATGCAATGGTTGCTACGCTGTTGTTTTCCCCTTTTACTATCGGAAGTGACGTCACTGCAAAGCTATGTATGTTTCTGGACAATGTATTACTTTAATCTGGAAGTGCTTTTGTCATAACACTGTGTTGGTTGACAGTTCTGTCTCATGTAGCCACAAAATAGGCTACATTAAGAAACACAAAAAATACAGACAAAAAGAATATACAAAACATTCTAGAATCCATTAACTTCCCCCAAAAAATTATTTAACACAAAAAAGTTTACTCAAATCGAGAATACAGAAAAAAACACCAAAAACTGATAAGAAATCTAAATATACATATATATATATATATATATACATATATATATATATATATATATATATATATATATATATATATATATATATATATATATATATATATATATATATATATATATCATGATTAATCATCATGATCAATCAATCAGATTGATGTAATTAATAAATAAATATAATTTTTGGTTTCAAATGTTTTCATTAAAACTGTTGAAGGTGTTAAATAAACACGTTAATTTCACATATATTCACAGCAACCCTATGATTAATCTGTTTAAAAAAGTTTTTTTACAGCACTGAAATAAATACAGTTATGTTTTGCTTTAACATCCTGATCAAGTGTTCACGTTCTAATAGTTGTGACATGCACGCACAGGCTCACAGACTGGACAGTCCCTGAATCATCCAACATCATAACGTTATTTTAATGCGAGGAACTAATATCAGCCTCTCAGACACTAAAAAGGGTGGCTGTGGTTCTGTTAGTACAGCAGGTCGTCCAATAACCAAAGGGTTGGCGGTTCTCATCCCGGCTCTGGCTGTCCACATGTCCAAGTGTCCTTGGGCAACACACTGAACCCCATGTTAGTCTCCCAGTAGGACTGACAGAACCTTAGAAACCTACTGATGTATGAGTGTGTGTGAATGGGTGAATGTGAGGCTAATGTAGAGAGCTTTGAGCACCATGAAGGTGGAAAAGAACTATAGAAGTGCAGAACATTTCATTTAAAAAGTATGTTGAGGGGAAAAAAAACATTATTTACTAAAACAGTGTTATCATTAAGGTGGCATGTTGGTGCAGTGGTTAACACTCGTGCCTCACAGACAGAAGGACCCTGGTTCAAATCCCACACCAGACCTTTCTGTGTGGAGTTTACATGTTCTCCTCTGGTACACTGGTTTCCTCCCACCATCCAAACACATGCACTGATAGGTTAACTGGTTAATCTAAATTGTCCATAGGTGTGATTGTTTGTCTATATATGTTCAGCCCTGAGATGAACTGGAGACTCATACAGGGTGTACCCCACCCCAATAGGGAGCCTAAGTCTCCCCCCTTTCCGGTTGGTCCACTGGTGCTAAATTTGGAAAAATTTAACATGAGAGTGGATGAGGAGAAAATAATTATTTTCTGGTCCACTTTACTTCATGCCCTGAATCACACATTTGCACTGATAGGTTAATTTAATAGATTTGTTCATGTAAGCCAGTTTGAACATTAAAACTGAAGTTATTAAAGTCCCACTGTACTGAAAAAAAAATACAAAAAGAGCGAGTAGTCTGTGTTTATTATGGAATCAGTAGGATTTGTTATATCACTATTATTTTTTTTTTGTACCGGGGGGGGGTGTTCAGATGAAATATGGATGTTTTCCAAGTGCAATTAAAACAGCACTGCAGACTCAAAAATAACATATAACATTGAACATGAATATTTGTCATGGAAGTGCACTGCATCCACTTACATAAATGAATAAATGAAAGGTTTTTCTCATAATTCACAAATTCTCATGATGCTGCAGTTCTGAGAAGTTGCACATAGTTATCAAGAAAATTACCCTAAATCACCCATAGGTGTGAATGTGAGAGTGATTGTTTGTCTATATATGTTCAGCCCTGAGATGAACTGGAGACTCATACAGGGTGTACCCCACCTTCACCCATTGTAGCTGGATTAGGCCCCCAGTGACCCCTGTGACCCTAGTGAGGATAAAGCGGGTTCAGATGACAAGACGAGTGTTATTAAAAAAAAAAGTACATGTATGACTTGAAAAACAACAATACTACTTTTTGAGGACTACTCAAACAACAGAACAACATGTGAATATAGAAATGAAAATAACTTGCAGGATTCCCAAAAATATACACACAAAAAACTAAAACATGAACCTCTGCCATATCTTATAAAATAGTGAAACAGTACTTTTTTATTATTGATACAGTATTGTGAACTGAAATATTTCAAGATATTGTGGAAGTGATACTTTTTTTTTTATATTTTGCATTTTTTTGTAATATTGCATAAATTCTAAAAAACGCCAATAAGAATTTATAATGCTTGACTCATATTTCATTTTGTGTCATTTGAAGTTTGTACATGTAACTGGTGGTGTCAGTGGTGTTTTGTTTGTACAGGTATGCATTTAAGAAAACAAAAGGACAGGACAGCTCCCTCCCCTTGACCCCCAGTGGATCTAACACAATAACAATAACTTAGCACAGATAGCATAGTAAACTAGCCCCCCTCTAGTGGCAAAAAATATTTTTGCCTGAATCATTGGTCTAGTGACGCTCCATAGAGCCTCAGCCAGGACCGGTAAAAATTTTACCAGTCCAATCACAACGCTCCATTTGTGTAGCAATATTGTAGCGCAGGTTTAGCACAATGACGACAGGGTTGAAGAAGTATGAACTTATAAACAGTCTATGGTCGGATAAGCAGCATGTTGGATATTTATCCTCCACTGTTAGCGGTGTGTTAGCATTAATTAGCCTAGCCTATAGGATGTTAAAACAACCAGATAGATCCTAGTTTAGACTTGTTTTCATTGCTCTGTATACGTCACATTGTTCGTTGTTGATTGGTCATAACACTGGTCACATGCAGAGCAGTTTGAAAGACAGTGATTGATGCCACCTGTACGCTTAAGCTCAGTCTATGGAGCGTCTCCAGACTATGAATTCATATCATAGTTGAGCTTGTCAGGGTTAGGGTTAAAGGTTACAAAAGCATTCATACAGGGTTTTTAAAAAGTCTTTAATTATTTTACTCTACTACACCTCACATGCAATTATTAATATTAACAACGAATTACAGAATAAAATGTGGAATATCTTCATTTTGTTTAAGACTCACACGTCTTTGTTAGAAAGTGTTTTTGCTCCATTTGGCATTAAGGACTCTTGGGTATTGTATTAAAAAAGGATTACCTATAACTATGTAATACAGTAGTCTCCAACACCAGGGCCGCGGACTGGTACTGGTCTGTGGATCAATTGGTATCGGGCTGCCTAATAATTAATTATTTATTTATTTCTCTTGTATTTATTATCCGAGTCTGAACAATCTTTTGTTTTGAAAAATTACCAGATGAAAGAAGTAAAAATTAGAGGTGTCAAATTATTCACATTTTTAATCAGAAAAATCACAAAGTTGCTGTGGATTAATTTCAGTTAATCATGATTAAATATTCATTCTTAATATTTATTAATCATGTTTCATTTTGCAGGAACAAATAAACTCAAGAAAGAAGTGAATAAATCTGCACTGAACCTTTTTGGTCAAGTTGGGTGACGCATTAGCTTTAGCCTTTAGCATTAGCCTAGTGTTAGCATTAGCCTTGTGTTAGCAGAATCCCTGCATTAATGTGGTGTTTTAAGCTGAAAAGAAAATCATGTCAAAACACTTTATGTCTGTCGACCGTTCTGTCTGAGGGTTTTTTTTTTCAGTCAACTAAAACTAAAACTTTTAGTCGTCCATACTTCACTACCTTTAAGGGAAAATGAATGTGTGGCTGTTGTACAAGTATTTGTGTTGTTCTAACATCTGGCTTTAAATGTGTGTGTTCTACCCTGAAGTTCACCTGCCATTAAACCCTGGGTGCAGCTTCAGCAGCGGAAGTGAGCGGGGTTAAAAGTGTGTTTGCGTTCTCTTCTCACCAGGGTTCCTTTAAATTCACACGCTTGTGTACATACACACCGCTGCTTTCTGCTCCACTCATTGTGAAAACAAGCTGTTGGCAGCAGCTCTGGCTCTTTTCCCTGCACTGGGTCTGACTACAGGTGCAAAAAAAACTAACACCAGAGCTGGGAAGGAACCAAGTACAAGTAGTTCCTTCCCAGTAACTAAGTAGTTTTAGATATCTGTACTTTACTGGAGTATTTCTTTTTCTGGGAACTTTTTACTTTTACTCCCTACATTTTTTTCATAAATATATGTACTTTATACTCCTTACATTTAAATAAATAAATGTACTTTATACTCCTTACATTTAAATAAATAAATGTACTTTATACTCCTTACATTTAAATAAATATATGTACTTTATACTCCTTACATTTAAATAAATATATGTACTTTATACTCCTTACATTTAAATAAATATCTCTACTTTATACTCCTTACATTTAAATAAATATATGTACTTTATACTCCTTCCATTTAAATAAATATATGTACTTTATACTCTTTACATTTATATAAATATCTGTACTTTATACTCTATATACAAATTGGTTTTTATGATGAAATATACTGTTCTTGGTTTTGGATATTGTCAAATCCTTCTTTATTATTCATTTTTTTTAGCTAGTGTGACATATACTCTGCGGCAACTTATATATGTTTTTTCCTTTATTATAATTTTTTTTTAGCTAGTGCGACTTATCCTCCGGAGCGACTTATAGTCTGGAAAATACAGTATCTGTACTAATACTTCAGTACAGAATACACATACTTTAACACTCAGCTAACTTTTTCTTCGATTTTTATTTTGTATTTTTTTTAGGGTTAGCTTAGCCACTGCAGCAGCGTTACTAATGCTACCAGCTGAATCTAGGGATCAAGTCTCCCCACTGTCCAACGTTTCCACTGAGTACTTCTGTGATGTCCTGATTTACACACAAGCCTCAGCTCACATGCATCCAAGCCGCCTCGCTGGGTGTAAAACAGCTGGATGGTGCTTTGTTCTCCACGGAGCTTTCAGCTTCTTTTAATCAGATGTTTTTGTTCCTCCCTCTGTGTTATTAGTCTGGAATTAAAATCACAGCGGCGACCACAGCAGCATTCCAGAGCGTTAAACGATACGAGCGAGGCAAGTCAGGTCCGATAGAAGGAATTTTAGGCCAAGACTTTATATTTCAAGGTTGATTTTGACGATATTAGGGTATTACATGGAATAAATCCTCACTGGAATGTGAGCTTTAAGGCTTTTCTTTGGCTGGAGGCTTTGAAAATGCTTTCATTTCCGATATTTTATCCCCTTTATGCCCAGGCCCATTGTTGAACGTATTATTTCATGTGCTGCGTCGAGGATACACAAACAGGGTGGGAACTGAATATTTTCTACGCTTCCTTTCAACTTTGTTTGTAGCTCCAGGTCACACAGATCTCCTCTAGAGCTTTTGGTGTGAGTTTAGATCTCTTATGGGGAACACAAAGTCTCCTTTTGATCTGATCTAAGCTGTTCCTTCATCACACGATTAACTAATACGAAGCCATAAATTCTGCACTCATACCAGGTGTTACAGGTTCCTGATAAAACCCTGTAATCCCCAGTTGATGACATGAGTTAAAGTGACTATATTATAAAGCCTTGAAACACTTGAGAAAGACTTAGAAGTTACAACATTTGAAGTGGAAACAGGAGTGAACTTTTAGGCAACAAGTGTGAATATTTATTTTTAATTTGGACATAAAGTCAAGTGAAGTAGATTTAAAGTGTTTATTGTCGTGTGCACAGTATGGAAACATGTGTCCTTGTGCAATGAAAGTCTGTCCACAGAATGCCTAACATGTAGTAAATGTAAAGGAAAAATAAAATGGAAACTTACAATAGAACAGTAAACAAATAACATGTGTAAAGGCACTAAGTTCCAAATAGCAGCAGTACATTTTACATTTGAGTTCAGTAAATGTGGGGGTGTGGCACATGAGCAAAAGTCTAACATCTGAAAATTAACGAACAATTATCCATTAATGATTACATTTTTTATTTTAAAAAAAGTAATATATGGCTGAAAATAATAACGAACATGTGTTTTTCCTCAATTAAACATTTATTTAATTCATTATTAGATAAAACATTAACATTATGAGAAAAAGGATATAAAAATCAGACACTGATTTTACAGACACTGTTCCTCTTTTTTCTTACAAAAATGTTTTGTCCATGTCAGGGGAGAAGATTAAAAATATGTTCCTCAGGGGGAACATCAGTGAAAAAAGTTCTAGAACCACTGTCTTAGGGTAAATGTCACAGAACAAGACATAGTTTAGTTAACTTAGTTTAACAACGGTAACATTTCTCATTACTTACTGGTTAATGACTGTTTGTTAACACCACGAAGAAGAGCTGTTTACATTACCACTGAACTGAGGTGCGCTTCATTTATAAATGCTGTTGTGCCGCCCGGGCGGGTAAATACTTTAAACCATAGATATTGTAACAGCCCCGAAATGTTATTAATGTTTGTTTGGTGTGATTGTGACGACAGGAACTGTTTATCTTGAGATAAAAAGTAGGTGAGACCAACTCTGTCCATTTCCTGGATCCAGTAACGATACAATATATAAACTCAGGAAAAAGTGGAGGCTATGAAATCATCTGGTTGGAGAAGTTGGGGTGACACAACACCCCCATCCCCCACAGGTGTGACGCCCATGAGTACAGTAAAAGAAAAGCTATTAATACATAACATATAATACAAAAAAAATTATCCACAAAAAATGCTGGAAAAAATTTACAAACTGCAAAAATCCATCAACAGCCAAAGTATGAGAATGTGTTCACATGCTCTGCATTAAATCCATTAGCCTTGACTTGATGTGCAGGGGAACAAATCAGCTGATGTATTTAATTTATTTATTTAATTTTGGCATTTTTAGCATAGTTTTCATCCACTCCTGTTTGTAAAGGTCACAAGGTTAAAGGTTAACTTGTATTATTATTCCTGCAGAAGAGTTCAATCTCTCCATTTTAGGCAAGGAAAGGTAACTGTATTTGGGGAGCGCTATTCATACACAGACTAACTTAAAGTGCTTTACAAAGGCATTCATACATATCACAGAAAGTAATGAAGTAAAAGTACTTCATTACTGTACTTAAGTAAATTTTTTAGGTATCTGTACTTTACTTGAGTATTTATTTTTCTGGCAACTTTTTACTTTTACTCCCTACATTTTTATATAAATATTTCTACTTTATACTCTTTACATTTATATAAATATCTGTACTTTATACTCTTTACATTTATATAAATATCTGTATTTTATACTCTTTACATTTATATAAATATTTGTATTTTATACTCTTTACATCCTCAGAATGATTTGTTACTTTTATAAACTAAACAGATGTGACAGTACGAAAAATCAGTCGCTTCAGAGAGAAAATCAGTGGAGGAATAAAACTGTGAATTTATATATTACAGTTATATGATTATTATCTAATAATTTTGACTATGCATGCAAATTATGCATTTTTATCTCATATTTAGAACTGTTTCATTCTTCCTAAATTTCCTGTCCATATCCACAAAACTGAGTACAGTGATCTGATCAAACACATTATCTACACAGTAACTCACTTTTAAAGGCTTTATTTTAGATATTTTTTCAGATTTTATTTTCTGAAGTACATGACAAAAAAAGCTGTTTTACTTTTGTATTTTATTACAATTGAGAAGTTGTACTTTTTTACTTTTACTTAAGTAGAAGAGTTGAATCAGTACTTCTACTTTTACCAGAGTATTTTTTCACACAAGTAGCTGTACTTCTACTTAAGTACAGAATGTGAGTACTTTGACCACCTCTGCAGAAAATACACAGGGCAGCTTTGGCTCAGGTAGAGCGGGTTTGTCTTTGACTGAAAGGTCGGTGGTTTGAGTCCTGGCTCTGTCTGTCCACATGTTGAAGTGTCCTTGGGCAAGACGCTGAACCCTGACTTAGTCTCCCAGTAGAACTGACAGAACCTTAGAAACCTACTGGTGTATGAGTGTGTGTGAATGGGTGAATGTGAGGCTAATGTAAAGAGCTTTGAAAAACAACTCTATAAGTGCAGAACATTTAACATTTACATTAGAAATAATAAAAAGACTCATGAGAATAAAATAAAGTTTAGTTTCCTAAAGTATCCAAACAAACAGCACCACCCAGTGTGTGGGAATGTGTTCACAAGCTCTGCATCAAATCCTTTCTCTGGAAACCATTTGACTGGACTCAATGTGCAGGGGAACCAATCAGCTGCTAAGACCCGCCCACTGGCTTTGATGGACGAGGTTGACAGATAAAATAAATGTATGATCCACTGTAACACAAGGACCATGAAATAATTCATTAATGAGTGAAATAAAATGAACTGGAATTTTAATTAATTAATGACATATTTAATTAATTATTTAATGATGTATTTATTTATTTATTTATTTATTTAATTTTGTCAGTTTTAATCCTCCATCTTGCACTAGATGTTGGACTAAATTCTTATTAAACGGAGGTAATTAATATTAAAAGGCTGTTGAAGTGAAGGAAAATAAAAACCTCAGACATAGTTTGAGGGTTTTTGAAAGTGCAGTTATGTTTCAGTATCTGTGACACCAGTCGTCATTGTCCACTGTTGTCCCCACAGGCTGGGCTGAAGGTTCATCACTTCACTTCTCAGACGACCGCTCCAACCGTCTTTCCCTGGAGAAAACCTTCGGTCGCTCGGTTAAAGAGTGTCAACACATGCTGAAACACCTCCACCACGGAGCCCGGATCACTGTGCAGATGCCTCCTAATGTGGAGGGTCACTGGGTGTCCACCAGGTGAGCAGCTGTGGATGTGGGACTCATGTCCACTGCATGTCCACTGCACCAAAGAATGGACATGATAGGGTTATCTGTTGGTTTGTCTTTTTGTTTGTCTGTGTGGAACATAACTCAAACAGTTATGGGTGGATTTAACTGAAAATGTCAGTAAGTTCTGATAAAGGAACAAGGAACAAATGAGTACATTATGGTGGTGATCAGTGGAGGTGGGACTATGTGTGTGATCATAGCAAGATAACTCCAAAATATATTTCTATAAATGTAAGAAGTATAAAGTACAGATATTTATATTAATGTAAGGAGTATAAAGTACAGATATTTATATAAATGTAAGGAGTATAAAGTACAGATATTTATATAAATGTAAGGAGTATAAAGTACAGATATTTATATAAATGTAAGGAGTATAAAGTACAGATATTTATATAAATGTAAGGAGTATAAAGTACATATATTTATATAAATGTAAGGAGTATAAAGTACATATATTTATATAAATGTAAGGAGTATAAAGTACAGATATTTATATAAATGTAAAGAGTATAAAGTACATATATTTATATAAATGTAAGGAGTATAAAGTACAGATATTTATATAAATGTAAGGAGTATAAAGTACAGATATTTATATACATGTAAGGAGTATAAAGTACAGATATTTATATACATGTAAGGAGTATAAAGTACAGATACTTATCCTTAGTTACTTCCCACCTCTTAGACTGTATACACACACAAATGTACATGAAATGAAAGTTTTCCTGTAGCAAAAGTGAAGATAAATAACATAAATATTAGTAAATGCTCAGAAATGTCCAATTGTATCATCCCTTATATTACATAGTAAAAAAAAAAAAAAAGGTATGGATGGATGTGAAGGAAATTTTCAGGAAATGTTGAAAGTAACACGTGATCAGTGGAGTGTGTGTGTGTGTGTGTGTGTGTGGCTGATCTGCCTTGGTGGAGTCTTCGCTTTCCGAGTGCTTTTCTAGTTCTGGTAATATTTTTAAAGCCCCATATTCCAAACAAACTTTCCAAGTTTGACAAGAGTTTTAAGTGGCCAGTGTTGTGTTTGTTGAAGCCAAATCTTAAAGGCAGTGTGTAATTTCTGCAACTACTAGTCTCTGAATCAAACAGAAAGAAAACATGTGGTAGTAAATGAAGTTGAATGGGATTATGGGATTTGTTCTTTTTTCACCACTATTGCTCTGGCACCAAACATGTTTACACTTTTATTCCTATTATTATATTTCATTCTACTTAAGGAGCCATAAAACAATAAGAGGTGAAAAACTAAAGTGGGTTGATGCACTGAAAACTAGAAAAGCACTTAGAGAACACAGACTCCACCAAGGCAGATCAGCCCCCACCCCCATAAATGACCTAAATAAGCAACAATAGGTTTCCAATGAAACACACACACATGACCACCACCAAAATGTTCATATTTGTTCCTTGTGCCAGTATCAACATTTTCTGAAGCTTTAAGTCAAATACGTCCATAATTTCGAGGGTTTTTGTTTTTTTAGTATATTTATTTTTGCAAAAGATTTGTACGTATGTCACATTACAGTATTACACTCTTTCAAAGTCCTTATACCTACCCATAAGATTCCAGCTGGAGAAAACACACACACACACATTTTATATATATATATATATATATATATATATATATATATATATATATATATATATATATACGCATACAACTAGAAAAGACTCTCAATGTAAAGAGTATAAAGTAAAGATATTTCTATAAATGTAAGGAGTATGAAGTACATATATTTATAAAAAAATTTCCATAAAAATAAATACTCAAGCAAAGTAGAGATACTGAAAAAACCTACCTAAGTACAGTAACAAATTACTTATCCTTTGTTACTTCCCACCTCAGGGACTGTATATATAATATAAATATAAATAAAAGGTCCCCACTAGTGAAATAGAAATGATGTGGCCCTATAAATTGTTTACTTTTTTTTTCAGAAAGTCCTCATAAAGGATAAGGAAAACAGGTGCAAAACCAACATGTATTTTTCAAACATTTGACGATGGTTTTCCTTGTTTTTTTTGTGTTTGTTTTTTTTGGGGGTGTTTTTGTATTGTTATTATTATTTTGTTATTTTATTTTATTTTTTGTTTTTACTTTTATCTTTGAAACTATAATTCTTCTATGTATTCTTTACATTCCACCTAGAAAAGTCTAGAAAAGACTGCAGACTCCACCAAGGCAGCTCACCCCCCCCCCCCCCCCCCCCCCACCACACACACACACACACACCCCTCCACTGGTCCTTAGAGTAAACATTGAATCTCTCTGAATTGCGACATTATTAAAAACACTGGCATAAATACACAAGTGAAAACAAACAAAAGAAAAAAACTTTGGCAGAATGTGTGAATGTTATTCATCATATCTTTATATGTAACATTTGAGATTTTTTAGGCAACACAACAGAGAAGTTTTGATTCAATTCTCTGCTAGGGTTAGTCACACATGTCAAACATATGACTCATAGTTTTTAGCCAAAAGCCTTTTTTTGTAAAATGTTCAGTGCGATGATTTATCATCTTAGGCAGAACATGTTTTTTTCTGGAACAAATTCAAATCCACCTGTGCCCAGTTTAAGGTTAGAGTAACGTTAAATATAGAAACTAGAGAATGTGTCCTTTCATGCATGTCATTCCACAATGATGACAGAAAAAAGTAGATTTCAAAAGGTTAAAAATGGGATGAATTTATAAAAAAAAAAAAAAATAGAAAGAAACTGTCACTACACACATAAGTAGGTATGTGCAGGGACGCTGCTAACATCTGCTCGGGCTCCAAGCAAGAACCCCCCCCCCCCCACACACACACACACAACTACACAAACACACAAATACCCAATTACATACACACACACACAAATACACAAAAAACAACACAAACACACACACAATTACATACACACAACTACACAAACACACAGAAATACACACACAAAAAAACAACACAACTAAACAAGCACACACACAATTAAAAAGTTATACACACACACAGACACACACAACTACACACACACACATACAACTATACAAAAAACATCTGTTCCCAAAACAACAAAACTGTACACACACACACACACACATGCACAGTTCTTGGGGGCGTGGTTTGGAGCCCCGCCCACTAGGGGACCCCTAGAGCTGCCTTACCTGTCCTCAAAGCCCCGCCCCTGATCATGTGCACATTTCCTGTAACTCTGCTTTAATCCTGAAGCTACTTTAACCATAAAAACACAAACATGCTGTTCAAGAACACGTGCTAACAGTGATGTTTGGTCTTTTTCTGTTGCAGTTGTGAAGTGAGGCCAGGTCCAGAGTTTCTGACCCGCTCCTACCGGTTCTTCTCTAACAACACCTTCCAGGCCCACCAGTTCTACTATGAAGACAACCACTGCACCAAGCCCACCTACACGCTGGTGGTGCGAGGCCGCCTGCGCCTACGCCAGGCTTCCTGGATTATCCGTGGCGGCACAGAGGCGGAGTACCAGCTCCACCGGGTCCAGATGGTTTGTCACACCGCCACCGTGGCCAAAGAGCTGGGCCAAAGACTCAACCGAAGCTGCCGAGGGCCCGCCAAAGGCCCCTGGGAGCCCAACACCGTGTACGAGCTGTGGAGTGAGGAGGGGGGCTACGACTGTTCCAGGGAGCTGAACTTTGCCATGCATGAGCTGCAGCTACTGAGGGTGGAGAAGCAGTACATGCACCACAACCTGGACCACCTGGTGGAGGAGCTGTTCCTGGGGGACATCCACACCGAGCCGTCACAGAGGCTGTACTACAAACCATCCAGCTACCAGACCGCGCTCCAAAACGCTAAGGTCAGTTCACAAGACGCAGAAACTGGACAGTTAAGAACAGAGGTGGAATAACTAAGGACAAATACTTTACTGTACTTTAGTACATTTTTTAGGTATCTGTACTTCACTGGAGTATTTATGTTTCTGCAACTTTTTACTTATACTCTTTACTTTTATATAAATATATGTACTTTATACTCTTTACTTTTATATAAATATGTACTATATACTCTTTACATTTATATAAATATCTGTACTTTATACTCTTTACTTTTATAGAAATATATGTACTTTATACTCTTTACATTTATATAAATATCTGTACTTTATACTCTTTACATTTATATAAATATATGTACTTTATACTCTTTACTTTTATAGAAATATCTGTACTTTATACTCTTTACTTTTATAGAAATATATGTACTTTATACTCTTTACATTTATATAAATATCTGTACTTTATACTCTTTACTTTTATAGAAATATCTGTACTTTATACTCCTTAAATTTATATAAATATCTGTACTTTATACTCCTTAAATTTATATAAATATCTGTACTTTATACTCTTTACATTTATATAAATATCTGTACTTCATACTCTTTACATTTATATAAATATCTGTACTTTATACTCTTTACATTTATATAAATATATGTACTTTATACTCTTTACATTTATATAAATATCTGTACTTTATACTCCTTAAATTTATATAAATATCTGTACTTTATACTCCTTAAATTTATATAAATATCTGTACTTTATACTCTTTACATTTATATAAATATCTGTACTTCATACTCTTTACATTTATATAAATATCTGTACTTTATACTCTTTACATTTATATAAATATCTGTACTTTATACTCTTTACATTTATATAAATATCTGTACTTCATACTCTTTACATTCTCAGAATAGACTCTTTACTTTTTCAAACTAGACAAATGTGAGAGTATGAAAAATAAGTTGTAAATTAGAAAATCAGAAATTGTGACTTACTATATCATAACTTAGATTTATCACACGATATAGATTTTGTTTATCTCATAATTATGTTTTTTTTTAATCTCCTATTCATAACTTTTGAATTTTTCCTAAATGTCCTGTCCATACCCACTAAACCAGGGGTGTCCAAATCCATGTTGTAGATATTTCCCTCCTCTATCACACCTTCCATCATTATCAAACTTCCTCTGAGTTTCATAATGAGATGATCATTCATTGAACCAGGTGTGGTGGAACAAGGACATACCTAAAACTGGCAGGATACTGGGTTTGGGCACCCCTGCACTAAACCATGACCCAATAAAACACATCATCTACACCAGGGGTCCACAATCCTGGTCCTCGAGGGCCACATGTTTTAGATGTATCCCTCTTCCAACACACCTGACGGTCAGTATCAATCAGCTTGATGACAGGTTTGAATCAGGTGTGTTGGAAGGAGAATTAAGCACAGTAACTCACTTTGAAAGGCTTAATTTTAGGTATTTTTGAATGTTTTCTAGTTTTTCCTGTATTATTTCATCCATAGCAAAAAAAAGGCAATTTTATTGTTTACTTTTTTACTTTATTACAATTGAGAAGTTGTACTTTTTTACTTTTACTTAAGTAGAAGAGTTGAATCAGTACTTCTACTTTTGTATTTTTTCACACAAGTGGCTGTACTTCTACTTATGTACAGAATGTGAGTACTTTGACTACCTCTGGTTGAGGTGTGAGTGGAGGTCACTGAGCTGAAGTCAAGTTATATAAGTCTGTGTTTCCCAAACCACTGTGTCAAGGCATATATGTAGGTACATGCACACTGAGAAATGACAATTACTACCTTACTTTGATTAAAGTTGGAGTTTTTAAAGCAATGTAAACACCTTAATCTGAGTGGAAAAAGGAAGCAATGAAGGAAAAAGAAGATTAAAAAGGAGAGAAAAGGAAGGGAAAAAAAGGAGGGAAAAGAAAAAAGGACAAAAAAGAAGAGGGAAAAAAGAGCATGTGTTCATATTTATTAGTTTAACTGCCATTATTTATATTTCAGAATTGTAAATGTAGGAAGATTTTCTGACATTTGTTTTCATTTTACATGGGGAAAAAAATCCTATCTGTTCTAAATATTGGCTTAGAAATATCGACAGACTGTATTGGCTGATGACAAAAAAAAAAAAGATTTGTCAGTATCAGTATTGATATCATCCCAAAAAAAGTCCATATTAGTTCTTCACTAATCCTAAGAGTTATGATATATTTATTTATATATTTAGTTCCAGATGATGCTTTAGGTTGTTAGATTCATAAACTAATTGAGTGTAATATCATTTAAATGGTAAATGTTCTGCACTTATATAGTTTTTTTTTCCACCTTCATGGTTCAAAGCTCTTTACATTAGCCTCACATTCACCCATTCACACACACTCACACACCAGTAGTTTTCTAAGGTTCTCTCAGTCCTACTGGGAGACTAACTTAGGCTACATTTATACTGAGACGATGAAAACAGAGGACACAAAAGTAGCGCCTGGTCTTCAGTTTTTCATCTGCGTTTAGATGAGTGCATTCAAGAGGAAACCCTTGTTTATACGAAGACGTAACAGTAGGCGAAATACGATTGGATAGTCATGCCAGGCCGGCTATGTGATACTGTGATAGACTGCAGACATGTCCTGTTCTGTTTTTGACGTATGTAATTGTACACCCATCTCTCTTCAGGTATGTTTGTAATTTCTGCACAATAGCTGTAACGACTCCTGCACATTTACTAGAGCTGCTAGTGCTAATGCTATTGCTAATGCTAATGAAAGATCTGTGGGATTGAGGTTGTCCCACATGTTTGTTGCTTTAACTACTCAGCGTATGAATGTAACATGAAAGTGTATGTGACATAAAGACGCACGCAACATGAAAATGTGTTTCTTCAGAGACACAACCCAGAGCGTCTTCAAAACGCCCCACTCTGGATGGAGTCTTCAGGTTTGTGGGTATTGACACTAATAAAATATGTTGTCATATTTAGCCACGGTCGTCCTCATGTAAATGGCCCCTTAGTGTTCAATGTCTTGCCCAAGGACACTTCGACATGTTGACAGGCAGAGCCGGGATGTGAACCTCTGACCCTTCAGTTATTGGACGACCCGCTCTACCAACTGAGCCACAGCCGCCCTTCAACACATCACTTCATGCACACGCACACATCATGTCATTATCATGTCATCTACTCTTACCATGAGGTTAGAGTTTTAATTTCTCACATTCTTCAGTTTGGACCAAATATTTAAGGCAAAATTAACATTTCTTTTGCTTTTTCCAACATATTTAATTCCCTCTTGGACAAAAAAACTGTCCGTATTCAATCCAAACAACTCTTAACGTGATCAGAATATAATTGTAGCATCTGCAAAGGATCTGTTGAGTCTGTTTTTATCTATTCCCAAACTGGAGGTTGACTTTCCAAACATGTTTGACGTCTGTACTGACCAGTAAAGGTCAGTAGTGCACGAACAAGGACAAGAATCCTTCCACCCTCAAACTGGGCCTTCTGTGTTCATTGGAACTGACGAACCTGAGCCACAGCTTGAAAATGAAGCCAATGTTGAAGTATGTTCAAGTGTCATAGTTGACCACTGATGAGCCGATCCAAAAAACCCTGGCCCCAAATGACTCCCAAGTAAATCTGTTTTTCCATGACTCAACAAAGCTACCAACACTGTCTGTGAGCCCTCTAGTACCTCTAGTACCTCTAGTACCTCTAGTACCAGTGATTGTTTTCTGAGATTTTAGGGTTAATAAAAAGTAGGCCTGGGCCTTATATCGATATATTTTTTCGTGGCCCATTTAAAAAAAATAAATTCTCCTCTTCCTACTGCTTCAGGACCCCCCTTTTCTTCTTCCTCCCTCCCCATACTCACAGAATACTGACACACACAACACTTGTTCCTGAGGGTTCACACACACTGTACAGCAACAGTTCAAACGTTGACGCTTCAAGCTCTGGTTCAGTTCAAGCTCGGGATTCAATACTGACTTGTGCTTGTACCCCAGCTCCAGTAGTACCCCAGCTCCAGTAGTACCCAGCTTCAGTCGTACCCAGCTGCAGTGGTACCCAAGCTCCAGTAGTACCCCAGCTCCAATAGTACCCAGTTCCAGTAGTACCCTGCTCCAGTAGTACCCTGCTCCAGTAGTACCCAAGCCCCAGTATTACCCCAGGTCCAGTAGTACCCATCTCCTGCTCTAGTCAGCTCCAGTAGTACCTCGGCTGCAGTAGTACCCCTGCTCTATTCAGCTCCAGTAGTCTAATTACCATAACTGAATTACAATAATAATCTGATTAGCATAATTTGGCTATGTTAGCTAATGTTTGTTACTGTATCAAATGGTTATGAATGTATTTATGTCTCCAGGAGGTGGATGGAGATTTGAAGTTGAAAAAATCAGTTGGTGTTCTCAATAACTTCTGTTTTAATGTGAAAGGAAAGATCGTGAACATTTGGAAGATTTAGAACATTTGGAAAGTCGTGGTTGTGAAGAGTAAAGACGGTGTGGACTTTGATGTGCTGCTTCAGACTGACTCCAGTACGATGTCATGGAAGATCTAACACATCAGTCCATCAGTATAGAGGCTATGGTTAAACCATATGTGACCAAGCAGGAGGGATGGTTTCATTTCTGTCCCTCGTTCTCTGTTCTCTGCAAAACGTCTGCTCCCACTCCACTCCCACTTTGTCAACCATCCATACATAACAGAAACTGGATAAACACACATTAGGAACAGACGTGGAGAGTTGGATATTTGAAGAGAACACTCTCTACTTTTGTGTTGATACAAGACACGTCAGCTGAAACCGATCATAACTGCTTGAAAGTTTCTCATTTACATAAAGAGGTGGTAGAAGTACTCACATGTATAATTACTTAAGAAGAAGTACAGCTACTTGTGTGGAAAAAATACTCTGGTAAATGTAGAAGTACTGATTCAATTCCTTTACTGAAGTAAAAGTAAAGAAGTACAACCTCTCAATTGTACAAAAGTAAAAAGTAAAACTGTTTTTTTTTCTAGTGATGAAATAATACTTATCTAACCAGAAAAAAATCCAAAAAGATAAGAAATGCATAATTATTAGGTAAAGAATCAAAGTTCTGAGATAAAATGTCGAAATTATGAGATAAAAAAGTCACAACTAAGAGATAAAGTCATAGATATGACATGAGAAATGCATAATTATGTAATAGAGTCTAAATTATGAGATAAAACGTAAAAAATTATGAGTTTAAAAAGTCACAATTATGAGGTAAAAGTCATAATTAAATAAAAAGTCACAATTATGAGGTAAAAAGTCACAAGTAAGAGACAAAAGTAATAATTATGAAATAAAAAAAAGTCATAAATATGAAACAAGAAATGCATAATTATGTGATAAAGGGTCCAAATTCTCAGATAAAATGTCAAAATTCTGAGATAAAAGTCATAAATATGATGGGGTGTACATGGCATTCACTGCTCACCACCACAGCGGCCAGGGGCACTCACACGAGATCCATCTGGATCACCACTCCTTATGGATATCAGACCGTTTCATTGTCAAACAAACTTCCACTTCCTCATGTACTCAGCCGAACCCATATTCACACGAGTCGTCTTCAATAATGACATTCATGTTCACAAAACAAGATGAAAGTGCATGTAGAATGGACCAATCAGAGGCTTCTTTTCTGGTCTTCTCTACAACACTGTCTGCGGTGAGTAACATGAAGACAGTAAGACACAAATGGAGCAAAATTAAAGAAAAAAATTATAAAATAAAAAGTAAAATGTAAAATGTAGAAAAATAAACAATGAGCAACAAAATTAACAAAATCTTTGTCTTATTTTGTTCACGTTACTAATTATTTTGTCACTTTATTATTCATCTTTGTTCATTTTATTGATGACTTTGGCCATTTTTTGTTCATGTTGTTGTTTATTTTAATCATTTTTAACTGTGGAACTGCTAACGTTTCAGGAGTTAAATGGTTAAACTGAATCATGTGGAAGATGGAAATATCTAAAACATGTAGGACACTGGATTTGGACACCCCTGGTCTAAATAGTTCAAATTGAATACAACTAGTTTCTTTCTAAATCAGTGTTAATAATCTTACTCTTCATACACTTGGAGGATAAACATTTGCCCTTACCAGAAACCAGAAAATGTGCGTATTTGTGCGTACTGATTTGATCTGCCACATGTGTGGTAAAGAAAGAGGCGTCTTTTTGGCTCACAGGATGTCCTTTCTCTATTTACACTGTTCAACAGTACTTTCCCTGCTGAGTGAAACCCTAGCGTGAGGTTTTCACTCTCACCCTTAACGGAGATTACAATGAAATCCTGTTCAGGTTTACTGTCTAAATAAACCTTCATTTGTGTGTGTGTGTGGGGGGGTGTTGGTGGGACAAGCTCCTCTGTGATGTTACAATGACCAGAGCTGCTCACTTTAAGCCCGTCTGCTCTGTACAAGTGCAACGTGAAACCCTGGCGTATCTCTGGGAGTGATCAACATGTGGTATTCCTAGAATTTGGAATCATGCAGCCATATGAATTATTCCAGCAAGCGCATACCAGGTCTGATTTCATGCATGCCTGAGGCTCATATCAAAGCGCTGCATGCTCTGTCTTCCTCTTGGTCTTTACTATATCAAAAGGAAAACTGTGACGCTAGGGCACAGATGCATTTGTAAAGGTGCGCTTGTAAAATCACACTTAGCATTTTTGAATGAGCTGTTTAATTGCAGGTCTTATTTGTCAGTCTGTATATTTACAGATATTTGAATTATTGCTTTACTTTGATTGAAATCCAAGTTTTTAAAGCCAACCTTATGTAACAAAAATATATTTCTCCATAGTAATGCCTCAGTAGCTGACTATCAATATATTACTGCCTGAAATTGAACATAAAAAATGTATGCATAAAATATACAGAAAAAAAAAAAATATATATATATTATTAAATATATTATATATTACAATATAGTTAAAGAGCATACGGAATTTCCACTTTCCATATATTGAATGGTAAATGGACTGCACTTATATAGCACTTTTCCACCTTCATGGTGCTCAAAGCGCTTTACATTAGCCTCACATTCACCCATTCAGGTTCTGTCAGTCCTACTGGGAGCCAAAGTCAGGATTCAGTGTCTTTGCCCAAGGACACTTCGGCACATGGACAGCCAGAGCCGCCAACCCTTCAGTCAGTGGACGTCCTGTTTTACCAACTGAGCCACAGCCCCCCTATTGAGACATATATATATATATATATATATATATATATATATATATATATATATATATATATATATATATATATATATATATATATATATATATATATATATATATATATATATATATATACTGATATTTGTTAATATATATTTAGAAATACACTTAATAATATATGAATGCACATATAAATGTATTCTCCATTTACCGCAATGTAAAATTTCAAAGTTATCCAGAATCCAGGATTTCTTCCAGAACACCATCAAAAAAAATGTAATTATTTGTTCCTTGTGACACTCCCAACATATCCTGAAAATTTGATCAAAACCCATTCATAACCTTTCGAGTAATGTTGCTAAAAGTCAAACAGACAGACCATCTCCAGTGAAAACATAACCTCCTCAGCGGACCCTCCCTACCTGCCTTGGCGGAGGTTTAAACTCTCAGTGTTTTTGTAGTTTGTAAAGTGTATTATTAAATATATATATTTATATATTCAGTAATACTCCTCACACGGACGGCCATGGCTCAGTTGGAAGAGAGTCCATTGGCGGTTCGATTCCCACTCTGTCCTTGTCAGTCTGTTGTGTCCTTGGGCAAGGCACTTCACCCTCCTTGCCTCCAGTGTCACTCACACTGGTGTATGAATGAGTATGAATGTTCGGGTGGTCAGAGGTGCCATAGGTGTGAAATGGCAGCCATGCTTCTGTCAGTCTGCCCCAGGGCAACTGTGACTACATGTCGTCGGCTTCATACCATAATTGCCTAAGTCATTTTTTTGTGTTTTCGTAAAATGAGAAAAAACACATTTTCTAAAAGTCACATCCATATTTTTTATTTCACGGAACATTCAAGTAGATGAGAAGAAAAGTTTGAAAAAAAGGACAAAACCCAACATAATTTGTTTTATGAAATAAAACTGACTTAGGCGGATTATGCCTTTGACTTAGGCAGTTTTTCTGAGAACATAAAATCATCACTGCCATTCTGCATACATTCAAACTGCCTAAGTCAAATGAAGGACTTGGGCAGGTATGTTTTTGTTTTTTATGAGTGTTCTGATTGGTCAATGACATAGGCAGAAAGACAGGATGATGCAGCAGTGGTAGGAGAGTAAAGTTATGCAAAAATCTCAATTTGACCAAAAATTGACTTTGGCAATTATGGTATGAGGCTAACGATATGTAGTTTACCACTACTAGAGGGAGCATGTGTGTGAATGGGTGAATGAGAGGCTAACGTCAGCACCATGAAGGTGGAAAAGCACTATATAAAAGCAGTCCATTTACCATTTACAATATATGGGGAAATTGACTTTCAATAAAACAGCTTTTATCTTCAGTGCAATATATGTTTTATATTTGTCAATATATGATCAAATCATATATTACAGTATATTGGATAATATATGCACTACTTTTCCATATATTGCGGCACAGTGTTGCAGTGGTTACACGGCATAGACGTGTCTCAGTCGAATTAATTATGTCATTATCTCGGGATAACAAGGTGGAAAATAATTATTATGAACATGGCTTCTGTACATTTGTACTTATAATGTGTTTGATATTTGTCAGAATACGAATCGAATATGAAGTTATGACATCAAAAACTACATTTACGAAATGAAAAGTTAGGAGTACACTGTCTTCAGTACGAATACGAATTTCTCAGATGGAAGAAAGTGGTGAAAAATACATGCGTCACAGACATTATCCAGTTGTTCCCATGGATACAGTAGAGCCGCACTGTGCTACAAGTCACAGATTTTCTAGAACGTCTAGTAGTAAAGTTGTTACTGAGCGCTGATGGTTTGAATTCCATCAGTTTTCTGTGTTTAATGGATAATGTCTGTGACGTAATGACATAAGCCATGAAGTATTTTTGACCACTTTGTGAAATTCTGTGTATTTAATCAGATTAAAAATTGTAATCATTTGACAGCCCTGTTTGTAACCTACCACTACAGTATGTCACCAATGGGTTGCTATGAACATTCTGAACACCTAAATGTGTTTTTCTGGTGACTTTTGGGTGTAGTTGCTCATTAACTCGGTACAGACTGTAAACTAGGATTTAAATCATACATTTTCTTTTGGTGGTAGAACATATCTCACTGCTTCCTACTCAATTTGAACATTTTTCGAGGTTGTAATGGTTACTTTTTGGGGATTTTTATTGCCATAGTGACTATCCGATCCATTGCTCTTTAAAGCTGTACCCAGAACTGGTGTGAGTCCAGAACATTTTCTGGTGCCAGTGTGTTCATTTGTGGTCACTGGGTGGATCAGCAGTGATGCAAGAGCGAGACTGTAGATTGCTTTTAAGCCTGTTTTCTCCATTTTTGTTTTTTGTTAAGGCTTTACTGCTTGTGTCACTAAAGTGGAGTAATGGGCATTTGATAATGATTCCGACATCTCTGTGTGTGTGTGTGTGTGTGTGTGTTTGTATAATACTTGCTGTCGTTTCGGTGGTTGTCATATTCTTACATGCTCTATTTTTTCACATTGCCCCTTAATCCTATTCTTCATGTTGGTCTAAATTTACACAGCATAGGTTTAGCATGTGGTGCTTCAGTTTTTCCTCATGTAAAATGTCTCTGATTTTTTTTTATTTTTTTTTCCTTTTCTGAATTACAGCAGTAATGCCTGAGCAGCTGCCAAACAAAGTCACATTCATTTATGATTTTCCATGTTCTGTTGTGGTTTGGATCATACCTCATTTTTACATTACTTCAAAAAGAAAACAAACATAAGGCCAAATGTAGAAGTTAAAAAAAAAAGGAAATTAATAAATGTCATTTAAATTCCTCAAAATCATTTTCTTCAAGGGCTACATTTAGCCTGATTTGACCTCCAGTGGATCAAACTAGTAAAATTATAGCATAATAATCTATAAATAATAACAATTCCAATTCAGAATCCAGGATTTCTTCTATATCACATCATAAAATTTTCATCAAGATCCGTCCATAATTTTTTCAGTTATCTTGCTAACAGACATAATGAATGAATGATTTTGTCTGTCTGTCTGTCTGTTAGCAAGAAAACTTAAATGGACGGATCTAGATGACATTTTCAAGGTAGGTTAGTAATGGGGAGATCTGGAAATGATTAGATTTTGGTGGTGATTGGGGGGCGGGGGCAAGATAACTGGATCTGGATCACTTTGAAATGTTGCATTGCGGTAAATGGAGAATACATTTCAAAGTGATTCAGAATCCAGGATCTCCTTCTGGAATCCCCTTCAAAATTGAATCATTTGTTCCTTATGACACTCACAACACATCCCAAAAATGTCATCAAAATCTGTCCATAACTTTATGAGTTATGTTGCTAACAGACAGACAGACAGACAGACTCTGGCAAAAACATAACCTCCTTGGCGGATCTTTCCTCATTCAGAGGGGGTAGGTCTGCCTTGGCGGAGGTTTGTGTTATCCGAGTGCTTTTCTAGTTATCCCTTTTATTTATTACACTAAAACAAATGTGTGTTTTTCATAATGTATTGTTTATTATGATGACGGTTGATAACAAATAACTTTAACTTCCTTAATTATTAATATCACTTGTCACTCGTCATCTGAACCCACTTTTATCCTTACTGGGGTCACAGGGGTCACTGGGGGTCTAATCCAGCTGCAATGGGTGAAGGTGGGGTACACCCTGTATGACTCTCCAGTTCATCTCAGGGATGAACATATATAGACAAACAATCACTCTCACACCTATGGACAATTTAGATTAACCAATTAACCTATCAGTGCATGTGTTTGGATGGTGGGAGGAAACTGGAGAAATCCCACACAGACACGAGGAGAACATGTAAACTCCACACAGAAAGGTCTGGTGTGGGATTTGAACCAGGGACCGTCTTGCTGTGAGGCACGAGTGTTAACCACTGCACCATTATTAATATCTTCTGTGTAATTTTTGAATTTCACAAATTCATCCCAGGGCCCATATCGGACCCTTTGGTGGACCGATTTTAGCCCCCGGACCTTATGTTTGACACCTCTGCTGTGGAGTGTTATTGGCTTTATACTTTAAAAAGTGCAGGGTTTTGATGGTTAGCTAATGTTTTCTATAGAATCTTGTTCCATTGTCGGTAATACTGCCTTATAATTTCAGCTTGATCTGATGCTGAGAACCAAAGGGGTTCTTGTTTTACATCCAATGTCATCATGACCTCATTTAAGGAAAGAAACCAAATGAAGATGATGTGTTCATGTGGAGCCAAATGCCTCCCAAGGGGTTACATTTTACCACTTACCACCATCTTGGCAGTTGATAGAGTCCGAAAACTCAAGTTAAACAGCCATTTGGCAAACGAATGGCTGCTTAATGTTGGCCAAGAGTTAAACGCTGCGAATTAAACATGCACCCGAGTTAAAATCTACTTAATGAAACAAGTTCTTCTAAAAAACAAACCGAAACATGTAAACACAGATGGTGAAAAAACATATTGAATGTGTTTCTTGAGTTTTTTTGTAGGACGGTCAAATAATTAAAGTGTTTAATAATCACAGGGCTGCTTTAGAATCATTTTGATTAATGATTAATGTTTTCATTAAAACACTTTATGTGGGTAAGGTCGACTGTTTTGTCTCTGTTTGGGGGGAAGGTGTACTCAAGTCTCCCACAAAAAAACATTATGAAATACAAAAAAGTGGAGAAAAAATTTATAAAACATGCTAACACAAATATCCAAGATTGCAAACATATTCAAACATGTTCAAAATAATAGAAATATAATAAAATATTCACTTTTACCCATAACATATTTATTTAGTTATTAATTAATATTTATTGTATGTATGAACTGTGTGTTTATTTGTAGGTGGTGAACTATGGGACATATCTATCTATCTATCTATCTATCTATCTATCTCTTTATCACAGGGGTGTTAAACTCATTTCAGTTCAGGGGCCACATTAAACCAAATTTGTCTGTCTGTCTGAAAAAACACCAAAAAGTGTAATAATATATCTCTCTATGAAAAAAAATATATTAATAATAAACATGTTAATTATATATATAAAATTAATATGTTTATTCAACAAAACCGAAACTGTTCCATTTAATATAATCAGATGAATCATAATAATGGATTAATCTTCAGTAATGCATTCATTTTTACAGTCGTAGTTGTTTTTCTACTATAGTCCATAATCCACAGTGCTGCCTTACTGTAAGTACTGATGGGAAATGAAACATAAAGTCCAGTTTAAGGAGCCGCTGTAGTGTCCAAACACAGTGCAGGGGCCTGTAATCCTCTAAGACAGCACTTTTGGATTCTGGAAAGTCTTTAATCTCCTGTGTGTATTTGATTGGCCTATACACAGCTTTAATGGATGACAGCTTTGTTGTTGTTCTGCCAGGACCCCTCTGCTTTGCCACACCTGTTGCATTGCCAGAACAGCCTCATTCGGACAAATGAAGGCTTTTTATTACACAGCCTGAATGCAACTCAGTGTTATTTTTCATGGGTCAACTCCAATTCTGTGCACATTTCCTCTGTATAAGATCCATCCATTTAAAGACATCATTTGTCTTACTAATTTAAATGGCCAAAGTGTCTGCTATGTTACAGGAATATAAATATTAATTATTTATAAGCAAAGATTTTCGAACTTATGCTGCATGGAGTTCCAAATGTTCTGGATAAAAAAACTTTGTAATTATATAATCACTATAACAGCAGTTATTTGGGTAGAAAAGGCTGCAGTTTAGATGTTCAATGTGTAATATTTGTCTTTGGTTTCACTGTGAATAAAGTCAATAATTACTGTAATTTAAGTATCCTGGAAAGAAAAGAGACCTCTGCACCCCCTCTGGACTCTGTCCCGAGGTTTTGGACCAACATATTTGTCAGAGAAATTTTAGAATGAGCACACGATCAATACCTTTTGATAACGGATGATTATGAAAGTTGCTAAGGTTGTTAAGTGTGACTCTTTACTCTGTAGGTTGATCCACAAATACAGTGGTACCTCTACTTATGAAAGACCCAGCTAACAAATAATCCAAGTCACGAAAAACCTTTGGCTCAAATTTTCATCTCTGAATACAAAAGAAAATTCAATTTACAAAATGAAAATACAGTACTGTATGTACACGCTTCTGTCAGTCTGCCCCAGGACAACTGTGACTACATATGTAGTTTACCACCACCAGAGGGAGCATGAGAGAGTGAATGAATAATGTATCAATAATGTAAAGCGCTTTGAGTGCCTTGAAAAGCGCTATAGAAATCTAATCCATTATTATTATTATTATTATTATTATTACTATACGTAACTATGTAATGTACATAAATACGTCACATACTTACTGTACGTAGCATCCCATTGGCTATGAGGGAGCTACCCATGATGCTTTTCGTTACCCTTTGACCCTCATTCATCACAGAGCTACAGTTGTTTCCTGAGTTCATTTAAACTTTATTACAATACGTATTCGAAAATGACAGTAAACAGGGTGATGGTGGCATCCTGTTCGTCTGTGTCCCAGTAACACAGACACTTTAACCATCATTTCTCGACCTAGACCAGCACTTTTAATATCGAGCGGTGCAAGAAGAGTATATGACCAGCAGACTAATGTCAGCTTCAGGAAAATTATTAAAAATTTGGACTCTGCAAGACATGGACAGAACCTCGGTCTGCTGTGACCGTCAGATCCAGTGTCCTACAGTGCTGCAGTTTGTCATTAGGCCTTGGTTTGAGATCTCACTGTTTTCTTTTTTTTCTTTTTTTTTCAGAAATTAGTCAAAAACACTCAAAAACAATTACCCTTCTCCCCTTAGGGGGGACAGGGTAATAAAATATTAGAGTCCCTTTCTATCTATCTATCTATCTATCTATCTATCTATCTATCTATCTATCTATCTATCTATCTATCTATCTATCTATCTATCTATCTATCTATCTATCTATCTATCTATCTATCTATCTATCTATCTATCTATCTATCTATCTATCTATCTATCTATCTATCTGTCTGTCTGTCTGTCTGTCTGTCTGTCTGTCTGTCTGTCTGTCTGTCTGTCTGTCTGTCTGTCTGTCTGTCTGTCTGTCTGAGTATTTTATGTAGATAATTGCAGCAATATTATTTGTACTACACTATTTTGTACTGTTTTATGTGTGTGTATGTGTATATATATATATGTATGTGTATATACAGGAACATCTGTAAAGAGTATGGACTGGAGGTCCCAGGGTCAAGATGGGAGAACCCCCCAAAGGTGACAGAGAACAAACAGGCCAAGATCCTGTGGGACTTCCAGATCCAGACTGACAAGATGGTGATGGCCAATCAGCCTGACATAGTGGTGGTGGATAAACATGAGAAGACAGTGGTGGTGATAGATGTAGCAGTCCCCAGTGATAGCAACATCAGAAAGAAAGAACATGAGAAGCTTGAGAAATACCAAGGGCTGAAAGAGGAGTTAGAGAAAATGTGGAGTGTGAAGGCAACGGTGGTACCAGTAGTGATCGGAGCATTAGGGGCAGTGACCCCCAAGCTGGGAGAATGGCTCCAGCAGATACCAGGAACAACATCAGAGATCTCTGTACAAAAGAGCGCATTGCTAGGAACAGCTAAGATCCTGCGCAGAACCCTCAGGCTCCCAGGCCTCTGGTAGAGGACCCGAGCCTGAAGGAGACACCTCCCACGTGGGGCGAGAGGAACATTTTTTATACATACATGTATGTATGTATATATGTATACATACATGTATGTATGTATATATGTCTGTGTATTATTCATTCACATACTGCTCTGCACTTCTGATTGGGAGCTAACTTACATTCCATTGCTCTGTATTTATACATGGGCAATGACAATAAAGTTTAATCTAATAATTTTACATGTTAAATTATACACATTTTCTCATAATGAGCTAATATTGTATTGTTTTAATTCATTATATTTTGTTGTTCAACAAATGCTTTCTGTCTGAAAATATCAATGTTTGGCATGTTGTTGAGGGTAGGTTAGAAGCAGAAATGGTAGTAGTGATAATGATCATAATAATGATACTGTTGATGATAATTGTAATAATATCTGGTTTCATCAAGTTTCTCTCAGCACTGAAAATGAACTTTTACCCTAAAAAGAAAGAATGCTTTGTCATTTATTGTGATAATGATCAGTGATGACAGGTATGTAAATGTTCATCAGGGGTTCATTTTGTGCTTGCTGCTCAGTTCTATCGTCCATCTAAGGAGGCCACGGTCAAAGCCAGAACAGTATTCTGCAGTTTTATGGCCTTCAACTTCCTGAAGATCTGGAACACTTTTTCCACACCTGCCACATCTTTCCTCTTTGCACTTATTTTTCTCCTTACAGCATGTTATGTAGACGCTTGGATGTTTAACTAATGGACTTTCCCTTCTTCATACTGTACGACCTTTTCCCTCTATATACATTTCTGTGCACAAACACACACTTGTAAAATGACACACAGGAGGCCTCTCTTCCAGTCGTCCCATTAACCTCTCACTCACAGGCGTTTATGGAACTGCAGTGGGATTATCTCATCTGATACTCCTGCTTTTTTTCCCCCTTTTTTAGTTATTGTTAGACTCTTCATAAATCACTTGCAGACACAATGATGTCTGGGAAAAGACTGATTGTGTTAGGGAGGTGAGGTCTTAAATCCTGACCACCCTCAAATAACTAAATCTCCGTTACCTCTCTGGAGTTTTGGGTCTTGGGAGAGATTTTATGAAGACTTTCAGGCCCGATTATTTTTCTCCAGCCAGAGACCTGCAGCTGTCCTGTCTGTGAGTACAACTGCGTCGTGGGGCTTTCATAAACGAGACAGGATATGAATTGAACATGATTAATGCTCGCTCACAAACCCTTTTTGACAATACGACTATGATCATATTCCAGTTGTGTTTTCGGAGCAGCAGGACCGCTTCAGCTCACCGTTTGCAGCTCGACTTCCGGGTGTCACTGCTTTTTGTTTGAGCACACATCTGTCTTTTTTACAGTAAATGATGTGATCACCCTGAGAAAATGTTGAAACCCTGTCTGGCTTCCAACACCCAAGAGGTTCAGACTGAGGGAAATTGTTTTTCCTCCTTCACCTCTGAACACATGCCAGCAGCCCTTTATGTGGATTTCATGACACAATATAGTGTTGATAGATTAAAAACGCTTCCATGTCTGACACATTTCATAACACATGATGAATTTCAACTTAGTAACATTCAGTGGTGGCTTGAGCTTCGTGTTTTTATCAATTTATAGGGTTAGGGTTAGATGCCTTTTTGACACAGGACAGGTCTTATGGAGATTTCACCTGCATGACTTTTACTTTTTACTACAATTAGAGATGGAGATGGTAGGGGTCAGCGATATGGTGTAAAAATAAAATTAAGATTTTTTCACCAAAAAATTGATTTAGGATTTTTTTTTTTCTCCTGATTGTTTTTTCTCTCTGGTACAGGAAATGAAGCTAGACCTAGGCTAGTTATATTAGCACTAGTACAGGAAATGAAGCTAGAACTAGCCTAGTTATATTAGCACTAGTACAGGTAATTAAGCTAGAGCTAGGCTAGTTATATTAGCACTAGTACAGGAAATGAAGCTAGAACTAGCCTAGTTATATTAGCACTAGTACAGGTAATTAAGCTAGAGCTAGGCTAGTTATATTAGCACTAGTACAGGAAATAAAACTAGAGCTAGGCTAGTTATATTAGCACTAGTACAGGAAATAAAACTAGAGCTAGGCTAGTTATATTAGTACTAGTACAGGAAATGAAGCTAGAACTAGCCTAGTTATATTAGCACTAGTACAGGAAATGAAGCTAGAACTAGCCTAGTTATATTAGCACTAGTACAGGAAATAAAACAAGAGCTAGGCAGGTTATATTAGCACTAGTACAGGAAATAAAACTAGAGCTAGGCTAGTTATATTAGCACTAGTACAGGAAATGAAGCTAGAACTAGCCTAGTTATATTAGCACTAGTACAGGAAATGAAGCTAGAACTAGCCTAGTTATATTAGCACTAGTACAGGAAATGAAGCTAGAACTAGCCTAGTTATATTAGCACTAGTACAGGAAATAAAACAAGAGCTAGGCAGGTTATATTAGCACTAGTACAGGAAATAAAACAAGAACTAGCCTAGTTATATTAGCACTAGTACAGGTAATTAAGCTAGAGTTAGGCTAGTTATATTAGCACTAGTACAGGAAATAAAACTAGAGCTAGGCTAGTTATATTAGCACTAGTACAGGAAATAAAACTAGAGCTAGGCTAGTTATATTAGCACTAGTACAGGAAATAAAACAAGATCTACGCTAGTTATATTAATAATAGTTAGTTCCTAGTACAGGAAATGAAGCTAGAGCTACGCTAGTTATATTAACATTAATACAGGAAATGAAAAAACAAATCAAGTTTTTTGTTGTTGTTTTTTTTAAATCAGCCGGAATTAAATGAATGGATATAATCGATCTATTGGCCAGGCCTTTGATTGATTCTTTCTTTTGTTTGTTTTATATGTGAGCTTTGTGTCTGTTTTCTTCTGTATGAAAACAGCCATTCCTGTTTGGATATTTTTTCCTGTACTATTGGTGTAAAAAAAAATAAATAAAAGCAATACAAAATAAAAACTAAATTAGAAAAATAGATATTAATAGGTTTGATTATGGGTGGCATGGTGGTGCAGTGGTTAGCACTCATACCTCACAGACAGAAGGACCCTGGTTCAAATCCAACACCAGACCTTTCTGTGTGGAGTTTGCATGTTCTTCCTGTGTCTGTGTGGGTTTCCTCCCACCATCCAAACACATGCACTGATAGGTTCATTTAATAGACTTGGACATATTAGCCAGTTTGAACATTAAAACTGAACTTATTAAAATCCCACTGTACTGAAAAAAAATACAAAAAGGGAGTAGGACCAGTAGGATTTGTTATATCACTATTAATGTTTTGTACCAGGGTACGTGTTCGTATGAAATATGGATCTTTTACAAGTGCAATGTGTAAAATTAAAACACTGCAGACTCAAAAATAAATGTTACTTACATAAATGAAATGTTTTTCTCATAATTCATACATTCTCAGGATCCTTCAGTTATGAGAAGTTCTACATAGTTATCAAGCAAATTGCAAAAACATTGCTTTACAGAAAAATAAATACATAGATGTAGAACTGGTGTGTTTTGTAAGGGTTAATGGTTCACATGATATGGATGGTGTGAGTTAAAAATGATGTTAAAAGAGTTGTCTCATTTGTGCAAATATCTGTAGAGCCTAAAACAAAAGAAAACAAAATAAAAAACATTGATTCTGACATGTTAATATTTTTCAGTTAAGGTTTCCACTCATGTTTTTTAATGAATATGATAAACAGAGAGATCAGCTTTAATCAGGCCATTATTTTGTTTATTTTACACTTGACTTGTTCTAATAGAAATTGACTCAGACACACATAAGAGTTCATTAAGAACTTATTTATGCCTGTGATGTACAACACAGTAAAGAAAACAGTGGACTAAAAAGAGTCCATTTAGTGTCTCCTTCCTTTGCATAGTATACAATCCTTCAGTGCTTTTGAGCTGGATATAAATGACTAGGAAACGGTAGAAAACAGTATATGTTAAAGCTCAAAATCCAAGATATTAGATGGTTTACAGTTTGGATATGTGGACCTTAGATAGATAGATAGATAGATAGATAGATAGATAGATAGATAGATAGATAGATAGATAGATAGATAGATAGATAGATAGATAGATAGATAGATAGATAGATAGATAGATAGATAGATAGATAGATAGATAGATAGATAGATAGATAGATAGATAGATAGATAGATAGATAGATAGATAGATAGATAGATAGTGCTGTTTGGCAGTAGATTCCTAAACTGCAAAAGAGACTGTATATAAAAACTGTGACATGAAAATAATACTGACAATGCAAAAATCCAAAGAAATACTGAAAATTGCATATTATGTATGTGTGTGTGTGTGCATGTGTGTATGTATGTGTGTGTGTGTGTGTGTGTGTGTGTGTATGTATGCGTGTATGTATGCGTGTGTGTATGTATGTATGCGTGTGTGTATGTATGTATGTATGTGTGTGTGTGTGTGTGTGTGTGTGTGTGTGTGTGTGTATGTATGCGTGTGTGTATGTGTGTGTGTATGCATGTACGCATGTATGTGTATACATTTGTTTCATTCACTGGATGTTTTGTCTCCTCAGAACCACGACCATGGTTGCATTGCCTGTCGGATCATCTACCGCTCAGATGAGTTCCACCCCCCCATCCTGCCGCCCCGGGCAGATCTCACCGTGGGTCTGTACGGCCATTGGGTGAGCCAACGCTGCGAGGTCCGCCCCGAGGTGCTCTTCCTCACCCGTCACTTTATCTTCCATGACAACAACCACACCTGGGAGGGCCACTACTACCACTATTCTGACCCCATCTGTAAACACCCCACCTTCACCATCTACGCCCGAGGACGATACAGCCGAGGCCTCCACTCCACCCAAGTCAAGGGTGGGACAGACTTTGTCTTCAAAGGTAAAAGCTCTGATCTACTCTGTGTGGTAGATTTAAGGTTTTAAGAAATAATTAAATAGAGATTTTTTTGGTTAGTTGTTGCAATTTCTATTTAATTTACAATGTTCTTCAAATCAAGGTTCAGTTATCGGCAACATTTACAAACATCACAGAAACTGACATAATACAATTTAAACAATAAAAGGCCATGATTTACTGACAGAGGAAGTAAAAAAGAGGAGGAAAAAGGAGAAAGGAAAATAAAAAATGGAAAAATAAAAAATAAAGAAAAAGGAGGGGAGGAGAAAAAAAAATAGGGACATTTCTTTTTATTATTAAAAATGAAGATAAAAAGGAGAATGTAACAAAAAAGGTGGAAAAGAGAAAAAGAAGGAGAAAAAAAGGAAAAGGAAGACAAAACAAAAAAGACGAGAAAAGGAGGGGGAACCAAAAAGACACATATTTATATAAATGGAAAAAGAAGATAAAAAGGGGCAAGTAATGAAAGGGAAAATGAACAGTTAGAAAAGAAAGGAGAGAAAAAAGAAGAAAAGCATCAGCATTAGCATTAGCATTAGCATTAGCATTAGCAGACTCTGCTCCTCCAAACCACAAATGCAGATTTAAAATCCAATTTTTACAGCATTTTTCTGTGACAGCGTTTTTGTCACCTTTGTGAATGACAATATTTAGTACTCTAAAAAAAAATAGCTTTTTAGAGTACTGATTGGTGCAGCCGTAAACTACACAAAACAGGCATTTTCCCAACGGAAAACTCACTCGACTTCACTTCTTGCCCTCCATCTGAAAATCATGCATGTCACGTGAAATCAACCTATTTTTCTCCTCCAATCATTTTCCCTCTGAAGCCACTTATATTTGGTACTGACAAATCTGTTTAGTTTGAAAAATGAACGAGTCTATTCTGAGAATGTAAGGAGTATAAAGTACACATATTTATATGAATATGAGGAGTATAAAGTACACATATTTATATAAATATAAAGAGTATAAAGTACACATATTTATATAAATGTAAAGAGTATAAAGTACAGATATTTATATAAATGTAAAGAGTATAAAGTACAGATATTTATATAAATGTAAGGAGTATAAAGTACAGATATTTATATAAATGTAAAGAGTATAAAGTACAGATATTTATATAAATGTAAGGAGTATAAAGTACAGATATTTTTATAAATGTAAGAGTATAAAGTACAGATATTTATATAAATGTAAGGAGTATAAAGTACAAATATTTATGAACAAACGTCCAGAGTAAAAATAAAAACTTTCCAGAGAAATAAATACTCAAGTAAAGTACAGATGTATAAAACATCTACTTAAGTACAGTAACAAAGTACTTCTACTTAGTTACTTCCCACCTCTACTTCTATAATTACTCATAAACTACTTTTGTGTCAGTATGTGTCTAACAACAGTAGTTTCTTGGTGGTCTAACCATGTGTGTCGTGTCTCTTCTAGTCAACCACATGAGGGTCACTCCTATGGACTTGGCCACTACGTCCCTCCTCAACGTCTTCAACGGTAACGAGTGTGGAGCAGAGCGGTCCTGGCAGGTCGGTGTGGAGCAGGACGTGACCGTAACCAACGGCTGCGTGGCGCTGGGCATCCGTCTCCCCCACACAGAGTACGAGCTGTTCCGCATGGAGCAGGACGCCCACAGACGGTACCTGCTCTACAACGGCCAGCGTCCCAGCGACGGCTCCAGCCCGGATCGGCCGGAGAAGCGCGCCACCTCCTACCAGATGCCTCTGGTCCAGTGCTCGGCCAGCAGCCAGTCATCCGAGTACGGCCGCGGGGACGACACAGACAGGCCCCCGAGGCTCCGTAACGGATGCAGGGGGCGACACAAGGACGAGCACAAACATGTGACGGTGTCTCTCATCCTCTTCATCACATCTGTGCTTGTTTGCTGGAAAAGCTAGAGGACACTTTCCTGCACAGACAGAACACAGTCAACATGTGGATTACAAGAAGACTGAGCAGTTACAACCACAAACTGAAGCCTTTTTAATCTCCTTTCCTTTCTGGGGATGAAGACCCTCTACGTCAGGGGTCTCAAACATGCGGTCCATGGGCCAAATGCGGGATAAATCGATTAAATGACTCCATATTTTCTTCTCACTTTTTGTTGTCTATAAAAGATGACAACTTCAAATTGTTTTTTTGTGTGTTTTAGTGGAAAAAAACTAACATTACATTATGAAAATATTTACATTTACAAACTATCCTGTAACAATAAAATGTGAATAATTTGATCAAATGTGAACAACCTGAAATTAGATACAATTTAGATCATTTTCTGCTTCTGTTACTAGTTCAATTTCAATTCAATTGTATTTATAAAGCCCCAAAATCACAACAAAGTCGTCTCACAGGACTTTACAGAAACACAATCAACTACAGAAATATATGAAAAGTCCCTTAGACCCTCCTTCTTAGCAAGAAAAAACGTCAAAACCCAGTGGGAAAAAGAAGAAATCTTGAGGACAGATCCACTCCCATAGACATCCATTTATGAATAAATGAGGGGAGGGGGGCAGGTCTAAACAACAGACACACTAAGAGTTTAGTGTCTTTGTAGAATTGATTCATAATAAAACACAAGGACAAATGATAAGTTCAGGCAAAATATTGTTAAAATTGCTCTTATTTTCTTTTTTCAGGTTATTCACATATTTTATAGAACTAAGTATTTTCATAATTTAAGGTGGGGGGGTTGCACTAAAACCAAATAAAAACAGTTGGGAGTTCTCATTATTTGTAGGTTATTCTGCTATTATTTTACTGGTCCGGCCCACTGGAGATCCAATCAGGGTGAATGTGGCCCAATGAAATCAAATGAGTTTGAGACCCCTGCTCTACATTTCCCAGCTACCAAAGAGTTAACACTGCTGCACCACATTAACTGCACTTTAAGTGGATCCAAAGACCGACCTGCCTGTTTGTACAAACAGACAAAGACATGTGTCCAGTATATCCACCACTCAGAGTATGTTTTATACTGTCCCTTAACTACAGCCATCACACGTGGACATTCTACAATGAACTCTGGACAATAAGCTTCCTGTCTCCCCCAGATACAGAGTTATGCTTTTGGGTCATTGATGTTTACAATGAAAGGGAACGACAGTCTATACTCTTCAAATATAGCCGTACAAAGTTGTGTCTTTCTGTTCTGCATACAGATTGTATACAGTGAGTCTGACATCTGCAGACAATTACTTCCTGTGCACTCTGAAGAGAAACTGTTGTACTTGATTGTACCGCACAGACAGTCACATCCTTTGTGGCCAACACTTGTTTCCACTGGGACGATTGTGAATAGTTCATATGTAGGATAAGAAGTTTGGATCTGGGGAAAAGGACATGTAACGTAGAGTTGCCTCAACAGTGTAAGAGTTCACATACACCAATAAAAACCTTTTTTAAGTCATTGTTTTAAAGTTGTCTGTTCATTATACACACTGTGTGGCCATAAAGCAGGTTTTTTGTTTCAGACTGACAGCCCCCTCTGACCATATAGGTATAGAAAGGGCAGAGGCGGCTGTGGCTCAGTTGGTCGTCTAAAAACCGAAGGCTTGAAACCAGCTTTTTCCTTGTCATGTGAAGTTGTGTCCTTGGGCAAGGCACTGCACCCTCCTTCCCTCCAGTGGTGCTACTCACACTAGTGTATGAATGTTTGGTGGTGGTGGGAGGGGCCGCATGTGAGAGTGAATGAATAATGAATCCACTGTGCGCTTTGAGTATGTATTCATAGAAAACCACTATATACATCTAGTCTATTATTACCTCCACCAAAGAGGTTACTGTCTGTCTGTTAGTTAGCAAGATAAGTTAAAAACATATGGACGGCATTCTTACATTTATATAAATATCTGTACTTTATACTACTTACATTTATATAAATATCTGTACTTTATACTCCTTACATTTATATAAATATATGTATTTTATACTCCTTACATTTATATAAATATCTGTACTTTTTACTCCTTACATTTATATAATAGTTTGCGTATTCTTAGAATAGACAAAGTAAATGGATGTGAGTGGCTTCAGAGGGAAAATCAATGGAGGACAGAAATGATGACTTTCAATATTATAATTATTACTTATTCCATGATTGTGACCATCTCCTCATTTCGATTTTTTAGCACTTTTTAGCACTATATTTTTATATTGATCAGTCAGTGCATGTCATATACTTTTATAAACCTAGTGATTAAAATGTGACTGTAGTACTGTGACTTGTTGGTACAAATATTCAAATCCTTCAATGAAGATAACAATAATAATAAAACACCAAAATATTCCTTTGCCTTTATTAAGGATAGTGTAGTAGAGCACAGGTGTCAAACAAATGGCCCATGTGCCAAAAACAACCAACCAAAGAGTCCAATCTGGTCCATGAGATGAAATGCAAAAAAATACAATATTAATACAATATTAATAATCAAGGACATTCAAATCATTTTAGTTCATATTCCATATATAACTATAAATAACAGCTACACATGTTCGTCTTTGTTTCTGTGTTATAAAAAAAAAGCAAATTACTTAAAAACATTTACATTTAATAACAACCTGAAACATCTTAATTTTACCAATATTCTCTGTTACAGAGGTCCTTGTGTATTTATAGACCCACTATGTTATAGATTGTAATGCACATGTGCAAATGTCAAACTGAAACATGACATTTTTCTTAAGACATTTCATGTTATTCAGATTTCTAAGGAAATTTTGGAATTGCAAACATTGTTTTATAATGTCATTTTACTTTTTTCACTGTTATCTTACTGGTCTGGTCCACTTCATTGGGCAGCATGTGTCCTCTCACCTACAGTGTCCCTGGTGTACAGAGACAGGACCCCAGGGTGCTGCGACGGGACCTTAGGCTGTACTAACACCTGAACCATACATGGAAGGAACAAGTACTCAGCTGCTAGAAGTTCAGTGTTAAACTATGTATTATGTATTGGAGTAATAGCAATATGTACTGCATGAAATACATCATGTTACAGAAGGACAGAGGTGGTAAAAGTACTCACATTCTGGATAGAAGTACAACTACTGGTGTGAACACAAATACTAGAAGTACTGATTTAACTCATTTATTGAAGTAAAAAAAAAAAAAAGGCATTTTATTTGTATTTTTCCCATTGATGAAATACTAATTTAAGCAGGAAAAATCTGAAAAGTTTCAAAAGTATCTAAAAGAAAATCTTTAAAAGTGAGTTACTGTGTAGTTCAGTGGATATGGACAGGAAAATTTGGAAAAATGGGAAAAAAGTCACAATTGGGATAATAACCCATCATTGTGGGGTATAAAAAAAGGGGGGAGAAAAGTCCGAAATATGAGATGAAAATTAATTATGAGATTAAAAAAGTCCCAATGATGATGTAGAAAGTCTTTGTCCACTTATTTTTCCTCTTCAACGCCTTATTTTTTATACTATCACATCTGTTTAGTTTGAAAATGTACCAAGGGATATAAAGTACAGATATTTATTAACAAATATAGGGAGGAAAATTAAAATATTTACAATAAATAAATAGTCAAATACAGTTTGTTGCCACCTCTGCACACACTCACCCTGTGGAGCTCCTGGGTGTCAGTGGGACGATAGAACAGAATCAATTACTGAATAGATTAGTAAAAGATAAAGATCCCACCGGTAGGAACAAGTTGTGATGGTGTGATAGTGAGTGTACCTGTCAGATTTACAGTAAAACCCTCTGGACAGAAGCCTGTTAGAGACAGACTGTAGAAAAATAAACAAGACGCACAGACACTAGATAACTGCGATGATGCGATTCACTCTGGCCTTGATGGAGTAAAAAGATTTAGGTGATGTGTTACCCCCCCCCCACACCCCTGAATAGGAGAGGGGGATTGTTTTTAATTTGTTTGTCTGCTCGCAGCTTTACACAAAAACTACTGAACCATTTTCTATTAAATATTTCAGAAAATGTTCCAGGTGGTCCAGAATAGATCCCATTACATTTAAATGAGTGTAGGTCAAAGGTCACATTCGCTAACTGGAAAAGCACTCAAGAGTGCCAACCTCCGCCAAGGCAGACCTCCCCCCTTCGACTGAAGAGAGGTTCACCAAGGAAGTTATGTTTTTGTCTGTTTGTCTGCCTGTTAGTTCACAGGATAACTCCAGATCTTGATAACATTTTCAGGATGTGTTGGGGGTGTCACAAGGAACAAATGATTACATTTGGTGGTGATCCAGAAAAGATCCTGGGTTCTGGATCACTTTGAAATGTATTCTCCATTTACCACAATGTCAAATTTCAAAGTGATCCAGAATCCAGGATCTCTTCTGGATCACCACCAAATTTGCAAGGGATAATACATGGAACACTAGTTACTATCAGAAAAATATTCCCTGTCGGGGCAAACAAAACCCCGACGCCGATATTTTTCGTGTTCCATGTATTATCCTGCTTATTCTACGGGTTATTACAGTTTATTAGTGTCTCTACTCTAACAGAGTAGTGTTGTAAAATAGGCGGGGCAGACAGAAGGGGGTGCAGAGAGTTTCAGGCGGAGAAAGACGGATGTACACAGTCAGGACGGCGACTGGAGCAGGTGTTGTCCCGTTCCTGCAAATAAATACTGAAAACGAAGCTCACTGAAACCGCTCCTTGTTTTCTGAAAACCAGCATAGAGGAGTGAACTGATGGATAAAATACTGGAGATTCTGTACGAGATGAGGACGGCAATTTCCCCTGATTTCCTGACTACAGTAAGGATAACATCAGCATAGGTTAACATTGGATAAGCTAGCAGTTACAACCAAGCTAATATTTACTTTAAAAGTGGCCGAACTACCTGCGGAGTGATATGGTACAGTGAATCTGAAGTGACAAAACCCGTTGCCATGGGCAGCGGGCGTTAACGGCGCAGCGGGCGGTTATAGAAAAAAAATCCGCCTGCTGACGTCATTCCAAGTGAACGGGACGTTCTAGAGGGCCGTGGAATAAAATCATATAATTATTTCCACTTCTCCCCATTATCAACATACCCTGTAAATTTCATCAAGGTACTTCCATTACCTTTTTAGGTATCTTACTAAATGACAGACAAACTGTAAATATGTGTTTTCACAATAAGAGACAGGGCAACTCAGGTAAAGTGTGTGTGTGTGTGTGTGTGTGTGTGTGTGTGTGTGTGTGGGGGGGGGGGGGGGGGGGGGGGGGGGGGGGGGGTTGTTGTGGCAATACTGGCAACTACTGGACCAATTTCTATGAAATATTTCAGAAAAGGTTCGAGGTGGTCCAGAATATTCCAGAAAACTTTGGTTAATGTCGGTCACATTCAGGAAGTGCTGCCCAGCACAACAAACCCCGCCTCCCTAAGGCACATTTTACCTGATCTGCTCTCTCTCTTATTGTGAAAACACATTTTTGGTGACTGTGACCTTTGACCTACATTCACCATAATTGATCTATTCTGGACCCCCTCACACCTTTGCTGAAAATGTCATGAAAATTGGTCCAGTAGTTTTTACTGAAAGCTGCTTAAGAAACAGACACACGAACCACCTCAAAAACAGCACCCCTCTGCCCTTCCAGGTGTGTAGGGGGTGGGGGGGGGGTTTCACAGAGATAGGGCAAATTGAGTAAATTCTGTGTGTGGAGGGTGGGGTTTGTTGTGTTTTCAGTTTTCATGGACAGGACACAGATCATGTAACAGTGAGATTAAAGCCCCTCTGCTTTTACATGAGAAAGGATTTTAATAGAACTTTCTTATTTTAGACTCAGACATTATGTGTCATAGAGAATACAGCCAGGTCATTATTCCTTTTTCTCTGTAGCCAAGAGGGGAAAAAAGCCCCCGTGGTCTTTTCCCATGCTACCCTTTCCTCTGGGAGTCACAATGAATCATAATTTTGGAGCTTGAATAAAATAATTGTAGGTTTTCCGTTTGTGACAATAAGAACATTTCATGTTTTAACCATCAAACTAAAATGACAACGTCTGAGGTCAACCACTGAAAATGTTGTCATACTCTTAAGTCCCAAAACTGCCCCAGGGATTAGAACCTTTAAGGTATGGTGCATCCCCCCCCTCCCTTACATTCTAAATCGCCAACACCTTTCAAAGTGACGATAAGCAGAAAAATAAGCCAGTTCTTCCTCCTCCAGTGTCGACATGACGTTACACCAGTACGACGACGTCAACTTCAGTTCAAGATTATTAGAGGATGCAAAGTTTTTACTAGTTTTGGCAACTATTAGCTGAAAAATGTCATCTTAGTGTATTTAAAACACATGACAGACTCACACTTTTTCTTCTTTCATTGTCACGACTTCAGTGAAAAGGAAAAGAAAAAAAAAGAAAAAAAACAATCTCCAATTTCCAAACATTGGCTCAGATACTGACAGAAACCTTGGCTCACCAGAAAAGCAGACTCATTTTAGTGCTCCAATAAAAAAAAGAAAAAGGAAGAAAGAAAACATGTGAGTGTGTATTATTGAAGAGAGACGCAGGAAAAGACAGCTATCAAAACCACATTTTTAAAATTTTATTTCTTCAATGTTTAATACCATGGAACAGGATTGTAAGAATGGAGACCTTATTTCAGTCAATATTTGCCTCAGAAGGAATATATGCTGTGTATAATAATAATAATAATAATAATAATAGTAATAATAATATTAATGATAATAATAATAATAATATAAAGTCTGCATTGGTGTGTGTCAGGAAGAGGAAAGGACAGAAATATACAAGAAAGAGGCACCTATATCCCCAGCTGGACCTGAACATTCCATGACAAGTAGAAGAATTTACAAACTGAACAAAATTACTTCAGAGGCAACCCAGCAACTGGTAGGAAGGTCTTCTTGATTGAACCCATTTCCTTTTGCATTTAAAAGGATTTAAAACATTTACAACACACCTAAAATTCCATTGAACTCCTATTAAAAAACAAAAGGAAAAAAAAACCTAATCTTTCGACGGCCTGTTGCAGCTTCCATAACCGATGATAGAATACGACTTTCAGTGTCCCAACACTTGACCTGGATATCCAGCCATCAAAAACAGACACAAAAAAAAAAAATAGGGAGCAATCGCCTTTCCTTTCTCATCTCTTTCTTTCGGTGTGGTGTGTGTGGACTAACCGTGTGAGATTGTAAAAAGGCGACGCCTTCAAATGATGCTGTACAGATGTGTTCACTACCAATGATATGGCAAAGTCAACAGAAGGGCTTCTTGGGTTTTTTTTGTTTTGTTTTTTTTTTACTTTTTCCGAGCCTTTTTGATTCCGGAGTCGGGGCAGGGGGATACGGCTGGCATGCATCTCCCAGTCTACAACATGAACTTCCCTAGGAAGAATCCAATGAAGATGGCTGCTATCACGACGAGGAGGGAAGGCAGGGAGGTGGTGCTGCTTTCTCTGCCCAGGAGGCTAGTAGAGTTTGATGTCATGTGGTCTGAGCGGGGTACCTTTCTCAGTCTAAGACCTTCATCCTGCAAAAAAAATTAAATAAGAAGAAAAAAAGGTAACGGTGTGGTAGTGTTTCACATGCAGAGCAGAAAACTGGGAGGAATAATAATGTGAGAAATTAATTCAAGGTTTACAAAGACATGAACTAATTAGTCCCTAAAGGAAAAGAAACAGAGCAGATTTTCAGATTAAAACAAGAGTTTGGACTAAATTTGACCATTAAACCTGTTCTACAGCAGCAGGAACAAAAAGGCAACAGCCACTAATGAGGGAAGTGAACATCATATGGATCATATGGACAGGCAATATACACCAACCTGTAAGTTAAATATACTACCATTTAATACCTTTTTTTTAATTTTATTTTTGCTACCTTCAGATTTTTTTATTTTCTTTTTTTTACAACCATCACGACACCGAGTTGCAAGTGTTAATCAGAAACCATGTGTGATACTGTATGTTCACAGACTGACATCCAACATTACATTACACTTACTATCCAAAGAGTTATTTTGTTACAGGGTGTTGGTTACAGTCCCTAGTAACTGGTACAATGTGAGATGGGCTGCCTTGCTAAAAGGCCACTTAAGTCATGGAATGGTATGGGATTCAAATTTGCAACCTTCTGAAGGTTGACTTCCAACCATTAGGTGACGGCTACCAACACTACACAAGAAGAGATTTACAGAAAATATTACACATTTAAATTTCGGGGGAAAACGCAACAAATTTCATGAACTCAATTTGTCAAAATAAATGTCATAAATAAATCTCTAAACTTTGAAAGAGTGAATAAACTAATAAATAAAGACAACAGCCTTTAATAAAACACTGAAATGATGAGAATCGTTACGGCAAGTGCCTCAACTGCATAACCTTGTCCTCGATAGTTTTATCCATTTGCACCAATGGTTGCCACCCGTGCATTCCACTTTGGTGACTGCATGTGTCATCTTTGCCTCCATCCAACTTATAAACACAAATTAGTTTCAAGGCTCAATCCCATTTCACCTCTTTCCCTCTGTTTTGCGCGTCCATGTTTAGGGGTAGGGGTGTCTCAATTCACATTAAGGCAAAGGGGTAGAAGGGGAAGGGCTTTATACCCCTTCAAACGGAAATTTTCCAGATGCAGACTCCAAGCGGAGGGGGTACAAGGAATTGCGAATCGTTTTAAAAATGGCAGTATCTACAAAAGAAGTACATACATATATTTGCTGTAATTAACTGTTGTGAACAGTTGTATTGTATAAAGTTTGACATTGTCACAATGTCTAAAAGGACATTTTATCCATAAGACGCACGTTGGAGGAAAAAAAAAAAAGTGGGGTAATCGGTCAAGGGGTAGCGCTTCTGATTCAATGCAGATATTAATAAAAAATATCCTCATAGCCCAGATTAACACGACAACTACAAAAGCAGACATATTTGTTTACTTCTGGTTAAAGCTGTCGTTTTTGGTTACGCAACAAATGTTGGAGTGAACTGATGACGTAGGCGAGTGTTGAAGGAGTGTCCCAATTTATACAGGTTGATTTTCAAGCCCTATGCTTTAAGCTGTAGTTTATTTGAAGGGATAAAGGGGTAGGGGTATGGGGTATAGGGTGAAAGGGGATTCAGTCTAAATCTACCTGTGGACGTCAAACATACACTATATTACCAAAAGTATTGTCTCACCTGCCTTGACTTGCATATGAACTTTACATACCGTTGTTAATCCATACAGTCATATGGCTTCACTCTTTGCAGCTACAATAGCTTCAACTCTTCTGGGAAGGTTTTCCACAAGGTTTAGGAGTGTGTTTATGGGACCATTCCTCCCAAAAGCATTTTGTCAGATCACACACCGACGTTGGACCGAAGGCCTGGCTCTCAGTGTGTGCTCCGATTCATCCTAAAAGTGTTCTCTGTTCAGGACAGTCACATTAACTCTCTCACTTATGTCTTTATGGACCTGACTTTATGCACGACTGTTAACACTAACTTGGCAGCATGAAAATACACAAAGTCTGTGTCTCTGTCTGTGTCTCACACACAGACACACATTTGCAGAACACAGAAAACTCCATAGATTAACAATGGGATGTCACTTGAGTGTATTTCAAGGCAGGTGAGCGAATACCTTTGGGAATATAGTGTATGCAAACTTCACAAGATTTTTTTTTTTTATTATTTAATAAAATGGAACACATTGTCCAAGAGAAAAACAAAAAAACCCCCTTGTTTAAAAAATAACTTTTGCTTAAATATAATACCTTTAAGGTCCATTAAATTTTGCGTTCTTAATTGATCACTTTTTAATACTTTCTAAAACCCCTGATGTGGATTCTCTCATTAATGATCACATCCAAGTTGGACTAAAAATAAGCGCAATGTGTACTTTTCCTGTTCACTGACCAGAGCAACTGTCAATTATGCATTTATACTTTCTACCCTTCTGACAGATCCAAGGAGCACCTAAGATCTGCACATCACAGGGGGGTAAATGCTCTAAAATAAAGTTCAGTTTTTGGCCTGTTTTGTCCCTGCAGCTCATCTTCATACATATGAGACAAGGATGAAAGTCAACACCTGAGGTATTCGACTAATTCCTCATTAAAGAGTCAAACCTTTAATTGCCGGTTCTCCTCGGCCAGCTTGCTATTCTCCACCTGCAGCCTCTTGCACTTTTCCTGCGCTTTCTTCAGGTCCGTTTCGTCCGGCGAGGCGGCAGTGGGCACCGCCGATGCTGATGACTCGGCCTTCACAGAGTTCATCACCGGGGCTGCTTTGATCGCCTCCACTTCATTCTGCTCCACGGGGGGAGAGGAAGAGGAAAAAAAGCCATGGAGTGAAATCCAGCGTGCCCTGAGCTAAGTGGGGAGGTTAGCCTCCAGACAGGAGCACGGGCCAAAGAAAAGGCAGCCTTGTCCGGGGGCCCAGAAGCTCCACGCAGCAGCACATCAAAGAAACCAAGGAGGAAACGCATCTCTCCAAAAAGTCATGTTTGATGTGGTTTTGTTTTGTGGCACAGACAACATGACGACATGGAAAAATAGAAGCCTGCATTGTGAAAATAGAGCTTTTGCGTTGTAAATACAAGCGGACAAATATGCAGGATATGATGTTACGCTTGTGCCATGATCTAAGAAGAGCATCTGAACACATGCTATGAAGAACACAGGTCATTTGACACTGGGTTATAAAGACGTTAGCTGAAGAGTATGAAGGGATTCTGTGTTTGTGGACATGCTTTCCATGCAGAGGCGTTTTATCAATTCAAGAAACTCAAAAGTTAAAAGGCGTATTCTAACAGTAAACACGCATTATTATTTATTATTCTTTTATTTTCCAAAATAGAAAACGCAAAACATCTAAACAAGTGACAACTCCAAATTTTCTTCCATGTTTTAGAGCAAAAGAAAGTTAAAGTACCCATCTACCAACTGTCCTTTAAAACAATGTGAGTAACATGAACAAACAGACACTTCTTCAGAAAATTAAATACAACAATAACAGGACCATGTCTCAGTATATTATTAACAACAGTGATCTCCAACCCCCGGTACCGGTCCATGGATCAATTGGTACCGAGCTGCCGACTGCCTAATACAGAATTAATTATTTCTCTTGTATTCATTATCTGAGTCTGAACAATCTTTTATTTTGAAAAATGACTGGATTCTCTCAGTTGCATCTATGTCACTTGAACGCCATAAATCTAACCTACGTGTTCGCAAAATAAGTCAAAAAACGGTTTATGTCGAAGAGGAAAAGGCCGACTGAAGAGACAGAAGAGCCTACAAATTCCAAGAAAAAGAAAGCTTTTAACAGACAATCCCAGGAGTTGTACTTGGAATATGGATTTATCGTGACAGGTGATTCCCACAGACCAAGCCTGCTCTTGCGGTGACAGATATAAACAATCTACGTTAACCCCCCTCCCCCAACCGGTCTGTGGTAAAATTGCCAAACGTTGACCGGTCCGCTGTTATAAAAAGGTTGGGGACCACCGATTTACAACATACAGTATATTTATTAGTGGATCTACAAATACATAAAACATTTAATAAACAGGCAGAACATGGATAAACTTACACTTATTCATGTTTTTGTGAAATGATAGATTGTTTTAATGTAAATACAGTAAAATGACAAGAAAAAGTAAGTATTTATAGGTTATTATGATAATTTTTACTGATCCAACCTATTTTGATCTGTATGTGGAACCTGAAATAAAATCATCAATATATTCACTATCATTTTTGTGTTTCACAAATTTATCCCAGGGGCCAAACTGGACTCTTTTGGGGGCTGGATGTGGCCCCTGGGCCACATGTTTGACACCTCTGACTTAAATAAACTTGTCAAACAAGCTTACAAGGTTTAATGGTGACCTTCTCTATTACATTACTTACATTTCCTGTTGAAAAAGTCAAACTTAAACTGCTTTGTTTACTATAAAAACGTTATTGTGACACAGGGCCTGTGTGGACTCAGCACCTCCTCCCTGGAAGTTCAATCCGTTTGGTCCCTGGTTGGTGACATTTTCACCTCAAAGGACCGGCAGGAGCCAGCAGAGTTATCAAACTACACCTCTTATCTAAATCCAGATTACACCGAGGCCACGTTTACACAGGCTCCTAGTGTTCAGGGTGCAACAGTGGTGAGCACTAATCTGCTTTGTACAAGGTAACGGACACTGGTGTGAGGTCAATACTCGAGTCACTAGTAGACTGAATATAGATTTACATCTGTATTTTTATAACAACCCAACAAACCACCAATTTCACATCAAACTATTTTAAGGTTTGACATTAGAGGTGCACATTCTAAATTTTTAAACATCGACATCACAGTGTACATGTGCACAACAGTCACAAGGCAGGTCCTGCAATTATTTGTATTTGTATATACTTTTTAAATGCATTTATTTAATTTAATTTTATAATTTAATTTTAATTTATTTATTTTTAATTAGCAATTGTATTTTATTATTTCGGCTACAAGAAGGATGATACTAAAACGTATGTTCTGTGTCGACCACGAAAAACTAAAACAGCTATTATATACTCAGCATTTTTTCTATATTGCAATATATATCCCATGATTAAATTTTTTGTATTTTATTTGTTTTTTAATCGCATTGTCAGTTTTTTCTAATATCATAGAGCCATATTTCACGTCTTCAGTGGGAATTACCTGAAAACTTCAACAAAGTGGAAGCCAAATCAAGTCCACATTTACCTGCTGCTCAAATTACAATGTGTCAAAAGGAAAAACTAATTATAGATTTAAGAAAAAATTATTATTCATTATTATAGCTGCAAGCAGCATTGCAGTCAAATTCCAAGCGGCGGGAGAAGAAAACTAATTTTAAAAACATTCAGTGACCAGTTCCATATTTTCTGGGATTGTCCTAATATTTCCTCATCTGAGCAGAAATAATAGTAATGATTAAATCAATATTTAACTTAAAATCTGATCTGACTTGTGTTACATATTTAGGAAATCTACCAAATGAGCTAAACAAACTATTACCCGTTACAACTGCTATTAGCAAGTAGTAAAAAGGAAGTAACTAGGAAACAGCTGAATAATGAATGTCCAACAAGTTTTGACTGGTTAAGTATAATAGAAGAAATGCACAGCATTGACAGATTAACATTTTCCTTGAGACACTGACAGAGGTATTAAATACTTAGTCCTTTATCTTCAACAGCACATCTATCCTTTTATCAATGTGGACATGTTGGAATTTTTTTGGAAATGTATTTTATTTTTAATTTATTTTGCTTCTTTATAAAATGACACAGAAAAATTATTTCCAGGGTGAAGAACTTTATACTTCCTGTGACTCTGGAAGGGTTTATTTATTTTCAATGTTAACTTTGCTTCTGTCACTGTGAACAAAACAGGAGGACAGTTTGTCTTCTATAGTCAAATACTGGGAACTTTTCACCTTTTATTCTTTTCATTTTATGTAGCCCATGAAAAATGTATGGCCATTAACCCTTGTGCGGTCCTTCGTAAAAGGCACACTGGCTGTGTCCTACAATCAGGTCTTAAAAACCCAGATTCCAAAGTTCAGTTCCATAGACTCATCACCCCACCCCCCCAAGGATATATTACTGTTTTCAGTAGTAAGCAATGGCATCCTACAGTACGTATAAAAAGGTACATTTGTGAACCACCGGGTCTCTTTGACCCGAAGGACTGCACAAGGGTTAATCCATAGATGACCCTGTCTGAGGTTTGTTTTTTCTTTACATATATTTTTACTCGTTTATAACTCACAGGAAAAAAAAAATTAATACAAATAAGGTTTAAAAAACAAATATATATATATATATATATATATATATATATATATATATATATATATATATATATATATATATATATAATTAAAAAACTGACAATTACACTGACTGTGAGTGGGGGAGGGGGTGTGGACCTGTGCAGACTCGCTCCCTAATAATGCCATCTTTAGAAACTAACAGTTTGGGGTTTGATGAGGTGAGGATTGGAGACAAACACCGTTATCAGCTGCAGATAACCGTCTGCATTTCATTTCTTCTGCTCCAGAGGACCAGGATCATATCCGTCATGTGGTCACTGGGTAGTCTGGCTTGTTAGGAATATGGGTGAATAATTCAGTCTGAGCAGTGGAAGGGGTTTTATTTGCCCTTTTTCCTGTATTTGTACATTATTGCTTATTACTGAGCTGCAACTACAACCTGAAAATAAGTTTTGCACAGCCTTATTTTGTATTGTATTTTGTATTATTTTTTATTATTATACAAAATTATATGTATTTTGTAGGGATGTGATAATAATATCAATGTGTACCTGATGTGCACACATTCTACCAAAGCAACTTCTCTCTTGGCAAAAATGCCCTAGGAGAGAAAAAAAAAAAAAAAAAAAAATCAATATTCAACTGAATGATGGGATATAAAAACCTGAAATAGATTTTTTTTCATACATGCCGTTAACTGTGGATGAGTCAAATTTTAGGATTGACCCTTTAACTCACTTCTACGCTATGAAAAAGACAAACTGGTACTTTTTCAACATGTCGAGTACATTGATGTAAGCATTCGTGTTTATGATATTGCACCAAGTTAACGTGATCCATGTACCATCAAGCAGGATTAGTTCTCAGAGCTTCTGTTACAGATCCCGGCAAAATAGTTACTAGTTCGAAAATTAATTTGGGAAACGGTGGTGATGTCCTTTGGGTCTGTCCAATGTCAGTAGTGACATTACAGGAACGCTACAATACTAATCCAATCATCCAGGTTAAATATCTCTCCCTGAAAATAAATAGGAATAATGAATTCTGCAGACTAATTAACAATGTTGCATGACTTACTTCGCGTGCTGTTTGGAGTTTTGCAAATACCAATTTGGATAGAAATTACCAACAGGACCTTGAAGGCATCTGCCCCTAATTAACCAGTGGAAGATCCTTTAACCCTTCACTGTGGGTTACATGGCTCCAGCGAGCGGGTATTAAACGCCGACATCTTATTTCGCATTGAAAAACTTTTCCCAGCAGCTACGCTTGTTACTAACACTAGGTCCACTGGAGTTCACTGTGGGTAGAAGAGCCGACGCTCCCTGTTAAAATGCAAAATGCTGCCGATTAAACAGTCAATATAGTCCAGCTGCATAGAAACCCAATTGTTTAACTCAGTATAAAAGCAACAAATTTGGCACATATATAGATGATGAGGATATTCTACATGTTTGTAGATGTGGAGCCACAATAGATTATGTGTAGAAGAGATATGGTGGCCATTATATATATAGGCTGTGTATACCAGGGGATAGTACAAAACAAAGCACAAAAATACACACACACACACACACACACACACACACACACACACACTATTGCTGATTCAGTGAAATTTCACATTTACTTGCACCATGTAATCAAGAAGAGGCTGACTCGCACACTGTAGTTCGCAATTCTAGGATATTCAAAAATTATCCATTTATATATGCGACATTAATATATTGCCATAATTTATTTATATTTTGTGATTAGTTACTCATTAATACATATCGTCAGATAATTTACTAATGTAATAGTCTTTTATTCTAAAGTAGAAAAGGTGATCATTTAATCACCTAGATTAAATACACGACCATTAACCCAATACTATGTGCAGCCTTTTTTTTATTTTATTATTTATTTATTTTTAATCACTGCTATGCTGCATCTCCTAGTAAATATCTTGAGTGGCTCTGAATGCTAAATTTGTTCTGAATATGTAAATCTACAAGTGTACCAAATTTGGTGCCATTATTCCGAGTTAAACAATTGGTTTGATAGTTGGGACGAAGCCACTGAACTAATAATAAAAACATGACTATTACTCATTTCACTGAAGAGGTCATTGTTGTTGCAGTCACATATTAACAAGGAATGAAACACTATTTGTCAAGAGAACAATGACTGTCATCTGTGAAGCCATCATTGTTGTCTTCTTCAAACCACGTTTGTACCTATAATGACAACTATATCAGCTGAAATTAAAAGGCAGCCATTTTATATATACTTTTTTTTTTTCATAATTTCTTCCTCATTTCTGAGCTTCCCACATTTTCTACGCTGCTCCAGAAGATTCACTATTCTAAGAAAAATAATACATGTAATGTGCTGTGTAGGAAGGAAGCATCCACGTGAAAAGACAAAGACCGTGAACATTTAAAAGAAAAAAAAAAAGTAGAAAATGTGGGATATTGTGGAAATTCTCACAGAGTTCTGCATTCAACATCAGTCCTTCATTTACAAAATTATACCTCAGCTTATGATTATAGTTTGGTGGAAATAAGCTGCTTTTACAATGTGCAGAGGCAACTCTTACCACTTTATCGTTTTCAGAAGGCAACTCGAAGACGCATCTCAGCTTGGAATCCATGAGATCATCGGGTTTTGCATCTTTCCACTGGCGGAGATGAAAAATGGGCATGTTATTCATCAAGCCAAACTGCTAGCAGCTGGATTCTATCCACACACACATACATACATTTCAGCCTTCTTTATACAATTCATATGCAATGTTGCCATGGCTCTTTCCACCGATTTTAAGTCTTTTCCAAAAACCCAAATCATTGAGCCTAACAGGGTAGTTTACCTTCTAAAATATAAAATACACTATATACATCTCTGGGAAGTAGAAACCTAAACATACATCCACAGTGTAACAGAAGTGCAATTAGGTTCAGTAACACAATATAAAAATGACAACTGATCAGTTACCTTACTTGATTCCATTTTCGTCATTACATCCATTACATTACATTACAGTCATCTTTATTGAACTATACTTCCTGGATTCTGATTGACATTTAGGACGAGTCTGTTCCTGAGCCCAACACAGCTACAGGGAATGTGTTTTACTGACTGGACCGCTGCTGCTCTCTGGTGGATCATTTGAGAATGCACTACACTCTGTTTTTCTTCCGACTGAGCTGATGGTTTTAAGTTTATCCAAACAACTACTTCTACAGTTTGCACTTCAGTTCACTTTCATGAAAATCAAATTCTGAGCCAGTGGGTCACAAATTATGGACCCCCTCATGTACCCCTGCCCTACTGCATCTGTAGATGTTGGTTCATCTAAAGCCTGTCTGTTCATGGGGCTTTATGTCTTTTCCCTCTGGGTTTTTGGAGTTTGTCCTTGGCCAGAAGGAGCGTCTAAGGACAGGGGATGCCTGCACATTTTCACACACTAATTTAAGTCACACTTGTTCTGAAGTGTTCAAAGATCCTCTGTAACATAACTTAGTAACTGAAATTGCCAGTGCTCCTCTGAACACTAAACTATTTCTACAGTTTCGATGAAGTGCAAGAAAACAAGGATAAACACCGGATGTGTATATGAGGGAAAACAGAGTTTAAACAGGTGGGTCCCGGCACAACAAACCCTGTCCCTCTTGCACACACCTGACCTGACCCGATTTGCCCTCTCTCTTATCATTGCGAAAACACATTTTTGGTGACTGTGATCATTGCATTCAACAAAATTTAATGGAATCTATTCTGGACCACGTCACACCTTTCCTGAGAATTTTATACAAATTGGTCTAGCAGTTTTCACGTAAAGCTACTTACAAACAAAACAAACAAACTGACTCAACAACAGGCGTGTTTCCACTATTGGAACTTCGGGTCCATTTTACAGCGATTCCACTGACCAGGCCGTCCCGATAAGCAGCGCTATCTGAACTTTTACAGGAACTAACGGAGTACTTACTCCAGGCTAGGTACTCCAGAAGAGCCGCTGGGCGGAAATCTCGCAGATTAGTTGTCCAAAATTACCTCATCAGATTACGACAAACAACTCAAGTGTAGTTTTTTTTTTTTTTACTCAAGAGTAGTTGGAGAAAGTTCACCACACAACGGAGCAAAATTTCTTATTTTTCAAGCTCTCTGTTTCCTTCATCTCTGGAGAATTCTCCTTCCAGAGCAACTCTTCTTCTTTCAGTCTTATACCATTACTCTAAAGCAACAGCACAAACCCAACATGTCTGGGTCTACTTTAGGAATGTTAACAACCATTTGACAGATGGTTGACCACATCAATGTTGTCCGGTTATAATTTTCTGCAGTCGATTAATAAACAGCTTACTGGGGGGCCGTTTACATGAGGACAATTGCAATTAAAAACGACAAATTTTTTGGAAATGCCTTTCCTTTATGCGGCACCTGCACTGTCGGGTGTGAATACGCAAAAATCTGAAGACCCCTTCCAGAGTGGGGGCGTATTCAAAACGAGTCTGGTCGTGTCCCAGTCTAAAAAACTGAAGACGAGACGGCTCTTTAGCATCTTCCGTTTTAATCGTCACTGTTTGAACGCAGCATCAAACCCGTTCATTCCCTCTGCTGTCAGGCGCTTAGTGAGGGAGCTATGCACATGTTGACTTACAGTTGTTACCCCACCCCTGAAGGGGACAGGGGTATTGCTTTGTTTTTGTTTCTTTGTTTTTCAGTAACTTTATACAAAAACTGAATGACCAATTTCCATGACATTTTCAGCACAAGTGTGAAAGGGTCCAGAATAGGCTCCATTAAATTGTGATGAATGTGAGTCAAGGTCACAGTCACTAAAATGTGTTTTCACATTGATAAGAACAAGGGCAAATCAGGTAACAGGCACTCCTTCTTTTTAGTTTTTTTTTGTCTCTTTGTGACATCTTTGGTCTGTACCTTGGTTTTTGGGCCTTTGATTCGGGACAGGTTTTGGGCATAAAGAGAAAAGGGTTTTTTCCCTACCAAAATAACATTTTTAATTTTGCTTCGCAGCAAACCAGAATTACACAATAGGAACAACTTATATGACTGTGCAGATAAATGTAACACTTCCTTTATTGAACAATATAACCATTTCTTATTCCTTGCCTACCTGCATATAGTAGTATGTAAATATATGCACACATTTACAAGAAAATGGTGGAATAAAAACAGCAAATTTTTCGACCATACACATTTCTTTGTAATAGTGTGTCAGGGTAGTGAAAAATGAGTTAACTGTGTAGACACTGTTTAATCACGGGTCAAGGTGTGAGTGTAACGCATGTGGGTACATGCAGATGTGGGTTTGGAAAAGCGGTGGAGTGGTGCAGACACTTTTCCTAAGTACTGTTGGACTCCTAGTAAACATGTATATGTCAGTGACCACATTAATCTGCTCATATTGACAGTGTATATGATGACGATGATGTCCCAAGTGTCCAAAGTCTGTTGTTTTTGTATACAGTAATCTATCTATCATTAGTCACCACGGTCACAATGCCAGCTAATTCATATTACGCAATTCACATGTTTAGCACAAAAACAAATGCCTCAAATTCTGTTCTTAGTGGCGTGTTTGTAAAAGGTTCATTTATTGGGGCCTTTAACAAACTGCAGCACCAGTAAAGAACACAGTTCTGTAGTTCAGGAGACGTTAACACACCAAAGTGGAAATAGGTTTTAATTGATATTCCCTTGAGTACCCTCATATTTTTGATAAACATCTGTGACGAATAAAATCACAGTTATGCACACTTAATTGACCTCCATGTCAAAGTACTACAGGGAAAAACAATTGCATCCTTGTTTCACTTTCACACAGCGCAACGCTCCGACTAAGTGGTTTAGTGCTGGAGGGACTTCAGAAAATTCGATGCTATGAATTTGACTACTTGTTCGAGAAAGAAATGGATGTCATCTTTGAACAGAAATCATACAAATCAAAGATACTCACCAATGAATCCATGTCAGACACATTTGGTGGTGCAAAAATTGTCTGCACCATGAATTTATGTTTACTTTTTTCATTGGGGTCATAGTCGAAGGGCTGCAGCATGACTGTGAAAGAAAAATAAACAGTGTTAAAACACTCAGAAAGCATCTCTCATTTTCCTCAGCATGTGATAAACATGGGAAAATGTCTGGTTGGAGGATCTCCAGCCCTTCACAACAATGTATCTGAGTGTTCTACACACACCGAAAGCAGTAGAACCCCAAATGTACCCTAACCCTTAAAACCTATCGCTCTACACAGAAACTATCCCTCCTCAGACCACATTAAAACCAATATATGAGGATGAATTGAATAAACACAACCATAAGTCATGAAAATGTTCATTACATGTGTCAATCTGAAATGCATTGATTTAACCTGGAGTCAAATCCTTACCGACATCATGTAACCGATTACGTTCAGTTCATTCTACCATCTCATATTCAATTTGACAGGAGACCCCCTTTCCAATTTAATTTACAATATTGAAATTGCTAATGTGATTGTCCACTTAAGGTGGAAGACCATCCATCATTCTAGAATCAAATCAGTCAATTCTTCAAGAAGGCTGCATCTTCAGAGGTTGTAGTGAGCTTGAAATTTTGTCACTGTAGTCCAGTAGAAGCAGTTTAAATACTTGACCATGTTCAGGCAAAACAAAGTGTGTGAATCATAATGACCAAACAGACTGAGCAGAGGTGTAGGGGGGTGGCTTGAGAGGTTTCTAAATGGACACTGCAACACCTTTTCACCAACTGTGAATGGTACCATTGTAACAGTACAATTTGCATGGATTCAAGCCCACAACAGAAGAAGTGAAAACAACTTTGTCTTTTCATACTGTCTTTTTTCAGTTGGTTACCCACAAAGAACTACTGAACAAGATGTGACACGGGAATAACGCTGGATTCAATTTAGGGATGTTAATCGATGACCGTTTGACCACATCAACATTGTCCGGTCATAATTTTCTACTGTCTGCATCTGTCATTACACTGCACAAACTCTTTTATATTGTACTGTGGACTATAAAGAGGAAGTATCAAGGCAGAATGAGAATCACAATTTTTTGGGGGATAAACGATGGATGACTTGAGGGGTGGGAGAAAAATAAATAAATCAATTCACATATCAATCAGAATTTAGTGTTTTACGATTATTTTTTTAATCAATTTTTTGGTTCAAAAAATCTACTTTTTTTTTTTTTTAATGAAGTTTTAAAATAACATTGCTTGCTTGGCGTCCTTTGACACCAAACTTCATGGACAGTAATGCATAAAACACCACTGGGTGGCACTGTCAATGAGTCAGCTCATGCTAGTATACAAACAAGGAAGATGATGTAACCGTGACAACACCTCTGCTGTCATCTTTTCTTTTGGACACTAAATTGCAGGCAAGTTCGTTTTTTTTGTTTTTACTTTTACAGAGTCTATTTTGCATAAATAATCCTCATCATGTTTCAGAAATACTTTGATAGTAAAGGGTCATGAAATGCTAATCGCTAATGATACAAACACAAAGAGTTAATGTATCTAATTTGAACCAAGTCACACATTATGTTGGTATGATTGGTGAAGGAATAATGTTTGAGTTTTAATATTTTAGTTAAATTTAGGGTCAGAAAAAAGCTATGTTTTATGTTATAATAGTCCCTGTGAGGTGGAAAAAGCAAAAAAAAAAAAATTTTTTTATTGTGTTTTTTGTAGTGTGACCAACAAAGGGTTAAAAAGCAAAGTGACTGAAGCATGCTGCGGTGCCTAACGGCTGTGCATGTGTGAGACAGCAAAGCAAAAGTTTTCTTTTTTCAGTGACCGACTTCAACTGGTTAATGAGGTACAGTGATAGGTCAAGACTTTTCATAAATTTCGCCTTCCCTAAATCACACAAAATAAGACGGCCAAAATTTACATCAACAACAAATGTACACTAGCTCTGTTTACATGGGAATTTTCATTCTATTTTTAATTCTAAATAAAAGTTAATTCCTCTGCAAGACATCTATGTAAACACCCAATTCCAGTTGAAAATGATCATTCCGAATTAAATTATCACTGGTTTATTCTGATCTTAATTACCAATTCGATAATTCTTCTGCCATATAAAACTGTTAATTCCGTGTTAACATTATTCCTGTCGTTCTGCACATTCTCCTGCCGGCATTAGTTTGTTGATTCAGTCGAGCTGCTGCTTCATAATTATCACAAAAAACAAAAATCACATATAATATCTGGTCTAATGTGTTTATAGTTGAAACAAATGCAAAACAGGAAGTGGAGATGATAGTTTTGTTCCGGTAGGCATCCAGACTTTAAGTAACCATTCTGTCCAATCAGAACCCTCTGTACCTCCAGCTCTTAAAGCCCACTTAACTACAGCAGAATACATGTGTTTCCATGGAAATCTTTATTCAGAATTAACATGTCCACGTTAAAAATAAAGGGCTTTAATTCTGAATTATTTTATTCTGAATAAATAAATTGGAATGAAAAAAACAACATGTAAACGCAGCTATTAACATCCCAGAATGCTTCTACACACACTTATGGAACTCTTTATTTGGCCGTGTTTCTAATCTGTGCTTTGTATACAGTACCCACCAGTCTCACACCAACATTCTGCAGTCTTTTAGTAGCTGGAAATCAGTATGTCAATATTTGGACAGCCTCATTGTTATTAATATTTCCTTCAGTAATGACACCCAAAATGAGTAATTTGAATCTTTCTGACACTGTGATTATTCTAGCATTGATAAATTCGGTAAGATTTGTTTGCCCGCTGGCGACCCGTGTGTGTAATGTTACTTTAAACTACTGTAGATATAGTTTATGAGAATCTATGCAAAATGAAAATTGTTATTTTTTTACCTTATTTACTTGGGTTGGGCAATAACTGCTTTTTTGCTGTCATTGAATTATGTGTGGAGAAAACACATGCCAAAATAATAGGTAGAAGTCAGACATGTGTAGTTCGTTTTTGATGTAAATGAACAGGGTGCCCGTGTTTTATCCAAATAAAATCTCCAAACTTTTTCAAAATTGCTATTATTTTTCCTCTAAGACCTTGACTATGTACCTTTATACTTGCTCGTCTACCGTTTGGTTGAAATAGTACTCGTTGTGTGTAATAGGAAAGTTCATTCATTATGATAAATTAATGAATATGTGATTGCATAATATGCAGTTAATTATATTTTTCCCAATAGAAACACTTTCAAAATGTAAGAAAAATCACAAAGGTACATGGATATTGTCACTAAAATCGTTCCAGTCAGCAAGTTTTCCTTTGGATGCTTTCCTCATGAAGTTATTTTATGAGATTATTTGCCTTTGATCATATTCTGAATTCAACTATGAGAGAAACTTTTTACATATTTTATTAAGTCATACAAAAAACTGTAGACATTCTTGGTTGGGAAAAGGGTGTTTAAAAATTCCATACCTTAAAACTTCCAAGACCTGTATAAGCACCCTGATGTAAGATGTCAATCACAATAATCACAATTAGATGTATTACACACACTATGGAAACAGACACTGATGTGTTTTGGCTTCATAACGCATGTCTGCTGTGGTTACAGCAGTGTGACCACTACTGAGGTGTTTTAAGATTTTAAGTAGAACTGCGCGAAATTTGAAAATAACAATGCAATTTATTTATTTTTTTACCCTGCAAAAAAAAATAAAAAATAAAAAATAAATAAATATATATATATATATATATATATATATATATATATATATATATATGAGAAAAAATAATCAGGCGTATATAACAGCTGTGTGGTGCTGATGCAAACGGTCAAACAGATTACAGTTGACACAACATACGTTTCAGTGTCATCATTCTTGTAGCTGAAATAATTAAATAAAATACATTTTTAAAAATTTAATAAAAACATTACTTAAAAAATGTAAATAAATAATGAATGAATCCAAAACTTAAATAAATAATTTAATAAAAATAATTGTAGGACCTGCGATGCAACTAATGTGGACACGTACATTGCAATGTTGATACTCAATATATTGTGCAAATCTAATTCTAAAAAGAGTTATGAAACTGGTACTGAACCTGCTTTATGTGGTCAATTCCAGAGTTTTGTTCTGTTGTTTAGACATATATAAACGGAGACTATTGGAAATAACGTGTACACCTGACTTAACCATCTGAATGAAGAATATGTCCTGCCTTGATTCACCTTCACAGAAGAAAAAGACCTTAATTGTAGTTACAGGTTGCTAATGCTTGGCTATAGAATTGTGTTTTTGTTTCAGTTAAACTGTCCTCAGTTATCATACGACTGCTGTCTGTGGTCACAGCAGACAGGCTGTTTGAGCGATTCGCAACAAATCCCATGTTCTGTCACGTTGTCAGCTGCCACTTGTCAGGTGATTCAAGTTTCAAGCATGATAGAATGGATGGAGATTTACATTAGATATGCATTAATGTGGTGTTGACACAAAATCTAGACAAAAAACAAACAAAAAAACCCCTCACCAGATATGTTGACAGATGCTCCGGCTTCGATGACACCACTGTTTGGTCGTACACAGTACCTCCGCGGTGCCGTCGTCTTTACCTTGAAACATACTTTTTTGTCAGAGGGGTTCTTCAGTTTCAGATTGGTGGTGACTACATCTGTAAACGGACCTAACAGACACACAAATAACAGGCCGTTAATTTTTTGGCATCTTTGATTTCTTTCCTTTTGGTGAGAACATACTTATAAAACAACAACACAACCAACTTACAAATACTGTATTTTCTGGACTATAAGCCGCACCTGTATATAAGCCACATCTACTGTGTTTTTAAAAAAAAGAATATACAAGCCGCAAATATCCATGTTGAAAAATCAGATAATTACTGCACTTAAAAAACGATTTGGAACCGTCATGTAGTTACATATTTGTACCCGAACAGATTTTTTCTCAACAGTGCCTTTTAACACAGAGGCAAAAGTTACTGATTAAAACGGAACAGGACCGAGAGAAAAATAACCAGTATTTACCATATTTATCTTCATTTCTAACTACATTTTGAATCTCAAATCCCTTTAATTATCTTTGCTGAAAGACATGAAGTCGTCTTCTTCTGCGTTAGAATTGAACACACTCAGAAACGCTTTGTTACATGATGAAGGGGTGAGGATTTGAAAAATAATCAACAGCTAACTAATTTGTCGTCCGTGTTCTATCTACTGAAGAAAAACTAGCGTATTCTTCTTTGCATTGATTGTTCTTAGTAGTTTTGATTCTAATTCTGGGTAGAGCGCCCCTAGTAGTGGAAGAAAAATCCACAGAATAGCCGCACCTTTGTATTGGCCTCTTAGTTCAAAACTTATGAAAAAAGTAGTGGCTTATAGAAAATACATTATATTCTTACCACATTTTTTATCTTTAAACTAAGGATGTACAAAAATATCCACTGCCGTTTGGTGTAATGTAGTAGTTCGGGATAAATCAAGTACAGCGATCTATCCATATCAGCATTAGACGTCATATACTGATGGAAAACACACTGGCGATTGGTTGAATCAGACCCTCTACAATTACGACTTGACGCTAGATATTTTTACTTGTAGTACTTTTAAAAAAATATTTTCCACTTTGTTTACTTTTGCCGACAACTTTTAACACCATTGCTTTTATGCATATGGTTCAGTGTGCATCATAATCGGTTGACCCTGGAACCTGGACCGATCCACACATTTTCACTTTCGATCCCATAATTTAATTTAATTTAATTTGGATATCTGCCAATGCCGATACTATTCTGATACCAAAAGTGTCTGTTTCAACATTACTGTTAAACTACAGGCAAGTACCGTCAATTGTTTCGTTGATTAATTGGATCAATTCCATTCTATATGTATGAGTTATTCTAAATGCTCAGAATTCTGAACATACAATGGGGCAGAGCAGTGAATGACACTTTGTTGTGATTTTCAGTTTTTTTTTCTCCACTGAATCTTTACCAAGTATTGACTGTGTAATTGTTTTTTGGAGTAGAATCAGGAGCCAGAACATGTCAGACCTCAATTTTTTTTTTTCAAAGAGCCCAAAATTCAAGTACTTGTTCAATGTTTTCCATTTCACAGTCCATGTTCAACATCCTAAATTGATGTACATTCTGAATGCCTTCGATTTCAACTCTGTTTTTTCAGTTATTTCACCTATTTTGACCCTAAAACACACAGTAAAACAAAACTCCTGAAGAAAAGGAACAAACACAGACTCACAGCAGCACATTTACCTGAAATAATGTCACAGGAGTTCAAAGGTTAACTAGATCAATCAATAAATGTTGTGTTTTGAGGCCTGAAAGCAGATTCTAACAGGTGCTAGTATTCACCAGTTAGCAAAACATAGAAGAAGAACATAGAAGTCCACTTTGAGGAAGTATCGTTGATGTGTGGATGCTTTCGCTTCAGGTGTTGCAGCATTGATGAAATACTGCAGTGCTAGGTTAATGCTAATGCTATTTTGTCGTGCACACACTGTTGTCGCCGCAGTGCAAAATGCTCCCAAACGTCACACATGCTGCTATTTTCTGCCCTAATACTTGAGCATATAGACATGGTTGAGTGAACTGCGGTGCCGTGTTCAGAAAGACAGTACGTTAGTTCAAACGGTCCGTGTGAAACAACGGTAGCGGAAGGTGCCAGAGTGATACGATCGCAACCTGATGAACTTGACATGAATTAAACAAATCTTCGAGGCAATTAATTTGCCATTTAACGGCATACTGTATTTCAAAGCTTGTGTGCTAGCTCACTGCAAACTATGGCATGGAATTCTTGAACGGAGGCATGCCTGATGATTACCCTGTGTCTCATTGAGGTGGGTCCCTGTTTTGGAAACTCATTGCACATTTTGAAAGCAGGTAGCAGAGCAGCCGACAGGGAACCATCCTCGGAGAGTCCTTTAAGCGGATAATGTTTGCATCGTAAATCTTTGCAGGTTAGATCAGAAATTTCCAATATGTGAATTACATTGATATCGGAACCCGATACTGAATACAGCAATTTTAATATTACATGAATACACAAAAATATAGACTACGACACACCGAAAGATAGGACTACAGTTAGTTGCATGTTCACAGTTAAATAGAGGAAATCCAATAGTTTAGTTGCACCTTATCATTTGAAAGGAGACAGACAAGCAGCTTTTTGGTGCCAATGTTCAAAAACAGCTTTAAAAAGATCAGATGGAAAACACTCTCCGTCTGCAACTCAATCAAGGCCACATGATTAGGAAGACTAATCGAATAGACAGGGTCTTGGCCTAAAACTTGACTGCAGTCTAGTGCAATGATCAAGTCTCAGTGATAAACCAGGTAGAATGGAGATGCTGCAAGAAAACAAATTGACGTATTAAGAATGTAAAATGCTTGTATTAGTAGAAATCTAAGCAAATTTATTTTACATGGTTGAACATTACAGTAAAGCTATAACTGATGATCACGACATACAGCCTAAAAATGATGCACAGTTTGACATGACAAAACAATCAATATCAGGATCTTCAAAATGACCCATGTCCCCGTGTATGTTTTCATCTACCACCTGAGTAAATTAAGTTTATTTTCCAATCAGCTAATTTCATAAAGATGTCCCATGTTCATATTAGAAATTGAGGTCTTGACCAGTCCACGTCATAAAACAGGAGATCAATAGTTAGCTCTCCATCTTGTGACAGTGCTCGTTTCAAATTAGATGCTTAACCATGGCCAGCAACATCCAGCTTTGATGAGCCATGTCATGTTGAACACAGCTTGATGCCAAGTCAAAGGTACCCCAAACTCGATCAGTACAATTAGCCTGGGAGCCTAGAAAAAACAGGTCCCATGATGCATGGGTAGCTCGCATCGAGGTGGTGCCATGGGCATTGGACTATGTATTACGTATCCATTTATACAGAGTTCCTACAAGTTACATTTAAGGTCTTTTAAGAATACGTGAAAACGAACAAAATTTTACATTAAATTTTTTTTTTTACAGTATTAAATGCACGGACAGGAACCTGTGTACTTTTAGTTTCGTTTAAAATGTCAGAAAATGTAAACCCTTTTCTAGGGAAGTCCTGATCCAATTACGCGATTGGAAATTAAAGCCAATCACCTGATTTCAGACTCAACCAGAAATTACATCCCAATCCACGATTGGAAATAATAATATATGTAACTCCTTGACTGCCATTGACGTCTATGGACATCGATGTTTTGTTTTTTTTTTAATTATTATTATTTGTATTATGAATGAGAGGGACTGAGGGGCAATATGGCAGAAAACATATAAAACCAAAACATCTGAAGCAGCTCACAATCAAGTACGAGTTTGTTCGGTTCAGGGGAAAGTGTGTTGGATCAGTGAAAAAAAAGAGACAAAGAAACCAATCAAAGGAGGGGCTTCATAAAACCAGCCGTAGAAAAATAAAGCAGGGCGACAGGTGAGAATCATGACGGGTCAGGACCACAGCCCTGGTTTGTTGGGGTCCAGTTCATTTAACCCAGGTTCGTCAGATGAGCTGGGCTGTGGCTCTGAAACCACAGCTGTGATGCTCAAGACTCCGATCGGATTAATAAAAATGAGACAAAAAAAAAAAAAAAAAAACAAGGGACATCCTGGATCTGTTTAGTCGTTTTTTTAAAAGTATATTATCACAGAGGTATCGGATCAGGACTCTGTATCGGGAGGTCACTCAAAGTCACGGGACACTGAAGCAAAAACAGCCTGATCGGGACATTTTTAACCTTCCTAACCTCCTTATTTCAAGGCAAACTCCCAAGGAAAATCACCAAGATGTTCAAAGAGCTGCAAAATTAGTTTTGGTCAGCGAGTGGACAAGAGGTTTGTGTGTTACATGCAAAGTTTGTTCTAATCAGAAAAATATGAGCAGTTAAGAAAAGGCAGAATGAACCAGTGTCACTTTATTTTTTATTTTGTTCCATCTGCACATGCACTTTTCGTTCTTATTGGCTGGATGTATGAACTATGTCCAAAAGTTGACACTCAGAAAACACAAGAGGATGAGGTCTCTTACACCACAACATGACACAGGGTTCAGGAGTAATGATTGGAAGGGTCTTTATATACAGGGTCTGTCCTAGAATTACAAGGTTAAGACGCAGCACCTACGGACTGGGTCATCATCTAAATGAAATAAGTGTCAAGTCCAATAAGAACATCAAAGAAAACGTTCTGCCACATTTAAATGGTTGTTTGTGTCCAGTGAACCTTTTGAATGAGTCCTGGCTCTATGCTTTTTGGATAATGTCTGTGTTTTATCTCTTTCTAAATGTCAGTAGGATAGCTACCATTATTACAGTGTTCTGAAACTTTGTGAAATATATATACTTGTGGAAAAACACAACATTTTCTCAAATTATCACCACAAACTAGAGCTTTGACCTTTGCCTAAAAATCATATTTGAATTTCATTTGGAAATTAATGTAGATATTAAAATAATATTCAAAGATTTATTAATTATATAACTGACAATGCCTCACAAACAACTCTGCATTAAAATTAATTATATTCAGGCCCCCAGGGGGCAGTATTCAGCCAAATATTCTGGCGTGTTTACAACCACAACTGATGAAACATGCAGTGTTTGAGTAATGAGCATTATTATTATCAGCTGACACTTTTAACATTACATAATCCACAAACATCATCTTTTGTCCGTTGCCTTGTGTGTGAAACGCTGTTCCTTGATTTTTCTGGTTGCTTGTACTGATAAACATTTACAAAATGAGCAGGTACAAAAATGGACACGATATGAAAAACGGTCACAGATTAGTTTTACATCCTCACTTTGTTAACTTATAACATACATTTTTCGGACTGTGACTCTCTGATGTGCCTCAGTTATTGTTTATGAATGTGTGGGACTGACCAGGACCACTCTGCCGTGGGTTACGTGCGAGCTGGACACCAACATCTACAGGTGCCAAGATAAACCCCAAGATGAGCTTCACATCCGCGATTCACATATTTTCCCAGACATTAAAAAAAAAAAAAAAAAACCTGAACTGAAAGCTTCCAACCACATTCATAAAAGTAAAAGAAATAGTCCTAATGATACCATATGCAGGTATATTCAAACGTCTCTTATTTTTAATTCTAAGTCGAAGCCCAACTGCAAATCCACCACCATTCCAACAAAACTCTTCCCCAAATGGAAAAAAAAAACAAAACATGAACCCAGAAAGCACCTAAAGCCATCTGAAAACTGAGGGGAAACCATATTATGGCCCGATACTCAACATACTGCTTTTGTATTTAACGAAAATGTTGCATATTTTACCTTTGTGATAAATTATATTGTGGTAAATAGCTTTATACATTTTGTTATTGAACAACTTTGAGAGCTGGAAATTGTCACAGAGAAGAAAAAGAAAAACTTTCATTTCTATGATCACAGGGTGATCTGGTGCCCGTCCTCAAACAGTGCATATCTCAGGTTAAAGCATACATGGCCTCAGCTTACATGGACATAGTTCAGAACATAAAATCATGTATATGCATCTCCTGTATGCTATAGTGGGACTGAAAGTCTGGAGTTCACCAAGCCTTTTATTAAGCTCTCCTTCACACCCAGTGCTCAGAGATAAGAAGCAGTGCATGACCAGATTGAAGTAACTCCACCCCACTAAAGCCAACATGGGAGTTATGATCTTGACTGAACTACTGTTTAACACAGGTGAGTCACAAACACATTCCAACAAACCTGAAAAACCTTGTCTCTAGCACTGTCTATAGCCCATGACACGGCACACACTTATCTGTGTGTGAAACCTGTGCCACAGGTTTCATGTAAGGGTATGGCTTTGGTCCCTGCAGCGGTGGGTACACAGCCCCGGTCACCTTAAAACCTCCACTGGAGACACCTGCTGCAGACATTCTGACTACTTGCCTACCGATGACGGAAGCCAGGGTTATCTTAAAATTGTCTGGCATGAACCAACATACTTTTCCAGTAGAAAGGGTGGTGAAATTTAGAGTTGTCAAGATATACATAATGTAAATCTATCCTCATGACACCTAGTTATCATTGATGGACATAAGTGTCAAGGAAATTTCAATCCCTATGATTAATACTCTTTATGACACTGAATGACTGAGTAAATTAGAGCAGCACTCAGACACAACAGCCTCACAAGCCTTTCATTCTTCTAGTTTTGGACATGCCTGAGGAATTTCTGTTTCCCTCTACCTGTTATACTAAGCAAATCACTTGGGCTATACGATAACTATGCATGCCACTAAAGCAGAAAAACACTCAATTTATAAAATGACAGCAACAACTCAGATAAACACTTACTGTATTCCACAAAACCCCATGTTAGGCAGACCTTCAAGACCTGAGACAAGCGTGTAATTGCTTCTGCAAAAAGGATTTTCTGTCTGATTGGGATAATTTCATACACTGATTTATAAGTGTAACAAGTCACGAAAACAACACAGATATTATACAGTGAAGCAGTTGTTCACATCAGATATACGCCCACATAGCCTGCATCAACTGCCTAACTCTGAGATGCCACCTTTGCTCGAGCAGCGTTAGCACCGTCTCTCTCATCTTCTTGCATGTATGCTGAGTTAGGGTCCCCCAGGCCAGTCCTATTCTAAAAATACCAGCCAAAGGAAAGCAGGGCTGCCCCCTCTAGCTTGCTGGAGGAATCCCAGCAGAGGTTTTAAAACAGACTAGCTCTCAGATACATGCAGACCGATTTAGCTCCGTCTCTGTGACAGTAAAGGAGCTGTGGTCATCTTCCTTCTCCTCATATTGCCTCTCATAGGGCAGAGCAGGAACCGTTTCATTTACGTCTCATCAAAAGAAAATAGTGTGATCTTTTCTCTTCCAGGGTAGATCTGATCACTTAAATGTTTGATTTCACACCATTTGTGGTGAGCAATAATTATGTAACAAAGGGGAAACGTACTAAAGCACTATAATCTAACAAAGGACTGTTTACACAGGAAGGTGAACACAGGACTAGTCAAATGATCAACAATTAAAATTGTGAAAACACCACCGCATTTGCACCCGTTTTACATCATCATTTACATTTCATAGTATGAAAGTTAATTTGACATTTTCCTCATGCCTTCGACTGCAAGTGTTGTCTTCTGGAGAAGCAGCACTGATTTGAGAAATGACTGTAAGTTAATGGTTCTGTCACCATCAACCTTACCTTAGAACCTTACTTTCAAATGAAGCCTAGATTCAGTATTCAATGGTTCAAAATTTGATCTCATGAGAGAAGATGTAGACCTTATGACTGATCAGTAAATTAGACAAAGTGTCATTAGCATAAAATGTCTTAATCTAGCAAAATGAGTCTGTTCCTGATCAAATTATGATGGACTGTGTCTGGCATCAGGCTTATTCTAGATTTAAAAATGTAGGTTCAACTCAAGGACAAACATTTATTTAAGGTTGTTATTTAACATTTCATATATTGTATCTTGTTTGAGTTCTGGCTCAAAATTGTCAGTAATTTTCAGTGTCTAAAGTAATCTGACCAGGACACAACAACTTGCCTAAAATGTACACTTTTGCGCATAGTTATAACATTGAGGTTAATAGTAATGATTACGCATTAAGTTACTGTTAAGCTTGAAATGGCAATGGAAGGGAGCACATCTCTTACTTTTAACTTTTCATTATTTTCAAGTTTAAAAGGTTCAACTATATAAGGTGTATTCATTCACTCTTCACCTCACATTCTATGCAGGATGATGCAGTAACAGGCTTCCTTTTGCAAGAAAAAAAATAGATAAATCACTGCCTATGGCATCACCAGCAAAGTATCAATGAAATCAGTCTGAATCATGATTATTATTATTATTATTATTATTATTATTATTATTGTGATACAAGTTTCAGCTTCACATAGAATACCTCATCAATAAAATAACCCCCACCACACCCAAGCAGGACTCTGAGTGTGGTATTTGAACTGGTGACCTTCCTAACAATCCTGACAAGTCCAGGCTCCAGCTATTACCCACTCATACCAAGTCTAACAAAGTAATCAGGCACTTAGGATAACAACAGGCTGATTCAGCACAATTAAACAGAGCCTGAATTACAATACCTCTGTCATGCCACAACCTGGTAACTGGGACAAAATAAAACAAATGCAGTGACATTTTCTGGGTCAAAATAAATAATGATCAAGAGAAAAATATAGTTAAAAATGGGGGGGGTACCCGTTTTCCCCCCACAGTAGTAAAAATCACAGCTCTGGGGTTTCAGTACAATCTAGATTCCTGTTGACTTTTAACACTATGTATGGTCAAGAGCAACAGTTGGACTTAGCATAATTCCAACGAGTGAAAATATGTATGGTTTTATGAAGGCTAGAAAAGGTTGATAGTCAGGCCCTGCAAGAGAGAAGAATGGCAGTTTGTGTTGGAGGATACCTGTAATAACAACGGTGCCACATATGAGAACTTTTGCATTAGCGAGCTAGCCTAGGTTAGCCAACTGTTAAGTGACACATCACTGAAAGTTATTGCTTCCAGTTTAACCAGTGTGCTCTACTTTTAGTCGACTGGCAAGTGTATAGTGAGAACACCACTGCTGTCTTGTATTGAATAAATAAAACTAACGTAAATGAGCATAGAGTACCCATTGAACGTTCGCTACTGAAACCTATAGGATGATATTTAGTGTAGTGTTAGCTAAGTTTGTCATCACAACTGTCAGTCATTCTTCTAGCTGGACTGAACTAAGTGTCGGCCACAGGTGTGTCAGGTTGAATGTTTCACTTCGCACTTTAAAAACTTCAGTCATTCCCATAAAATGTCCATGCAGTGGTTACGTTAAATATTTCAGGGAATAAGCTGTGCTCTGAAGAAACAACAGTTTACTGCTGCTAACACTAGCAAGCAGAGTAGCTCAGGGTGCTGCTCAAGTTAAGTCTGTAGCTAAAACAGTCCGTGATATGGACACTTTAATTGTTTTGACAATCCCCAGTACTGTCCCCGGGCTGTTCCACACTTTGTTACGTGTTGTCAACTAGCCGTTCAGGCCGTATAGATGCACGCCACGCCGGCTATCCACGTCACTACAGTTCGAGGATCCAGCGGCCCGTCATGTCCCCGGCTAACTTAAAATGGCGGTGAATGCTAGCTAGCTGAATTCGCTGGAGGGAGTGTTAAATTATTTCAGTCAGGCAATTCTCCGCCAGCACTAGGAGACAGCTGCTCGAGCCAGAAAACGGGTTCACCTACCTTTAAATCTGAGGTCAGAGGGAGGGTCGAGGATAAGGACCTGGTCCAACTTTGACATTTTAGCTGGGGATGCACTTGATTTCGGGAGCAACTGACAAGTGGAATTCCTAGATCCCTTGCCACTACTGAGTCAAATGCTGACTGAGCTTTGAGAACGAGCATGTGGGTACAAATACTTGAACGCGCGAGTGCACAACCCTGTTGCGCGCCCTCGTGGCTAAGCAACTGATGTGATTATGGTAGTGAATTAGTTCCCTTTCTGCATGCATAAAAAAGACACGGGAAGAAAAACATTTAACTTGGTTCTGCGCTTAAATAGAAACTGTAGGCTGTTTTCTACACTGCAAAATGCATTTGAGCCACAACATGTGGGCCTAATTTGTTAACACCTCACCCTGAATGAACTGGACTTAAAAAAAAAAAAAAAAACAGGAACGCTCACATCCTGCAGAAAAAACAGCTCAGAAAAAAATTATTCAATCTCAGCAGTATATACCATCATAACACTATTTCCACATGTTGAAATTCAGGCTGTAAAAGACATATTTATTTAGGTTTTGTAAGTTTTCTACTAAATTCTGGAAAGTTACTATGCAGAAATGTTTATCCAAATTTAGAATTTTCTTTTAAACATGTTTTATTTGTTTTCTATGAGTTTAGTAGAGAGGAGAGCAGTATGTTTTACATTATAAATCTTGTTTTTCTACTAGTTAAATAGTTGATACACAAATGTAAATATAGCAAGTCAATTAAATCCCAAATCACAACGTCGTTTCACAGGGCTTTAGAGGAGAGAACAATCAACCACAGGAATAGATGTAGTCCCAAGTATCCCCTGTCCATAGACCCTCTTCCTCAGCAATAAAAAAGTCCAAAACCCAGTAGGAAAAAATAAGAAATATTGGGGAGAACCACACTGAAGGACAGATCCACTCCCATGGATAGACAGGCTGTAGACCAGGGGCGTCAAACTCATTTTAATTCAGGGGCCACATGCAGCCTAAAATGATATAAAGTGGGCCAGACCAGTAAAATAATACAAATAAATAATATAAATAATGTAAACTCCAAAGTTTTCTCTATGTTTTTGAGCAAAAATGGTAAAATTCCATCATGAAAATATTTACATCTACAAACTGTACTTGAACATAACATGAACAAATATTAACAGCTTGAACATTCTTAAGCAAACTAAGTGTGATATTAACAATATAGCACATATTTATTTATGTGTTTGTTTGCTGTTTCTTTATTTATTCCCTTTTTTGTAACACTAAAACAAAGAAGAAAATGTGTTTTTTTTTTCATAATTGAAAAAAATTATTATGGCCTGATCCATTTTAGATTAAATTGATGTCAAATAATTTTAACTTCCTTACTTATTAATATCTTTTGTGTAATTTTTGCAGGCCTCTTCTCTCAGTTTTTTGAATGACTTAAAAATATACAATGAGTCTTTAGTTTTTTTTCTACAAATCTCAAAGCCATAAAGACTGCACCCCTCCTGGGCTCTTTTCACATTTAAGATTGATGATTTTATTTTATCTGGTTTTCTTTTTTTTCTCTGTTTTCTTTATTATTATTATTATTATTATTATTATTATTATTATTATTATTATTATTATTATTATTATTATTATTATTATTATTATTATTATTATTATTATTATTATTATTATTATTAATTCATTCATTCATTATCCGAACCCGCTTTATCCTCACTAGGGTCGCGGGGGTCACTGGGGGCCTAACCCAGCTACAATGGGCGAACGTGGGGTACACCCTGTATGAGACGCCAGTTCATCGCAGGGCTGAACATATGTAGACAAACAATCACTCTCACATTCACACCTATGGCCAATTTTAGATTAACCAATTAACCTATTAGTGCATGTCTTTCCACGTGGACACGGGGAGGACATGCAAACTCCACACAGAAAGGTCTGGTGTGGGATGGGCCTGAGTGTTTTCATGTCTTATCTTATTCACCCTTGTGTTTTTACCCTGGCTACATTATAAAAAATAAAGAAATAAAATCTAATAAAAAAAAGTTAATGCTGTAAAATGAACACAGATGAATCCATCATCATTATTAACCCTTTGGTGCATGAATTATGATAAACCTTAGTGGAGAATCCTTTCCTGAGTGTTTTTATTCTTTAGGCATGAAAAACACAACGTGATGGAATTTTTTTAAAATAAATATATTAACCTATTTTTCCTGGAATTATAAAGAAATATGTATTTAAAACCCAATATCATAATTTGATTTTTTTTTTTAATCATTCAGATGTTTTCTCACATTTTAACATATTCTAATACTAGTTAGTCTTTTAGTTATTACTTCATGAAGATAATGCGCAAAAAAATTATATTTTTTCCTCCCAGTGTATAGATTAAACATTAATTATATTTAATTGCGATTATTCATAATGAATCCACAGCAACCCTTTGATTCATCTGATTTAAAACTTTAATTGTTTGACAAGTCTAGTTGAAACACAAAAAAGTTTTGAAAACTTTTAACCAGAATTCAAAACATCAACTAATTTAACAAATAAGGCAAAACTGTGGGTCAAAT